>VBSM01001265.1:62373222-62391007 GCA_008086735.1 Cheirogaleus medius
AGACGCTCCAGAGCTCAAGCAGTCGTCCCACCTCAGCCTCCCAAAGTGCTAGGATTACAGGCATGAGCCACCATGCACAGCCCGGGAGCTCTCTTTAAATTAAAAGCAGAAATAATTTAGCTAAAAGCTGGTAACTACAGGATGATGTCACTATTAATTGGTACATTTTTCAATTGCATTAGAGAAAAGGGAAAGTGGTCTTGTATGTGTGTATGAAACTATTAATAGTCAGAATGAACATTCAAAAAGAACAAGGTGAGCAACTGTGATAGTCACTTTGTGGGTGGCTCAGCAGTGTGCAGCAAGTTCATGTCTCCACAGCAAACCGTGGGGAAGTGTGGGTCAGAGACTCTCCAGAAGCCTCGGCAGCCAGCTCCTCACAGTCACCTGAGAACCCAGTGGCAGACAGCTCCTCACAGTCACCTGAGAACCTGGAGGAGGATGCTATTTGCAAGACCCATGTGGAGAAGGACTTCATTGCTTTCTGCTCCTCCACCCCACGTATGTGACTTTTAGTGGCATCAGGGATTTGGGAGCCTGAAGCCACCTTTGAATGACTCTGGAAAATCAAGATAGGCCCTGTCTCTCAATGACCTGACAGAAATTTTGAGTTCTGACAATGCATTTTACATTATCTTTTCTGTGCTGTAAGGACAGATTCTCCTCCTCACATATACATTTTTAAAAATTGTACTTTTATTTTAAGTATTAAACTTTGCAATCAAAGGCATACCAAATATCAGAGCAGCTCAATACAAGGAATCCCATTCACCAAACACCATTTAAACATAAGTGATTGGTTCAGTTTTTTATTACATCCATTTAATATTTTTAGTAGACATTTCGTGGATCCCAGAACTGGCTGCCCATTCTCAAATTATCAACTCCAAGCCCTTCCTCCCATATTTCCCATCTGGTTCTACATACAGTGATGCCATTTCATGTCCCAGTGGGAATGTGGATGCCCTTTGAAAGAAATAGAAGATGATAGGGTGGGACTGAATAGTTCCAATACAGGGAACTGTGGTTCTATTTCACCTCTAGGTAATAATGCTAAGGAGCCTTACATTCAACTGCTTCTAATTTGTAAATTCTTAATTTATTTAATTGTTATAATTTATTTAAACTTCCTTATTGAGATATAATTGACATACATAAAACTATACATATTTAAATTATACAACTTATTGAGTTCGAGGATAAGTATATGCCCTTTAAACCATCACCACAATATCTATTGTAAACATATCCTTTCCCTCCAAAAGATTCTTCCAGAACTCTGTTTATTAACATTATTGTGTGTGTGTGTGTGTGTGTGTGTGATAAGAACACCAAACATAAGATCTACCCTCTTAGCAAATATTTAATTATATAATACAGTATTGTTAACTACTGGCCCTATGCTGTACAGTAAGTTTCTATGATTTTTCATCTTCTGAAGCTGAAATTTTGGACCCATTTTGTTGTTCGCATTGTTAAAGACAACATGATGCAAACCACCTTGGATCCAGGTGGCCATTTTTGGTCGCCTCCTCACGTGTGAACACAGGGAAGTTCCTTCATCTTTCTGAGCTTCTATTCTTTCATCTGTAAAGTGGGATAATTATAGTTTTGTCAAAATTGAGTGAATGAACAAAAGGCACATAGTACAATGTCAGCTCCAAGTATCCAAATGAAATCACTATGCAATCTCTTGAAATTCTGACATGCTGCCCTTTTAGTTCAACCTCTGGCAGCATTTTTGGTTTTTCTCTGTAGCAAACGAATTAATGTCAGGTTATAAGTTCTTACCTTAAATCTGTTATGATAATTTCTGAGCTATGCTTTTCTCTTTATAAAAGTCCAAAGAACAAAAACAAAAACAAAAAACAAAAATTTTTGAAGACCATAATCCACAGCACACCACTCTTATCGTTGTAGATAACGTGTCCTGGAGAGACACCACAAAGGGCTCCCTCTTCATCATGCATCTCATCACCTGCTTCCAGAAATACTCTTGGTGCTGTCACCTACAGGAAGTATTTCGGAAGGTAAGCTTCTCTTTCCGCTACTAGTCATTCATTTATTTGTTCAGGAAGAATTTATTATTACTCACATTTCAAGTGACTTTGTCAGGCAAGCAAAAGTACAGTGGTAGCTGGTATATGTCATCTAGGGGTTGAAATCTGGTTTAGAAAAAGATGTCAATATATCCCAGCAGGAGACCAAAGTAGGACAAAATGATATAAATTATAAATTTGTATGTTATGGGCTATAAGTTCTTCAAATTCAAAACATAGAAAGTATTTTGAATTAATTTTCATTGCTTAATGTGTTAAATACATATGTATTGGGTGGTCTGCTAGGTAATGGGCTCTATCCTGGTGACAGAGGAGGGGTTAATGGGGTGCAAGTATTTAAGCCTACTGAGGACTCACACTTTTGTACTTTTGTGAGTAATATGAACACTAAAAAAGTGAGTCAATAAACAAATGTGTGATCACAGTTTGTGATAGGATCCATAAATACATGTGCAAGAAAATTGAAATAATACATTCTTTGAGTGGAATGGTCCAGAAGGGAAGACTTCATACTCCTTCCCCAACTTGGTACATTCCTTAGTCCTCCACCTCCTCCTTGTATATTTTTATTCATAGCTCTTACCAGTACACAGTCAGTTTTATTTTATTTATATGTCTGATTTTTAGCCTCACTAAAATGCAAGCTTTATGAAGGCAGGGATTTGCTCAACACCTCAACATGCCTGGCACAAAGCAGATATTCAATTAATATCCATTGAAGAAATAGACACATGAATGAATGGATACATGCTCCCCCAACCCTTTTTGTAGAGAAATAGGATTGATATTAAGGACCTGGGAATGTGTAATTGTTTTTAAATTCAAAATTGTAGAGAACAGTTATACTATGTTGGGAAAAGAGAAATACTCCTTTGGTAGATTAGAGAAGATTCCTTGGTACCATGAGTCAGGTTTCCTATGAATAGGGATCTAAAATGTTAAGTTCTTCAGATAAATAGGAATTAGATATTATAGTTTCAAGGGTGTTTCTAGACAAAGATCAGAAACACTGGATTTAGGGTAAGTGGGATCTCACTGATCAGTCCATGCCAAAGACTTCAGAGATCAGCTTGGTGGTGGGGATATGAAAGTTTCAGTGTTCAGGCCTTAAAGACAAGATCCTGGGATTAGGTCTCCTTAAATTGAGGAGTCAGCTTTGGGGGGGGTTGAAAATGGGGAATTTTCCTTATGTAGTTCTCCTGAACAGATCCAAGGGTTTCTTGATTGTCAGATCTATAGGTCAGAAATGAAAAATAGAGGAAATAGAAGTTGAAAGGACTTGGATTAGGCATGGGGTATTTATTTTGAGTTAAAAAATACAGTCTGGCACAGAGCTTCCATTCAAAGAGCCTGGTAGCCCTGGCCGAGAATTAGAATATCCATGGGCTTGTCCCATCAACCCCAGGGGCGCATCTTATTCCTGGCATTTCCTGGTTCATGGGGCAAGATGTTTTCTTTGACTTCAAAAGAGTCATATGTCATCTAAAGCCTCATTTTCTTTTTAGGTACAACAATCATTTGAAACACCAAGTGTTCGAGCTCAGATGCCCACCATTGAACGACTATCCATGACAAGATGCTTCTACCTCTTTCCTGGAAATTGAACATAGTAAGTATGGAGAGTTGCTGTGGGTGGGTGAAATAAGTGGGAGAGTTATGCTGGTGGTGAGGTCCAATACCAATGGCAGCTGACTGCTTGGATGGTCAAATTAGTGTTATTCATTGGTTTAGTTTATTGATTTGGGGTATTTTTTTATTCTACTTATATGAATTTGGATTTCCCCAAATGTGTACTAAATTAATTAAGCAAGTAATCAATCAAGGAGGTAAGGAAATCCAAGGCAGGCTATGATAAACAATGAAAGACCCATTGTAGTAGTTATTAAAATAGAAATGTACTCAGGCCTCTATTATTACTTATATTGATTTATCTCTCATTCTGTCTCTGTCTCTCTGTTTCTCTGTCTCTGTCTCTCTCTCTCTCTCTCAGACACACACACACACACACACGAGTTACCAAACATTGCATCACACCCTGGGAAAAAAAGGCAGAATAAACAGAGGCATTGACTGTGGAGAAAGCAGGACTTTGGTCCTCTGAGTGCAGATGTCACATGACTAACATTGAGCTACCATTACCAGACAGTATAAAAAATACCTTGGACTGCAACATTTATATTGAGATAGGCTCTGGTTCTCAGACTGTCCTCACACCGTTCTCACAGTGTACGTCACAGAGTCTGCTTTTTAGACCCTCAATTACTGCTCAGAAAGTCCTTCAGGCTCCCATGTTAACACTTCACCATTTTCGGGTTTGGTCAAAATATTTTAGAATGGGTGCATTGAGCTTAGACGCAAGGACTACTTTTTTCAATGGTAACTACTTTATATCATACTATATAATAAGCAAATTATTAATTGACTTCTCAGAAACACATTTAAAATTGTATTTTATATCAAATAATAAAATTTATCTCAATACCTCAAATATTTACTCATGCAAACTTTTACTCTTGGTTTCTGACAATTTAGTTGCAAAATTGCATAGATATTTCATTGAACAGCTTCCAGTGCATGCCTAATTCATCCCTTAAGACCACATTTGGACATTGAAATATTTGTTTAACTAATATTTATCCACACGTACCATGCACTAGGTTCTATTCTAGATGCTTGGAATATACCAGTGAACAAAATAAAAGGATTCCTTACCCTCAGAAAGCTTATATTCAAGTGAATAGAGGCAGACTCTGAATACATGAACAGGTAAATATACATAGGTCAGAAAGTAATACAAATGGGCAAAGTAGGGAGTGAACCAGTGAACCGAACCACGTGATTTGGTTCTTATGCAGGAAAAGTGTCCCAGCGTAGAATAAAGCAATTGCACAGGCCCTGGGGCAGAAATGTGCTAAACATGTTTAAAGAACTACAATGAGACATTGTGAGTGAATGAGAACCGCCGTGAGGAAAACCGCAGAGACAAATTTCAATGAAATGAGGAAGCAGCTGATCCCATGGGCCTTGGTGATAACATGGTAAATCTTTTAAAATTTTTATCTGGAGTGAGTTGAGAAATGCTTTAAATGCTTTTGAACAGAGAAGTAACATACTCTAACTTAGGTTTTACAAAGATTACCCTGAGTACATTTTGGTGAATAGCCTACATAGATCGTAAATGGAAGTCAAGGGAAAAAATAAGAGCTCATGGAAGAGGATGAAAGAAAAATCATGATGAGAGATAGATGAAGGCTGCAAGGAATATCTATCTTGACCTTCTATTTTTTTCTCTTTCCTGCAGGAAACCACAGGCAGTCCAGCCCTCCTTTATAAACTTCAGGAAGCACCTTTGCCTGTACATTGTACAACACATGCATTTAGCCTTTTATTTTCTGAAAAGAAGTTTTCTGATAAGAAGTCTGCTGTTATTGTCATCTTTTTTCCTCTGACTACAGGGTACCTTTTGCTCTGGCTATTTTGAAAGTTTCTCATCACTGGATTTAAGGACGTTAATTATGATATGTCTTGTATAGTTTTCTTAATTTTGCTTGTGCTTGGGGTTCATTAACATTCTTGGATGTCAATGTTTACAGTTTTTGTCAATTTTTTGAAAACAAACCATTTTTTAAAAAATGGGTTCTATTGCTATATCGTCAATATTTTCCTATGTAATGTTTAAACGACTTGTATTGTTATTTTTTTTCAACAAAGGCGTGTTCCATTTGTGAACCTACATGAAGGTGTGTGCTTCTGATTTGTACACTTTTCTATACATGCATTAAGCTGGGATAAAATTTCCAAAAATGATGTCAAGAGAAATTCTTGGGCAGTAAGATTACAGCTCATTTGTTTTCTTTCTATTTTCTTGTATTAAACTAATGAATGTTATAAAAATAAATGAAGGATTTTTTTTAAAAAACTACTTTTAATTTTATTCAGTATATTTTTTATTTTAGACATTGCTTTCAATTCTAAACGTCTGAATTAGATCTTTCCAATATATTCTACTTTCCTGCTTAACATGTTTGATTTATCTTCTGTAATTTATGGGATAAAGTTTAATAACTGTTTTGCTGGCTTTATCTATTAATTCTACCTTCTGTATTTTTTCAGGGTCAGTGTCAATTGATTAATTTTTCTTCTCATATGTATTGTATTTTCTTGTTTCTTTTTATACCTGGCAATTTTGTATTGGATGCCAGCCACTGCTAATTTTACCTTCTTTGAGGACAGATATTTTTGTATTTCCACATATATTCATGAGCAGTTAATTTATATGGAAATAATTGATCCTTTTGGTTTCATTTTTAAGATTGTTTTAGGCAGGACCAGAGAAGCTTTTAGTCTACAGTTAATTTCACCTCACTTTATGAAGCAATCTCTTTCTTTATACCCTACCCATGTGCCCAATGTTTCATAAATTATGTTTCTACTCTGCCCACGGCAGTATTCTTGGCTCAGCGTGAGCTCCCCTTATTGTTCCCTCTAATTCTTTTGGCTGTTTTTTCCTGGTCTCTTGTGATTAACTCATAAGTATGCACGATAAGTACTTAGCTGAAGATTTGAGGGAACTTTATGTTTCCAGATATTCATTATTTCTCTCTCTCTCTCTTTCATTCTTTTTTCTGGCACTTTCCCCTGCAAATTCTAGCCAGCTTTTCCTATCCATATTACTATCATATTAACAGCTCCTTCTTCTAACCTCAGAGAAGCCTAGACTCAGTCCAGATTCTTCTTCATTGTACTGCAGCCTGGAATATCTCTCTAAGCAATAAACTGAAACAATTCTAGGGCTCGCCTCATTTTTTTCTCAACTGTCAGAGACAGATATCCCTCATTGTCTGGTGCAGTATCATAAAAATGGTAGTTTTGTATTTTTCCTGTGTTTTTGTTTGTTTGTTTGTTTGTTTTGGAATGTTTTGTGAAGAATGGTGGATCATGTCCCTGTCATTCCACATTAGCTAGAAGTAGGAGTCTTTTGCTCTTTTCAATATTTAATTGCATGGAATGCTGAGACTCCTTCTATACCATGTCAATAGATACAGCCTTTATCCTATAAAGATCCAGGACCCACTCAAAAACCTTTAAAAGTATGTTCAGATGTATCTTTTAAGCAATAAAAGTCTTTTGGAATTCACAAATAGGGATTTGAGAATGAGAAATGGAGGTTATAGAGCAAATTAGGGATTTGCTATTTGTTCATAAGGTACATAATTGCATAATATTATACATGCTAAATTTATATACATTTGAGGTAGTTTAATAAGATTGGGAATGGAGAAACTAGAAATGATAAAAGTTGAAGCCAATTTTTAAAAGTTACACAAAATTGCCTTGGCATGTTGACTATATTCATTTGAGTTTTACTGAATGCAAAGGCTTAGTCAAAAACTTGTATGGGAAAGACTTTGGAAGGTGATTCAGCCATCTTCCCTTACTCCCTCTATTCCTCAACAATTGCCTTATTTCTGTTCTACATTTTGAAATACAGAACATCTTAAGAATGCTAGAAAAATCTACCTAGGTTAGACTGTCATGTTCAAAGTTAGAATCATGTCTGTAGCGTAAGACAGGTGGTGCTCATCCTCAGTTTGGAGATGTATTCTGTCAAGTTAATTTGAAGATCTGGTTCAAATAAAGAATATGATGTTTTGTTTTTTTTTTCAGAGTCAGAATAGTTAGTGGTTAAGAGTGTGAATCTTGGAATGTTTCTGTCTAAATTCAAAACTGGGCTCTTTCATACTAGCTATATGAACTAAGACCTGCTACTTAATTCCTGTTTATTTCATTTTGCTTACTTGTTAATTGGAGATGACATGACTATGATCTCATGGAATTATTGGGAAGATTAAATGATTTAAAGTATGTATAACACTTAGAAAAATATTTACATAGTAAGCCTGTAAAAATATCTGGCTATTCTTATTTTGTTAGCTGCAAAGTAATTAATTTCTCCTAGATAAACCTGCTAATGCTTTAATGCTACCATGATTATTTTATTGTCATCTGCTATATACCTAATTAACTTAGTTTTTTATAGAGAAAGATCATGACCATAATAACTATTCAACAATAATCCCAGGAAGATTTTGTGATTAACACAGATGGAGCCAAGTTCTTTCCAAATAATATATGCTCTCATCTGAACCTTTATAACTTTTGGCAGTATTATCTGTGAAATAGTATTCACATAAAAGGCTATCTAATATTCACAAATAATCATTTCATTAAGCACATTTTAAAAGGGCAAAATGCTTTATTTTCTTCTAAAACTTTACAGTCACTTTATTAAAAATAAGAAAGAAAATACTGTATTTGAGTCTTCTTGTTTAGCACTATATGAAAAATGGTTTCTATGTAGCGTCTTGAGGCTAAACTAAAATGCAAACAGTTTAAGGTCTAGGCATGATCATGGTTCAGAGATAATGATGATCAAAGACCTAGCAGTCTCTTGAATTCTGTTATAGTATATTCTGAAATGTCTCTCTGCTGTTGTTGAATCTAAAACCAGTAACTGGAAAGAAACATATTTCCTATGTGTTTAATATACATGAAGAAAAAAAATTAAATGCACCATGAGGCATTTATTGCTTTAGAAATCCGCTCCTCAAAATTAAAATTAATCATACAGAAACAAACAAAAGTTTAACTATTTTAATGCATGTTATTAGAGAAAGAAACTAGAACACCAACCTTCAAAACACAGTAATTCAAAGATTTTTTAGGTATTCTAAATTTTTACAGACATGCTGATAGCAATCATTTTAAATTATAGAGACTAAGGGTGACTCTATCTTTTTAAACAATTTAACACAGAGGCATTACTTGGATAGTTTTATTTTAATGTACATTTTTACTCACTATTTATGAATCTTTCGTAGCATGTCCTTTGACATTTGGCATAATCCCTATTAGGACTTTTTATTATCATGCTCTTGAATTTTTTACCATTCATTAGACATAAATGTATATTTTGATTGACACTTTGTTTTTTTATTATTTCAGCATATTATGGGGGTACGAATGCTAAGGTTACATATATTTACAGTAATATTATAGGATCGAATGCATTTGGAGATCTCTTTCAGAAATTCTAATGGTAACTATGTAGATTTTCAGTCAGCTCATCTTGCTAGCTCCTAGATTCCTTAGCACATACAATCCTTTAATTAGATACTGTGGTTTGATGTTAGCATCCATTACTTACCTTAGTATGGCAAAAACCTTTGTAAGTGTAAAGCAAAGCCATAATCAACAAATGAAAATTCACTCAATTTCACTGAAGAAAATTCGAAAATTCTAAAGTTCATAAAATATCATGAAATATCAAAAGAATAAAAACAAATAGCAATAACATATTTATACCAAATATTACACTGAAAAGGTGAATACAGTTTAAAAGTAAAGAACTTTAACAAAGCAATGGAAAAGAAAATTCCAATAATTTTGAAATATCTTGAAAATGAATGTGTAATTACAGATAAATAAATAAACATATTCAATTAATGTAAAGATAAATTCAAATCGATTTTAGAATAGCAGTAACTCTAGAAGTAACACTAAAATTATTTTTACCATTTAAGTTCTTACCATATGCCAAGCATTGTGCTAAATTAAACTAGCAAGTATAGGAGGTAAGTTTTATTGTAAAACCTACTTTATAGATGAGGAAATAGGGACACAAAAAGACAATTATATTGTCTAAATTTACTTAGAGTTGGTTCACAATTTTAGGGCTGAACAATTTTAATAAACACTTTCTTAAACCACTTTGCTAAGGAAATATAATTTAGCACAATGATGAGATGTCTTTTAAAAAATGTTTTCTTGCACATTAGCAAAGAATAAAGAATTGAAAGTGCTCATAAATGGCAAAAATGTATTTTGAAATAGACTTTTCTTTTACACTGTCCGGTGGAACTGTAAAGTGGTAAAAACTTTTGGAGATCAATTTAAAGAAAATAAATCAAAAGTCTTAAAGGGTGGTTTCAATGATCAAATAACTATATTATTTATACTATAAATTATAATCAGAAATTTTCATAGATTAATCTAGAATTGTATTTATTATGGTATTGCTGATTAAATAAAAACATTAAAAACCAAATAAACTTTGAAAATTGGAAATTAAGTATAGTATTATGGGATAACCATAAAATGAATGCTGTTCATCTATTCAAATTTATGTTTTAGAGAAAAAATTTTACATCATGGAAAAGTTTTAATATGTTTTTAACAGAACAGTAATTGCAAAATGTAAACTGAATTATACAACTATACACACACGATATATATGTATGATGAATATACTGGAAGATACCTTCAAATTTAATTGTGGTTATCTCTGGCTATCTATGAAATGTGGCATTAAGAACAAGTTTTACTTTTATTCTGCCTTTTCTGTATCTGCCAAATTTTCAAATAAAAAAATTTCTTTAAGGAAAAAAAATGTTATTTTTAAAATTCCTAAAGTTGCGTCAAATAAGATTCATTTAAATCATTAAACTAGTACATAAATTTTAAAATTACACATATTCATTTATGTAAAGGTAATTATTAAAATAAAGAAACTTTTTTACTCTTCGTCATAATTTATTTAACCCTGTTTTTTTTAAATTCAATTTCCTCAAAACATTACAAAAGTTGTAATGACATCAGTGTTAATGAACGGTGCTTCCAAGACATTGCATCTCACAGGTCTCTCAAAGAAAAGTGAGGCTTGCTTACGCTCATGTGTGTCTCCAACTTAGTTTGTGAGAATGAATTTCTAGATGATGGAGATATCAGAATTTCGAAGCTTTGTTTGCCATGTTATCGATAAAGAAAATCATTTGCACTAAATAAATCAGTTTCCTCAAACTTCTAGTTGTTTGGCCCTTACCCCCAAACCTTCTCGTGTCCTTTTTTCCTTGAAGTATTCCTGGGGTGTGGTCAGTGGTTTACAACAAAAAGGTATGGACTCAGTTTAAACAATAAAATGGTTTTTTTCCATTTGCTTTGAGGTATTAGAGTAGATGTTTTAAATCATCTGGGTGCGTCTGGGGGTATGTGCAGTTTGAGAATGTTTGAGAATCACTGCTTTTGAATGAGCATCATAATACTGACTAGGAGATGGCATTATGAGAAGAGAAGTTCAAATTATTGACTCCTAAGTACTCTTTTTCTTTCGTTCTGTTTCTAGTTCAGTGAATCAGAGAGGAAATCGTGCAAAGAGAGAAGACTTCTCTTGGCTCCAGAATAATATATTTTGTGACACTTCCTTAATCCTGTTGTATTTGAAGCAATGTTCTAACACTGTAGCTCTGAAACTGTAGAATTTGGCTCAGTCATGAAACAGAGCCTAGTATGTGGTTGGAGAGATGCATAGTTGGGGATCACAGCTGGAAAATATTGTAGTTTTGAGGTGGTTTCACAGAGATTTTGTGAATCTAAGCCTATACTTTGAAGCTTGTCTTGCATACCTCTGCTTCCTTCTCAGAGACATATTCTCATTATATTTCCTCCTTGCATAGCCCTGAAGGTTTTACACCAAATACTGTATTTGCTATGTGTTTAAAGGTTTTTAATGTATTTATTCTTTTGGGAAAAACAATCATTTAAGGGCACCATTTGCTATAATACATTTAGATAGCATTATTCTTAAAATACCTTCATACTAATTGGATGATTCTAACAAGTATGTGAAGTAAATAGTGCAGTAGTAGCTATCAGTTAAAAATCTAGGTGAGAGTATACAGTTTGTCAAAGGATGCGATAAAAGGCTTCATCTAGGAGTAGGTCAGGTAGATAGCTGTTTTACGGTGCCATGTGACGAATATTACCTTGAGGTTTTGCTCCAATGTCTCTCTCTCTCTTACCAAGATGATCTAGTTATCCCTATAAAAATTATGCTGTATACTTAGAATGGGTGGTGAATTTTATGAGATATAAATTTCACCTCAATACACCTGCTTAAAAAAAACCTGTTAATTGCCCTTGGGTATTTTTTTAGGTGAATATGTGTTTGAGAAGGAAGAATACATTAGTTTAGAGAAGAGAAATTGACAACTTATTTATGCCCTGATTCCAGAAAAAGGAGAGAAATACTTAACGGCTAGAGATGTGTTGTAGCTCTATTTGTGTTGCTCCCTGCTTTTTACCCAGGGCAAAGCTTTCTCTGCAAGGACATACTGCCTTGAAAATTAGGTTCTCACACTGCTACATGCCACTAAGAGTAAAAACTGTTGATTTATACCTATTTTGAGCAGCTGTAGCAGCTATTTTATTCAATACCAAGCCCCACAGTCAATCATACATACTGAAAGTGAAGCCTATATAACTCATTGAGATACAGTATGAGCCAACTCCTTGTAAGCTGGCAGAGCTTACAAACAACTAAATGGCTGTCATTTTTGAATGGCCCTGTATCATAAATGTACATTTTACTTTCATATATAGGCAATCTAGGTACTTTGCAATTTAAAGAAAATTATAATAGTGGAGAATGGAGGACCTTTTTGAAGTCTCCAATTTAAAGGTAGAAGCATACAGATTTTAGGAAAAAAGAGCATATTCAAGAAAACATTGGCAGGAATTACATATTAGTAGAGGAAAAAGGATGAGAAGGAGGAGGAGGTCATCTGATGGGCAGCCAAATGAATTGAAATTCTGTTTAATTCAATAACTACAGCCTATATTTTTTCTAAGGTAAAGACATATAAAATCATTAAAACGATTTTGTGCCAATTATGAAGGAAATTGTAGACTATTAGAGGATCTGACTCTACCAACTAATCCTCATTGATCTCTTATTCTATATCATTAGATATCATGGTACATGCTGCAAACATGTCAGAAATCTAACTTAGGTCCCTTCCATTTTGTAAAACGTTGGTGGGAGCTCAGTTAGTTAAAATCTGTTGGAAAAGTTGGACAATCCAAGGTTTCCTAAATGGCTAAGGATGGAAGTCCTAAAGGGATATAGGATTCAGGGTAGAAAATCACTACAGGTTAGAGAGTAAATACAAGCTTCATAAATATGTAGTTTAAGCCAATTCTTAAAGGATAGGCTATATTTGCATAGGAGGACATTAGCTAGAGGATTGATTGACTAGAAGATCTTTAATGTAAGAAAGGTCAATCTATGTTTGAGGTACTGTAATCATTCACTTAAATTTTGTCTGAACCTCATTTCATATAGCATTTATTGATATTAATTTGCTATTTCAATAACTAGTATTACTCATAGTTTTTCTTACAATCTTTAAGACTATCTCAGTAAGAATATTCTTTTTCTACTGAAAAGATGATGTAATATCAACTAAAAATTAAATAATAACAAAACCCATAATACCACTACTTTAATATCACAGTTATACATTTAAAAATATTATCTTTTAGTGTTTCCATGTAGATATTTCTCTGCGGTATTTTTCAGGAAATTTATATTTTTTCTCAATCTTAAATGTCAAGAAAAATATTAGTTGAGAAATCAGGAAAGTGATGGTTCGTTGAGAATTAAACCTTAAAAATCAACACAGAGACCATACTGGTTTGGAGGAAGCAAAGCTGAAATACAGAGCCTCAGGTTAAGGTTGCCATTTCCCGGAGCAGGCAGGAAAGAGGCAATCATGACCTCATTGGTTAGTCCTACCTGTCGCTGTTGTAGTGCGATAAGAGTGTGTTTATGGTCCTATCTTCAGCTAACCGTGAGTCATTCTTGCAAATAAAGTGTCTAATAAATAACAAGTTTAAGAAACAAAATAATACCTTAAAATGGCAATTTTAACACATGAAACTGTGTAATGATATTAAACTTGCTAGATGATCCTAATGTTATATTATTCAAATACTATCCAAAAAGATCACTGATACTGTTTAGTATTTGAGTAGTCCCCTTATACTTCAGTTCCTTGTAAATATCCTGACACTTTAATTTCTTATGTATTGAACATTTTTAAAAGATATCCATAATAGTTTGTAAAGGGTTGGGAGTATTTTCAGAATTACATGATTTCAGAAATTTCCAATAATTCTTGAGAATTCTAATTTCTTTTTCCCAAATCTTGAAGACATATCTGGAGGGATGGAGAAAATTTGGAAACATTACATCTTAGAATCTTAGCTCACAGGAAACATTGTAAATAACAAAATTTTAAAAGTTTATTCATGCCAGGGTTTCTAAAAATATTTTCCTGTGCATCATGGTATTATTCTTGGAATGTAATATTTGTCTCTGACTCAATTTGAATTCATTTTTGTAATTTAGCAAATTCCTAATCTGTTTCTACAAAAAAGCAAATATGAGGGTGGATTAAATTTTTGTTTCACTGCATTTTATATATTGTTCCACTGCCCACATATTGCCATAAACAACTTCTATTACATAAGCTTCCTTTTCTAAAAGCAATGTGAAGATTTAAGGAATAATTTAATTTATCATGGGAAATTTAAATTTTAATCCAAGTATTTTAGGGTTATTTATTTTCAATGTATGTTTTTCAATGGTCTATATGGAGATTTCAACATTCTCAATTCACACACTATAAGCAGTCGCTTCAAAAAATGGTCAAAAGAAAGAACTCTTAAGAATTCTAATAAGCAGGATGCATTTTGATAAGAGTACAAAAATGATTTATCACTCAAATCAGGCTACATTTAATATCCTTGCTTATCTTGTGGAAATTGACACACCACTTTTTTTCATATTTTATTCTTCAAAACCCCTGGAGCAATCTGTTTTCAGATAAAGGTCAAGGAGAAAGAATGCTGCTGCCATCAGCATCATTCGGATTTCAAACCTAAAATTACATCTGCCCTGGATTCTAGAACATTTTCACTAATAAAATGTTTCATCTAGTGAATTTTCTCTGATTCCATGGTTACATTTTCAATGAATACTGGAAAATTTAAGGAATTATGAGTCTCAGGTGACAAAAAATGGTAATTAAATGTGTATTTTTATTTTAAAGAAAAGTTTCTTAAAATATATCAGCTTTTTGACTATATTAAAAAGAGACAAAGAAAGAGAACTTTTACAAGAATTTAATAAAATATTATAAAAAATGAATGAGGAAAGTAAGCATGACTCATTGATTTACCAATAAATCACATGACTATTTCCACATGATTGACATGTTGCTTTCCAGATACTTAAACCTAATAACTTGAGTGAAGACTGAGCAAACAACTCTTTTCCATGTATGTTGTACAAATAAGAGCACATAAACCTCTACAAAATAAGGCTTTAGTATTTGTTAGAAAACTACAGAGTAAGGAACCAGGTGCAGACGTGGGTTAGGCAATTGCTCAGTCTGCCATGGAGGGGAGGTGGGGATCAAAGTTACGGTGCCATTTATCTCAAACATCCACATGTGACTCCTAACATAAGTGGTAAATGCAAACTCACCTGCTTCTTGCTTAGAAAGATAAACACACCTAAAACAACAGCTCTGCTCAGCAGAGCTGAACATATTTTTCTGAAGATGTTTGCAATGTGCAAGAACTGGCTGCAAGGTACAACTATGGACCCCAACCATCAAACTCAAAATTAGCCAAAGTGTCCTGAAGCCAGAAATAACAGTCAGAGGATAATGTGAAATCAAAGAGTGGGTTTTATAGGGCTATTTACTATGAATAGTGATTTATTTTATTGCCTAATTTTAAAAGTAATCCCGAAAAGCAGCACAGAGCAATCATAAACAGAAGATGTTACAAATAAGCTAAAATGGTAGGTGCCTGCAGAAAAGAAATTTTTGTCAATTGCTTTTCAGATGCCCCAAATTGTCCAAAAAACTAGATAAGGTGCTCCTTCTAATTGCCTATGTGGATAAATCTTCAGTGTGCCTTGCAATTTCTTACTCTTATGACACTCAGCTCAAATACCCCCTTTACTTAGCGAAAACATGGTTCTGCTGTACCTCTACCCCTTCACATCAGTACTTTATAATTTCGGAAGTGAGAATTAGCTTATTTAAGAACTACATCTTGGCTTCTAGGTGATTGTAAGATTAAGGAAAGATGTTCCCCTCTCCCTGGCAATGCCGTTATCTTCCACAGTGGTTAGAAGTTTAGGCTGGTGGTCTTGACCAAATTACTCAATTTCTCTATTCCTGAGTTTCCACATTTGTAAAATCAGGGTAGTACAACTCATTTATTTGGGTTTTATGAAAATTTATTAAGATAAACTTTGTGAAGTATTTATAATATCTAGCCCATAGTAAACATTCAATACTTATTTAACAGCTTCTGTTATATTGTTGTTGCTGTTCTTATTGCCCTTAAATAATGGGTGCATGTTAACAGTAGTAGACTGGAGATAAGACCGCATGCTATAAATGCACCTAAGTCCTGTATTTAGATATTCATTTCTGTATTTCTATCAGTTAGTGTTTGACATAAGTCCTGGATTCTCAATAGGTCTTTTTTAACAGAATAGAACTTTGCTGTTGAACCTAAAGGTATAATTCAGATGGAAGGCATTTTAGGCCAGTCCAAAAGAGGAGGAAGTTGACGGATTCAAAATCACAATAAATAAAGTGGTATCCAAGATGTGTCTCTGGGAGTGGGCCATGAATTTTTCAGCAGCTCTGGCAAGTTGATGAGCGAGTCTGGGAGCTTCTATTCTATTTTTTAAGGCCTGATTTTTTTCCCCCATGAGTAGCTCCCACCAATGGTGGAGGAAGTGGAACCAGAGGAGCAAGGACGATACACAAGCAGCTTGAAGAGTTCCAAATTAAAGGCAATGAAATGTCCATGACTGAAGATGCTCAGGCTGTTTTTCTCGTATTTTGGGCCATTTGGTTATCTTTCACTGTCAGTGATAGAGGCTAAGATGTACATTTTCTCATCTTTGTGGGCAGGAATGAAGAAGTACCTCTTTTCTTGTGGATGAGAAATTGCTACTGATTCTAGAAGAAAGTCTCCAGGCAAGTTTGTCGTCATTTCTATGCTACAGGCAATAACTAGGCAGGAAAATGTGCATTTACTGAATTCATCTGCACTAAACACTAGGTGCTGGACTATCAAAAGGACATCAGACCAATCCATGCATCTGCTTATAATTCCTGGCTTCCCCACTTTTACTGTGTAATCCTGGGAAAGTTATTTTTCTGGGCCACAATTTGCTTTTGTGTAAAATGAGAATAACAATAGTATCTCTCCCACCAGATTGTTATGGAGATTAAGTGAGCAATTCTTGTAAAACATTAGAATAGTGGTTGGCCTGTATAAGCATGCATTAAGTAATAGCAAATAGAATTAGCTTTTAATCTCCTCAAGAAAATTACTTCTAGTAATTTGATTATTAAATATTATAAATTGAGCAATTACATAGGTCTCTCACTTTAAATTCAAAACTGCTAGTCAGCCAATCTTGTACCAAAATCCTAATTTAGCACCTAGTAAAATCTGGCCCTCTACCTTGATTTGCACGCAAGTTTGAGGATCTGTGCCTGGAGCAGGGGTGGAGGAGTTCTCAATTTCTTCCACATCTCCCTTCTCCCCTAAAACAAATGACTTGGGTAACTCAGCCCAAATGAAGAAGAAGATTTAGCATTAAAGATGGCTATTGATTAATTATAATCTACCGCAATTTCCTTCTAGTAACTCTTGAGAGAATCCTAGAAACACAGACTCACAAAGTTGAACCGGGCTTTCTGTTCACCTAGTTCAAAATTCGCATTTACACTTGATGAAATGTGTCTTCATTTGGACTCCTTACCCAAACCACTCCCTTCCCCTTCACT
>VBSM01001265.1:62391120-62432179 GCA_008086735.1 Cheirogaleus medius
CTCCCAGAGTGCTAGGATTACAGGCGTGAGCCACCGCGCCCGGCCCTTCCCCTTCACTTTGAAGTGGAGAGTCTGAAAAGGGTATCCCGGTCCTTAGCCATTTTTTTGCCTAATTCGGGGGCCAGATTTTACTAGGTGCTAAAAATTGGGACTTTGGTACAAGATTGGCTGACTGGTATTTTTGAATTTAAAGTGAGAGACCTATGTAATTGCCCAATTTATAACATTTAATAATCAAATTACTGAGAAGTAATTTTCCTTAGGAGATTAAAAGCTAAATTCTACTTGCTTCCATGTACTTGCCCTGGGAGTAAGAGTGTTAAGGGCAACTCAGAATGAGGGCCTTGATGAATGTGCTTTGCCAAGTGCATGATGCTTCATCTAACTCAACCCAGCCATTGTATAATCATCATGTCCCTAGGTACAGTTTTAGCACCATAAATCCATATGAAGCTTCTTTGGGTTCCAAAAAACAATACAATTAATGTAGACATGAATCTTTTATTGATCTTGAATTTTCTTGCATTTATAAATTTGTGACCTGGCCTTAAAGTTTCCTAGACCTTACAATATTCATATTGATATCTATATATAATTAGTTTGGTTTATGAATAATTGAGCCTCACATATGGCAATGTTGAAGTTATTTTAGTTCAGATTTAATATAATAACAAAGGAAAAAATAACTAGGCATATTGTGTATTTAATCCCCAAATAGATGACAAAAGTCCAATCCATGCACACCAGCATTAGCAGAAGCCTCTGGTACACACAAGACAGGCCTCTAGCCAGAGGAAATGTGGTGGCCCAGATAGTGCAAATGACAACTTTGGCCTGAGGTAAACAGGGAGCATACTGTTACACTTCAAAACACAGATAAGAGGTTATCAAGAGCTGTGGCATTTTTCTAAAGTGTACTCATGCAGTTTTAGGATGCCATGACTTTTCAGAATAAGGATGCTATATTCCAATAACATCACTGTAGAAAAGAAAGAAAGATTACAGCTTTACATGCCTAAGAAATGGGAATGGGGAATGTTGTTATTGTCTTGTCTTAAACACTGAATATAGTGTGTTTTTACATTGCCAAAAGATAAAACAACACATGCATGTGTGTGCATACAACATACTTTTTAAAAGCAACTCAACATATGTCAGATATTATTTGAAAGCTTCCTACAATAAAGAGTGATAACAGGGTTTTCAAGATTAATATGCTAAACAATTGAAATGATGAAGCAAGGCACACAAAACCCCTTTATGGTGGTTATTCGAGAGATAGAGTCCAAATGGATATTTCCTTTTTTTTGTTTTTGTTTTTTACTGTATATGTAAAAGGTTTATTTTTCTGGCATTAATTCTTCTTGTTTAAATACTGTTTAAATAAATCAATTTGTAAGGCTAATGGCTACCATCTGAAGACCACTGTATGAACAGATATTAAGAACAGAGATAGTCCAAGATAAATAAGGTTTTGTTATAGCCTTATGAAATACAGACAAGCAGATATTTACATTGCATTGCTATACACCTCAGGTGCAGAATAATGCTTTATTTCCCCTCAACTACAAAAGCATATACTCTTTTTATATGGTGTATTTATTTTTTTATTGAAAAATAAAATTGTATCTATTTATCATATACATGTTGTTCTGAAATATGTATACATCGTGAAATGGCTAAATCAAGCTAATTAATATATGCATTACTTCACATACTTATCATTTTTTTGTGGTTAGGACATTTAAAATCTACTCTCTTAGCAATTTTCAGGAATGCAATATGTTATTAACTACACCCATCATGTTGTACAATAGATCTATTGAACTTATTCTTCCTGTCTAACTGAAGTTTTGTATCTTTTAACCAAGATCTCTCCAACACCACCGCCTGCTTCTCCCCAGCCCCTGGTAACCACCAGTCTACTCTCTTCTTGAGTTCAACTTTTTAAATTTCCACATGTAAGTGAGATCATATGATGTTTGTCTTTTTCTGCCTGGCTTATTCACTTATTCAAGTTTTCCAATGAAATAGCTGTGATGCTGTCCTTTGAATTATAGTCTTTCTTGGAGTCTGCAAGCAATACTGCAAAGAACTGTTATGAATAAATGGGTTGTTAAGAAATAGTACACTTGACAGGAACATCCTGACCTCACAATTCTCAAGTCTTCATGAGAAGTAGATCTCAACCACAGCTGACAACCACATTAGAATAATCTGAAAAGATTTTTTTTAAATACCCACAACCCAACAGAAAGTAATTTTCATCTTGTGAAATACTGGAAAACAAAATACTTAGAAAGTTAGAAGACCTGACGTCTTTTTTTTTTCATGTTTTTTAAATGTTTTTTATAGGATTTTCTTAATTTCTTTTTAATTTCAGGATATTATGGAGGTACAAACATTTTGGTTACATATTATGACTTTGCCACACACAAGCCATCATTTGAGGTGTGCCATTTCCCCCCACAATGCTCACCGCAACCCATTAGTTGTGAGTTTATCCACCCCCAATCCCCCAACCTGCAAAGAATATTACAACCGTGTAAGCAGCCTAGTGTTGATGAGTTAGTGCCAATTTGATGATGAGTACATGTGGTGCTTATTCTTCCATTCTTGTGATACCCTACTTTGGAGGATGGGCTCAAGCTCTATCCAGAAAAATATAAGAGGTGCTAGATCACCATCGTTTTTGTAATTGAGTAGTATTCCACTGTGTACATATACCATATTTTATTAATCCACTCATGGGTAGATGGGCACTTGGGTTGTTTCCACATCATTGAAATAGTAAATTGTGCTGCCATAAACATTCGAGTGCAGAAGTCTTTATTATAAAATGTCTTTTGTTCCTTTGGGTAGATGCCTAATAGTGCTATTGCTGGATCAAATGGTATTTCTATTTTTAGCTCTTTGAGGTACCTCCAAATTCTTTCCACACAGGTTGCACTAATTTGTAGTCCCACAGCAGTGGAAGCGTGTTCCTATATCTCCACATCCTTGCCAGCATTTGTTGTTTTAGAGTTTTTTGATAAAGGCCAATCTTACTAGAGTTAGGTGATATCTCATTCTGGTTTTGATTTGCATTTCCCTAATGATTAGAGATGTTGAGCATGTTTTTATGTGTTTTCTGGCCATTACTATGTCTTCTCTTGAAAAGTTTCCATTCATGTCTTTTGCCCATTTATTGATGGGGTTGTTTGATTGTTTTCTTGTTAATTTTTTTGAGTTCTAGATAAATTCTTGTTATCAGCCCTTTCTCGGATGTGTAGACAGCAAATATTTTCTCCCATTTTGTAGGCTGTCTATTCACTCTAACGATAGTTTCCTTGGCTGTGCAAAAACTTTTTAATTTGATCACATCCTATTTATTTATTTTTGTTGCTGTGGTGATTGCTTTGGGGGTCTTCTTCATAGATTCTTTGCCAAGGCCAATGTCTGAAAGAGTATTCCCTACATTATCTTCCAGTATTGTTAAGGTTTCATGTTTTAGGTTTAAGTTTGTTACCCATCATGAATCGATTTTTTAAGAGGTGAGAGTTGGGGATCCAGTTTCAATCTTCTACATGTAGTTATCTTGTATTCCCAGCACCATTTATTGAAAAGAGATTCTTTTCTCCACTGTATATTTTTGTCTGCTTTGTCAAAGATTAGATGACAATATGCAGATGTTTTCATCTCTGGATACTCAGTCCTGTTCCAAAGCTCTATATCTCTGTTCTTGTGCCATTACATGCTGTTTTAGTTACTATACCTTAAAGTACAGCTTGAAGCCTAGTAGACCGATATCTCCCAGTTTGTTCTTTTTGCTTAAGATTGCTTTGGCTATATGAGGTCTCCTCTGGTTTCATACAAAACATAGAATTATTTTTTCTAGATCTGTAAAGAATGACGATGGTACTTTGATAGGGATTGCATTAATTCTGTAGATCACTTTGGGTAGTATGGACATTTTAACAATGTTGATTCTGCCAATGCATGAGCAAGGTAGATTTTTCCATCTGTTTATATTTTCTAAAATTCTTTTTCTTAGTGTTTCATAGTTTTCCCTGTATATGGCTCTCACCTCTTTCATTAAATATATGATTAGATATTTAATTTTGGTTGAGGCTATTATAAAATGTACTGCATTTTGGATGTGATTTTTAGCTTGACTGTTATTGGCATATTTGAATGACTCTGATTTGTGTGTATTGATTTTGTATCCTGAGATTTTACTCAATTAATTTATCAATTCCAGGAATCTCTTGGTTGAATCCTTTGGGTTTTCTTGATATAATATCATATCATTAGCAAAGAGTGATAGTTTGATCTATTCTGTCCCCATTTGGACACCTTTAATTCCCTCTCTTGTCTAATTGCTCTTGCAAGGACTTCCAGCACTATGTTGATAGAAGTGGAGATAGTGGGCAACTTTCTCTTGTTCCCATTCTAAGTGTTTCCAATTTTTCCCTATTCAGTATGATATTGACTGTGGGTTTATCATATATGGCCTTAATAATTTTGAGGTATGACCCATGTATGCTTATTTTGTTTAGATTTTTTATCATAAAAGTGTGCTGAACTTTGTCAAATGCTTTTTTGGCACCTACTGAGAGAATCATATGGTCTTTGTCTTGCTTTTATTTATGAGGTGTATTGCACTATAGATTTGCGTATGTTGAAACAGCCTTGCATCTCTGGGATAAAGCCCACCTGGTCATGGTGAGATATTTTTTTGATATGCTGTTGGATTCAACTTGATAAAATTTTGTTGAGGATTTTTGCAGGTATATTCATGAGGGATTTAGTGTGTAGTTTTCTTTATTTGCTGCATCCTTTCCTGGATTTGGGATCAAGGTGATACTGGCTTTGTAGAATGAATTGGGGAGGATACCGTCTTTCTCAATGTTGTGGAATAATTTGTGTAGCATAGATATGAGTTCTTCTTTGTATGTTTGGTAAAACTAAGAGGTGAACCCATCTGGTCTGGGACTTTTCCTTTTTGGAAGATTTTTAAGTGCTGCTCCAATTTCTGTGCTTTTATTGGTCTGTTCAGGAATTCTATTTCCTACTGGGTGAACTTAGGGAGGTTGTATGTTTCCAGGAATTTGTCCGTTCCCTCCACATTATGTAGTTTTTAGGCATATAGGTTTTTATAATATTCAAAGATATGTTTTATATTTCCATGGTGTATCTTTTGACCTCTCCTTTTTCATTTCTAATTGAGTTTATTAGAGTCCTTTCCCTATTAGTTCTTGTCAATGTAGTAAGAGAGCTGTCAATTTTGTTTATCTTTTCCAAAAACCAGCTTTTGGTTTTGTTGATCTTCTGTATAGTTCTTTTGTTCTCAATTTCATTTAGTTCTGCTCTGATCTTTGTAATTTCTTATCTTCTGCTAGGTTTGGATTTGATTTGCTCTTACTTTTCCAGTACTTTGAGACTATTTATTAGTTTGTTGATTTTTGAGCTTTTTGTTTTTTGGATGTGAGCATTTAATGCTATCAGTTTTCCTCTCAAAAATGCTTTAGCTATATCCCACAAATTTTTATAACTTCTGTCACCATTATCATTTAGTTCGAAGAAGATTTTGATTTCCCTCAGTATTTCCTCCTTGACCCAATAGTTATTCAAAAATAGATTGTTAAATTTCCATGACTTTGCGAAGTGGTGAGTATTTCTGAACTCTAATTTTATATCACTGTGATATGAGATGATACAGGGTATAATTTCTATTTTTTTGAATTTGTTGAGGTCTGATTTGTGGCCTAGTATGTGATCAATTTTGGAGAAAGTTCCATGAGCTGATGAATAGAATGTACATTTGGCTTTATTTGGGTGGAACATTCTGTAGATGTCTGTTACACTCTTTTGTTTTAGAGCTCTACTTAAGTCCATTATTTCTTTGCTTATTTTCTGTTTGGAAGGTCTGTCCAGTATAGCCAGTGGGGTGTAGAAATCCCTAGCTATTATGGTGTCATTGTTTATTATGTTATTTAGATCAGGCAGAGTTTGCTTTATGTATCTAGGTGCTCCTGAGTTAGATGCATAAATATTAAGAATTGTTAAGTCTTCTTGTTGGATCTTCACTTTCACCATTATATAGTGGCCAACTTTGTCCTTTCTTACTTTTGCTATTTTAAATCTTATGTTATCTGAAATAAATATAGTTACCCCTGATTTCTGTTGGCTTCCATTTGCCTGGAGAATTGTTTTCTATCCCTTGACCTTGAGCCTGAAAACATCTTTGTGGGTTAGATGAATTTCCTGTAGACAACAGATACTAGGCTTATGGATTTTTATCCTCTATACCAGTCTATGTCTCTTCAGAGGACAATTAAAACCATTCACATTTATTGAGAGAATTGATATTTGGGGTAGATTTCCATTCATATAGTTAGGTGAATTCCTGTTTTTTGTTTTACTCCTTGAGTCAACATGGTATCAGGTTCTAGACTTTAACTTTTGAATGATTTTACTTTGGAGAGTGTCTATTGCACTGTTCAGTGTGTAATTCAGATTTGAGTACTTTCTGTAGGGCAGGCAGGTCTGGTCTTCACAAATTCCATCAGTGATTGTTTTTCTGGGAAGGTTTTTATTTCTTCCTCATAAAGCTTAGTTTTGCCAGGTATAGAATTCTAGGTTAGCCATTATTCTATTTTGTAAGATTAAGGATAGGCACCCAGTGCCTACTGGCTTGTAAAGTTTCATTTGAGAAGTCTGCAATTAGTCTGATAGGTTTTCCTTGGTAGGTTATCTCCTGTTTTTACCTCAATGCTCAAAGTATTGCTTCTTTCATGTTTACTTTGATCAGCCTAATAATTACGTGACTTGGTGATTGCTTTTCACATTGAGTATAGCAGTAAGTTGTGTACTTCTTGTATATAGAGATCAAGATTTATGGCCAGACCAGGCATATTTTCCTTCAGTATCCTATGAAATAAGTTTTCCTGCCCTTGTGTATTTTCTTCTTCTTCTTCTCTTTAGGAGGTCTATGATTCTTATATTTGGCTTCTTTACATAATTCCATATTTCGTGTATGTTTTGGTCTTATCTGTGGTTTCCCTGTTCTTTTTCTTCATCCAATTTGTTTAGGACATAGGCATTATCTTCAAGCTCTGAGATTCATTCCTCTGCATGATCCATTCTGTTCTTGAGGTTTTCCACTGTGTTTTGTAGTTCCCTAAATGCATCTTTCATTTCCAGAATTTCTGTTTGTGTTTTTCAGGGTATTTCAATTTCTTTAGAGAATTTTTCATTCATTTTCTGTATTTGTGTGTGTGTGTGTGTGTGTGTGTGACTTCTTTATGTTGGGTTTCTATTTTCTCTTCAATTCCATTGAGTTTTCTTACAATCCATATTTGGAATTCTTCCTCTGTCAGTTTAATCATATCATGTAAGTTGTTATCTATTGATTGACATTGAATGTTTTCTTTTGGGGGTTACTTTTCACTCTGATCTTTCATGTTTCCTGTATTCTTTTGCTGATTCTTTCTCATCAGGCTACTTTGTTGAGAATGGGAGGTGCTGGGGCTGGTTTATGGCCTTATCTCCAAGTCTCTGAAAGGATATTCCCTAACAGTGCTGGGGAGATGTGTTCTGGTCCTGTATTGCCTTACAGGTGTTTTGGCCTATTTTGTTATCTCTGACTTGTTGTCTTCACCTCTTGCCAAAGGAAATCAGTGAGTTTGGCCCCCAGCTAAGCTCTCAGGTGGTGATTTCCCCTTTGTGTGACTCTACTGCCCTCCATTAATTTGAGGTCCTAGGCATTATTTTGAGTTATGGGGTTTCCCTTTCTGCTTGTAGTTTGTGTGGAGGAGTTGATTGTCAATGTATTCCAATCCCTTTGTGTTGGCTCTGTTGGGCGTGCAGGTACCTGTAAGGGAAACAGGTACCTGCAAGCCTGAGAGCTTATACTTCTGTGTTGGCTTGATCTGCTGCTAGGGAATAGCCACTAATATGTTATTCAGGGCTCTTTTGCCACACTTGCAAGGCAGCTACAGGTCGAGGATGTCAATTGGTACAATTGCTGAGGACTCTGACCAGGATTTTCCTTCTCAGTCCACAAGCCCCAAAGCTGGCAGTGGCCTGGGCACCAAGGGAAAGCCCTAGTGTTATGTTCTCATCAGATGATCAAAACCAACATTCTGGACTGAATCAACAGTCTCCCCCCTTTTGCTTCCTTCCAAGGTCCCACAGATTCAGGCCAGGCACACAGAGAAAGTGACTTTTTTTCTGTTCTCTCTGCCTCCAAGTTTGGAGTCTGCCCTGCAGGGCAGGGGGAGGGGCATTGCCTGAGACCACTGTGTGTCCCAGCCCAGAAAATGTCTTATCTTGGTTCCCCCCTCCTCCAAGGGCAGTATCTGCCTTGCCAAAGAGAAAGTCAAGCCACCGGGCTGGGGAGGTGCACTGCCTGAGGCCACCATGTGTCTCAGCCCAGGAAGCAACTTCTCTCATTACTCCACCCCTCTGAGGGCAGGGTGTGTCTTGTTGGTGGGAAATACAAGCAACCATGCCAGGAAGGAGTGCCACCTGAGGCCGCAATGCTACTCAGCTCAGAAAGTGGCCCCTCTCATCACTCACACTTCCAGTGGAGGGGCTTGTCTTGCTGGCTTGAAAGAGAAGTGGCTGGGCCAGAGGGAGAGGCTCCACCTGAGGCCACAGTGGGTCTCATCCAAGAAAGTGGCTTCTCTCCTTACTCTCCTCTTCCAAGGGTGCAGCCTGCTCTGTCAGGCAGGGGCAGGGTCTTGACTGAGACCATTGCCTGAGCCTGCCCTGCTGGGCTTGGGAATGGCTGGTGCCCAGAACTGCAATGCACCACAGCATTTCTAAGCTATGGACCCTCAAAATGGAGGCTGCCAACCCACAGAGAGCCAACACTGGAGGCGACTGCTCTGGGGCAGCAGGTGCTGGGTTTGGCAGGCTGTCTCAACCTCAACGAGCCACTGGCTGTCCCCACTGCTTCCCTGACCCACAGTCTCAATCAGTCCAGTAGAGGGTCTTGCATTCTTCGTCCCACCCTGCGCCAGCTGAATCTTTGGAGAATTCCAGGGACAGAGCCTCCCTTTCAGCTTTCACCTCCTTTGTTCTGGTCCCAGTGACTTCCAGAGGTGAGATGCCTGTCTCCAAAATTCCTCCTGTGGACCTGGGAAGTGTCCACTCAGACCAGTGCCTCCCCCACCCAGTGCGGCCCTAGCACAGAGCACTGAAGACTTCAATATGTTTCCCGCTATTGTCTCTTCACACAGCCTATCATCCCGTGCCACAACTTGGCACTAACTTCAGGTACTTCCCTGCCTGTGTGGATGAGGAGGTTGGTGGAGGGAGAGTCGTCCTCCTGTGGGTCAGATCACACTGCCCTGGTTGGCCTACGGGCGCGGCCATCCCATGCTGTATTCCCTATTGTGTATCTCACACTCCATACTTTGTGGTCAATTCTCCAACTCACCTTTTTTTTTCCAGCGCTGCTTGTCTGGCGCTGCTTCTCTACAGATTCACGATGCTGTTCTTGTGGGAGAGTGATCCACTTGTGTGTAGCTGTCCACATTCTTCACCTCCTACTCTGGGCAGAGAGCCATGAGGTCACCACTAATCCACCATTTTCCGGCATCCTAAGATCTGACTTCTAAACCTCAATATACAACTAATATTTTGGGGAAGTCACATAATATTTTGAGCAAATATATTAACCCAGTTTGCAAAATGCTAACTCTTCCAGGGCATAGGTTTATGTGAGCAATAAATGAAATTAGGAATGTGATAGGATTTCAAAATGTAGAAATTGCCATGCAAGTGTAAATCCTTATTATTGTAATTAAAATTAACATAAAAAATTGAATGACCATAAAACCAGCTCCTTTGTGCTTCTAAAAAAAGAAAATCAGGATAATTTGTTAACCTATATAAACTAAACATGTACAAACAGAGGATGTATGTAGAATGAGAAGAGAAAAGATCAGAATTTAGGGAAACAATGATATTTAAAGAGAGACTATAGGAAAAACATATGTTTCAACAGAAAACTACACATTGTCTACAATAGCACATCCTTCCAGGAGTTACTTAATTCAAGTCTTTCATTCACTGAGATATTTTACAACACGTTATAAATTGTAGGTCACTAATAGACATGCAAATTGTCTTGTCTAGTAAAGATTCAATAATCTTCACTTCGACCCTGCATTAAAACCAGTTTTGCCTCTCTTTACATATTTATTTCAACATTCCTGATCCAAATGTGCCTGTTTTTAAATTCTCTTTTGAATCGGTTATACCATGTGTCTGCTAACTACACTAAATGAGTGGATGGTAAATGTGTTTATTTTTATATCTGTATGAGAGTTATGATTGCATCCCCTTCTGACAATTATATTTTAATAACACTAAGGAAGGAAAGTCAGCTAAAGAGAGTGCAGTTGAATGATCATTTGAATAAACAAAAGAACACAAGGAGAAAGATATGTCCTTGAGACCAATGGTAAAAAATGGCTTTAGACATAGGGAGCAGTTATGTAGCTCAGGGGTGTTTGGTAATTTGAAAGAGATTTAAAAAGTCTATTACTTTGGCAACATTGTTATCTTTATAAGAGTATTTCATAAAGTGCTATGAAGTATAATGTAGAGTTCTGAGGAATGACTAAGAGGTGAGAAAGGAATGTATCAAAGGAAGACACCTTTTTTTCCCTAAGTTTTTTTCTTTTGAAACTTATTTTTCTGTATCTTTAAAATGATAAATTTGCACTATCAAAAAAATAAATAATATAAAAATGTAAAACAAAAATGACTACAAACCTCACTTGAAAGTGCACCGGCACTTGTTGAACATCTCTCCGTATATTTCTCTAAATGCACACAATTTAAAATAATGTAACCATCATATATATCTATGTACTATTAGGTATGTAACTTAATTTAATTTTTTCACTTAATAGTGAGTCTTCCTAGTTAAACTTTTTCTTTTTCTTTCTTTTCTTTTCTTTTTTTTTTTAGTAGGTTAGTTGATAAAATTTCCTTCTGGCAAAGAAAAGTAGCAACACAGGTAATTTGAATCAATTTACATGTTTCTTTAATTCTTATACCACTCACATCTGTATAATATTTTATAATTCACAAAGTATCTTCCCCTAATTTATTTTATTTAATCTTTAAAGTCTATGAGGTAAGCTGAGAAGGCATATTTGTCTTAGTTTACAATGAGGAATCTGAGGACTAATATGGTTCAATATCTTTCCCAAAGGCACAAAACTAAGTGTTATTCAAATCATTTATTCAATAACAATATGCCAGAGATCATGAAGACAAAATGAATAGGAAGTGATGTCTGTTGTTCTTTCTGCCATTCAAAATTTATTTAGAGAGAAAGGCATGAAAACAAATACAAGCAAATCATTCAGAGGTCCTGTAAGAGCAGCCAAAACAAGGTAGGAGAGAACAAGCACTTTTTTGTTTGATGTTAGGATACGCAGTACATATCAAAATAGAATAGTGGTGTCATTAACTGAAAGGAAAATAAGATAATCCAGGTTAAAGGAGATCTGGTAAGATGTGGGGTAATGCCTTTTGTAGGCACTCCTTTTGTAGATATGTGCTTATATAAAGAAATAAACTTGATTCCAAGATATTAGTGAATTTTAGTGAATTAAACAGAGCAAAATGAACATGTAAGTCTGTGGACATCTTTTCAAGGTAAAACCCTGTCATGTAGACACAATGAAGACGAGTTAGAGAGTTTTACCAAAACAAGTCATCTTCTTCAATTACAAAGATTCATGGTGCCTGTCCTTACACAGGGAAAAAATGGCTATTGTTAAAGAAAAACTCTTTGAAGCTGAAATTTTCAGCAAGCTCAGAGCAATTTCAAGTATCTTGTAAAATGGCAGAGAGAGCAAGATGCATCAAAATCTGACTTAGCTCAAAGATTAGAAAAATTAATATTTAAGCAGACCAATGACGTTTGTTGTCTTTGCTTTGGAAGTGAAGAGGCAATAACTGGTAAGAGAACCCAGGGTGAAAGTCATAGAAAAGGAAGAGAACATCAGAGAAATAAAAAGGTTCTGGTCTGAACTGAGAGCCTCCAATAGAATATTGTAGAATAGAATTGATCTCGAAGAGGTTCTACTGTCCTACTTGAACAGAAGGATTTTCGTTTTCTTTCAAATAACAATATGGACCTTTAGTTTCCAGTCTAGCATGCAAGGAATTTGAAAGTCTTTATTCTAACAATAGGTAAAAAATTGAACAAACTGATACATCAACAACTCTTTTCAGATCTGTCAGAGAAGTGAGGTCATAGGGCAAACCACTGACACCCAAAATTGGAGAGACAGACAGATGGATGGAAAAAATCACAACTTACCAGAGCAGAAACACACAAGCAAGCGAATCTTATAAATATGATATAAAATGTAGTTGGAAATATAAAATGTGATCATTATACAGGGACTTTTAGTCTTAATTTCTTTGATTTAGAAACAAATGCATGAGTCATTATTCAGTTACTGTTATGTGTCTGCAGCAGACACAACTTTCTTATTTACACAAAATGTTTTGGTTTTTTGTAAATTATCATTTTTTACTTTAAACACGATTCCACAAAATTAGGAGAACATTAAACTTACTCTTTGTACTGTACCCCTCCATTCCAGCCTTTAAGGTATGATCAAGTTCTGTGGTCTTATCTGAAGCCAGAGTGTTGGGGGTATCCTGGCAATTGGTCTCTGTTAGCATTGATTGTTGCTAGTAATCCTTTTGTCCCAACCTGCCCAGTCAGATCAGAGCTGCTACTTTTCTGCTACTGTGACCTATGGAGACACAAGATCTCTGATGAGGCAGGGAGTTCCAGGCAGCAACTACATGTCCCGGCACACCACAACATTTTCTTTGTGGTCTTCCACATCCTGCAGAAGGAGCAGTCTTCAACGCTCTGATTGATGCTCACAGTTCTCCTGACCTATTTATATTCTTTCAGCCATGCCCTGGGGATATTTTACTGTCTAAAATATCTCTCTCTCTTTATATATTTTCTCTAGCTTTTGGAAGCCAAAAATAAGAAATCTTGCCACAAACCTTAGCAACTAGAAAGCAAGGTGCCTGCCTATTTTATTGAATGGGAGGAATGGGACAAAAACAATGAAAAAGAAAGTAGGTCCAGTGTTATCTTGTAACACTTTCAAACATAGAATTTTATTTTGGGACTGTATTAGTTTTAATCAATCTGACATGCGAAACCAGTTCCCCAACTGCCCCCAAAATCAAGTCTATCAACTCATTTGACTTTTCAGACTTGAATGTAGTTCAACCAGCCAAAGCTGATATTAATGTAAAAACAGTCTTTATATTAGACTGTGTTAAGATAGTATATTTTATCTATGTGTGAGCATGCATATTCATAGGCCTTCTTCTGTATGATAAGTTTCTCAAGTACTCAATTAAATTTTTTTAATAATTTTTAAGTGAGCATACCCTTCAACTACCAGTTTAGGAAAACAAAATTGGTCTCTGTCTTCCAAACTTCCTTGACCCTGTGTCTGTACTTTATATGCCTATCACATTCTATTTTGCTCACTTAATTAGGTGATTACATGCCTTATTGACATTTATTTTAGGTTAGGCTCTGGAGGCAGGATTTCAATCCTAGCTCAAGCCTTTTCAGCTATGTGACATTGAAAAAGTTCCATATACTTTCTAAACCTTGATTTCTTTATTTGAAACTGAGATAAAGACTTACTTTGCAATATAGAATAGTGCATTCTATGAACTAGGATAATGTATACAAATCTATTAGCAATTTTCCTGGAACATCAAATACACGTAGTAAATATTATATAGTAATATTATATAGTAACTATATTCACCCAAGCACTAAGTAAGCATTCGTTTAATGGTTGGATGAATGAAGCATTTTTTTCTCTCTCTATATATGCATACCTAGAAACATATGTTTACATATAGCTATTTTAGCTCACTTTTGACTAAAAAATATAAATGGACTTTTGGATTAAGCAGTGGGTAATAAAATATTAATGATTTAAGATATCTTTAAAGTTAAAGGTTTTTTTAATTGATATTACCTAAGTGTCTTGATTTTATTTTATTCAAAATTCTATCGTGGATCTTTAATCTACAATGTAGTCAGATTAAAATATATCATAAAGAGTCTAAATTTTTTAAATTCTGAAATAGATAATTGCTTAATATGTCTCACAGAGTGATTTGTGACATAGTTTAATTTATAAAAAAATGAAAAACCTAAAGATACTAACTATAATACGTGTATCAACCTTCCCTTATTTATCTCTAATATTACAATAGCATTTGTCTTAAAAGTGGTAATTTTTAGCCCAATAGATTATTCTAAATCTATACATTTTCAATTTGGTTTCTGTTTTGTTTGTTCCTCTACCTTTCTCATCACCCTCATTGTAGGCAGGACTATATAATTTTCTCTAGAAGTTTATTCATATTGTCTCTTTCTTATATATAATAGTAATTATATTCCAGGCATTTCCGTATTTTATGATTTTTTTCATTAATAATATGGTGCCTATAGTCTATACATACCTATAGCCTAAGATAATTTGGGTTATGTGGAAATAACACTCTGACATATAAACTGAATTGCAGAAAGTTTATGGAGGAATATTCTTTGGAAATAAGAGATGTAAGGGACAAAGAAAATGGCTGAGTTAAGGAAGAAGGTGAAACTCAATGCAGTAAATCCTAAGGTAATGTGGGTGGGAAAAGCAAACTTAACCAAAAATATGTTGATTCCAGTCATAATGACTCCTTGTCCCTTTCAGGGTAGAAGGGATATGATGTAACCAACATTCATGTTCTCCTCTGGAGATAGTGCTGTATTAGGAGCTCAACAATGGTCTCTGTCCCTGACAGATTGGACATTAGACAGTGGCAGTAGATATATCAGCCTTTATGAATATTTCATAAGCATTTTCTTGTTAACACATTTAATAGACATGCTCAGAAAATCCAGGAATCTAGCCCTGAATGAACTGATACAGAGACAAATTGTTCTGTTAAGAAAGGGCAGGAAGAATATTAAATGCCCAAAGAAAAAATCAAGTCTAAAAGATTGATTAGTTAAGAAACATCCAGTGGTAATGTTTGGAACATAATGCTTTGTGATGTGTGAAATAAACTTTTCTTCTGTGTGTCCTAAAAGGAAAAAAAAAGTCTTTATTCTTTCTTCCACACTAATATTCATGGTGTATATTTTTTTGGGGGGAGGAGGGGGATGCCAAGGAAGGCTTTTTCTTGCTTCAATGGTGGCTTTAAGTAAAAAAAAAAAGGCATTGCTCACAATAGAGAGTAGATTTCCCTAACATACATGAAAGAGTGAAAGGCATTGTTTCATAAGCACATTGTGGACAAGTATTTAATAAGTAATCTTTATATTTTGGGAAAAAAAGAATTAACCTCTTTTTTTGGTCATTTTACATGCAGCACATAGCAGAATACCTCAGAAATATAAGGTTTCCGATTTTGTTTTAATAAATAAACAAATAAATCTGTACTTTTACACTAATTACTCATATGTGTACATTTTATGTCTTCTGTACAAATTAGGGAACATAAAATATTTTATTCATTTATTTCTCACTAATGTATGTATCTGTTCAACAAATGTTTATTGAACCTACATTCTGTTTTAGGAATTATACTAGTAATCAATTCAGAGATGGATGGACATTGTCTTCCTTGTGCTTTTAGTCTAACAGTGAGATACACCATTAAGCAACAATTAAAACACAGAGTGATAAATACTATGATAGGGGACATGAAGGTGATGGTACCCAAATGTCCAATAAGAGAATTAGGAGTATCAGAAAATGCTTTTACTAGGAAATAATAAGTTAACATTAAGATCGAAATGGTAATAAGAAGCTATCCAAGCTAAAAGGGAGCAGGGAAGCACATCAAATTGCCGTTCCACACAGAGGTGCAGTCAGTGCATACGGGAAAGAAAGGATAATGAAGTGATAGAGGGGTGTGCTTGTGACTGGATCATAGAGTACGAGGTAGAACCTGCCTAGAAAGTAGGTAAATCCAGGCTTTACTATGACAGACCTGGACTTCATCAAGTCTGGAAATATAGATTTACCCTAAAGACAATGGAACAAGATTAGAATATGTAAGCAGAAAAAATATTATAGAGCCAGAGAGTCTGGTAAGGACATATGATAAATTATCCTTGTGAGAAATAATATGGACTTCATGGAAATTTCATCAATGAAAACGGAAAATTGAAAAATTCACGAATACATGAAAATTAAATGGAACATACTTGAACAATTAATGTATTAGAGAAGAAATCAAAGGGAAATACAAAAGTATCTTGAGACTAATAAAAGTGGAAGCACAATATATCAAAAGTTATGGGATGCAGCAAAAGCAGTTCTAAGAAGAAAACTTATAGCAATAAATGCTATAAGTTTATTGCTATTTATTGCTATAGCATTTATTGCTATAGCAACAAATGCTATAAGTTTTTTTATATATGTTATATATTTATATATATAATATATATTTATATATTATATATGTTTATATATAATATATATGTTATATATATGTTTATATATAATATATAAATATATATTTATATATATTTTATATATATTATATATATTTATATATATAAAACCTCAAATAAACAACCTAACTTTACACCTCAAGAAATTAGACAAAGAACAATCTAAGCCCAAGCAGGCAAAAGAAACTAAATAACATGGATCACAGCAGAAAAAAATGAAATAGGAATGGGAAGAAACAATAGAAAAGATTAACAAAATTAAGAGCTGTTTTTTTTAAAAGATAAACAAATTTGACAAACCTTTAGACTAAGAAAAAAAAGAGAAGGCACAAATACATAAAATCAGAAATGGATAATAAGCCTGGCCAGGAAAGAAAGCTATTAATATTAGCATTGAAAGTAAAAACAAGAAGCAGTTTAATCCTAGATGGGTAAGCAGAACTGTGTGACTCCCCCTTCCTGTTTCCTTGCCCTGGCCAGCCACCAAGCTGAGGGTTTTTTCCTTAGGATTTGATGATTTTACTGATGAATTCTACCAAACATTTAATGAAGAATTGACGTTAATCTTCTTCGAAATCTTCAATAAAAAAAATAGAATAAGAATGTAAACTTCCAAGCTCACTGTATTATAGAAGGCCAGTATTACCCTGACATCAAAGCCAGACAGAGTCAGTATAAAAAAAAAAAAAAAAAATTATAGGCCAGTATGCCTGATGAACATAGATGCAAGGTTGTCCAACAGAATACTAGCAAACTGAATTCAGCAGCATAGTAAAAGGCTCATACACTGTAATCAAATGTCCATGCATCTTTGCATGCCAGAGATTTATTTTTGGAATGCAAAGACAGTTCAATATATACAGATCAATAAGCGTGACACAACACATTAACCAAATGAAGAACAAAAATGATATGATCATCTCAGTAGAAGCAGAAAAAGCATTTGACAAATTTTCAACATGTTTTCTTGATAAAAATTCTCAACAAATTAGGTATAGGAGAAACATATCTCAACACAACAAACCCATAGCTAATACCATACTCAATAGTGAAAGTTGAAAGCTTATCTTCTAAGATCAGGAACAAGACAAGAATGTTCACACTTGCTACTTCTATTCAAATAGTTCTGGAAGTCCTAGCCAGAAGAATAGGTAATGAAAAGAAATAAAAGTCATTAAAGATGGAAAAGAAGAATTAAAATTGTTTCTGTTTGCACATAACATGATTTTATTTAGAGAAAATCCTAAAGACTCCATCAAAAAACTGTTAGAACTAATAAATTCAAGAAATTTGCAACATATACAATCACTCATATTTCCATACACTAAAAATTCACTATCCAAAAAAGAAATTAAGACAATAATCTCATTAACAATAGCATCAAAAAGAGCAAAACCCTTAGGAGTAAATTTAAGAAAGGAGGTGAACTATCTGTACACTTGTACACTAAAAATAATTACATTGATGAAAGAGATTTAAGAAGACACGGATAAATGCAAAGGTATCCTCTGTTCATTCATCAGAAGAATCAATATTTTCAAAGTGTTCATACTACCCAAAGCAGTCTACAAATTCAATGCAATCCCTATCAAAATTCCAATGGCATTTTTCACAGATAGAGAAAAAACAATTCTAAAAGTCACATGGAACCACAAAATACCAAACAGCCAAAACAATAAGGATCACACACACACACACACACACACACACACAAACCAAAGTGGAAAAAAATCATATTACTTTATTTTAAAATATACTACAAAGCTAAAAAGTACTTGAAACAGTATGACTATGTCATACAAATAGACATATAGACCAATGGAACCCAATAGTAAGCCTACAAATAAATCTACACATTTATGGTTAATTGATCTTTCACAAAATTACCAAGAACACACAGTGGAAGAATGATAGTCTATTCTATAAACTGTACTGGAAAAAACTGTATATCCACATGCTGAAGAATGAGATTGGATTTTTGTCACATACTATTACAAAAGTCAACTCAAAATGGGTTAACCACTTCGGTACCAGCGTCGACTATAGTCAATAGCCACAGATGAACGCGCACAGCGACTTTAGCCGACAGCCGTGATATGACTTTTCTAATTTTTCATTTATCAAAATAAAATTGTGAACATTTAAAAATAACATAATGAAAACATATATGTGTATGTTACCTATTCTGATTTACATTACAAGTAAAGCTGCCTGTAAAGTAAAACAAGCTTTCAGTGTTTTAAAGCTTTCCTCATCACACAAGAGCAAAACGGATTCATCGTCAAAGCACAGCACAAACTATCGTGCGGACAATGAGTGCCGGCTGTGGGCAAGGTTTTGCGGCTGGTGAGCGCCGTACCAAAGCGGTTAAAGGCCTAAATATAAGACTTGAAACTGTAAAACTACTAGAAGAAAACTTAGGGAAAAATACTCATGACACTGGTCTGGGCGATGATTTTTTTTTTGGTTATGACACCAAAAGTACTGGCAACAACAGCAAAAAAATTGACAAATGGGATTACATCAAACTAAAAATTTTCCACACAAAAAAGGAAACAACAGAGTGAAGAGACAATCTATGGAACTGGAGAAAGTATTTGCAAACTATACATTTGATGAGGGTTTAGTATCCAAAATATATAAGGAAATAAAAACGATCAATAACAAATAAATATGCTGGTTTAAAAAATGGACAAAGGACCAGAATAGACATTCTTCAAAAGAAAACATACAAGTAGCCAACAGGTATATGAAAAAAATGCTCAGCATCTCTAATCAGGGAAATGCAAATCAAAACCATGAGATATCACTTTACACCTGTTAGAATGGCTGTTATCAAAAAGACAAAAGAGAACAAGTGTTGGCAAGGATATGGAGAAAAGGCAAGTCTTGAACACTGCTGGTGGCAATGTAAATTGGTATAGCCATTATGAATGACAGTATGGAGGTTTCTCAAAAAATTAGAAATACAACTACCATATGATCCAGAAATACTACTGCTGAGTATATATTCAAACCAAATGAAATGTGTTTCTCAAAGAAATATCTACACTCCCATGTTCATTGCAACATTATTCACAATAGCTAAGATATGGAATCAACCTACATTTGCATTGAGGGATGAGTAAAGAAAATATAGTTTGTGTGCATATCTAGATGTACATATGTGTATACACTCACACACAATAGAATGTTATTCAGCCTTAAAATAAGAAAATTTTGTCATTTGTGAAAACATGGATGAACCTAGAGAACATTATGTTCAGTGAAATAAGATAGGCACAAAAAGACAAATACTGCATGATCTCACTTATAAATGGAATATGAAAAAGTCAGACTCAGAAGCAGAGAGTAAAATGGTGAATTTTAGGATCTGGAGGTGGTGAAGGTATGAAGTGATGCTGATCAAAGGGTACAAAGCTTCAGTTATGCAGGATGAATAAGTCTTGGAGATCTGATATACAACATGATGTCTATAGTTAATAACACTATATTATATATTTGAAATTTGCTAAGAGAGTAGATCTTAAATGTTCTCACCCCTACACACACATATACTCAGTGGTTAGTATGTGAGGTGGTAGATATGTTAATTAGCTTGATTCTGGTAATCTTTCCATGATATGTACTTACATGAAAACATTACATTGTACATCTTAAATATAGACACTTTTTGCCAGTTATACTCTATGAAGCTAGAAAATTTTTAAATAGAAAGTGAAAATAATTGACAGTTATGTGAGATGTAAGATTTAAAGATTGACTTGACATGGATAAAGAGAAAGAGAGAAATCAAGGAGGGTTCCTTGTTTCTGGCTTTGATGATGAACTGGATGCCTGTACCATTCACTACAAAGAGAAATCAGGATGCATTGCAGGTTAGCTACACAGGAATGGACTGACATCACGTTTGAACTTGTTTTTGTAACATATCTCCTGGTGAGGTTGAATGAGGGGTTAGATTTATGGTTCTAGAACTCAGGAAATAGAGATTTTGGAGTCATAGCCATGTATACATGGACATTGATTCCTTAGAATAAATCCAGATAAGTGAGCCAAGAAATGAGGAATTGAGAATGCCAAATGTAAAATGAATTGCACAAGAAAAACCTGCCTTTGGGGAATCCATTAACGAAGTGCCTCAGAATCCCAAGAATATGGAAAAGAAACATCTGCAGTGATATTTTCTTGAGAGAAATTAAATAAACAAAAATAAAGTTTTGTTTATGAATAATTGGTGATCTGGCAAGAGCATTTTCATGAAGTAGCTGTGACAGGAGTCAGAATACAGTAGCTTTAGAAATGTGTGAGAAATTAGAAAATGAAGGATATAAATTGCAACAAGCTATTGAATGATGCTATTGGCAGGAGCTTTAAATTTTTAAGTAGAAGAAATGTGACCACAGTCAGATGACGTCAACAGAAGAGGAGAAGCTGCAGTTACACAAGATACCTACAGAAGAGTTATACAAAGGCCATCTGGCTGTAATCAAGTAGAAAATAAGGGAAATGTGGAAGGATGACATGCTATTAAAAAACTCCTGTTGCTTTTTATAGTCGCCATGAACAAAGCGCATTGCACTCGTCCTCATTAATGCTTACTGCCCTGTTATTTATGATTGTAGGAGTATAGCTCCTTTCCCCTTATTTTTGACTAGCCTTCACATTTTATTTGGGAATAAAATCTAATTTTACAAAACAATGGGGAAATAAAACCTTTACCAAATGACTATTTCCACCATGGTACCTCATTCATTAAATACTCACGTATTGAGTGTCTACTCAATAAATGCCAGACACTGGAAATATAGAAGGGAATGAAATACTTTTTAAAAAGCAAAACAAACAAGCAAACAAAAAAGTCCTGCCTCATAGAGTTAACATAGAGCCCTCATTTATGACATTTCGTTTTACCTTAAATTTTATGTTTTCATATATAATCTATTAAATTCCAGGTTATGTGATGAGACATACCATTTGTTGTTCTTTTCCCTATCCTTTAATATCTCATACAGTTCTCTTAATAAATAGAATTAACATTAAAATAGCCTAGTTATTACTACATTTACTTCTGCAAAAAGATTAAGGATTAAATAATTAAAGATATTTACTAATATGAGATAATAAATTGCTTTTGAATTTGAGGTAGCCATATCATCTGGCTATATTTTATGTAAGTAGGGCTGGGCCAACTTGTGATAATAAAGAAAAAATCTCAAAGAATCTCTAAGTAAAGGAAAACCCAATAATCTTTACCAAGTTTCCATATTTGCTGCAACCATTTTGACTTATTTTTGCTATTCTTAGAAATTTCAAGGGAAGCATTTACCGTGTAACTTATCCGATAAGTTGACTTTCATTAGTATCTTTTCTTCTCATTTGATGCTTCACGAAATTAGAAAAAGGATGTTAATAATATTATTTATTTTCAATGTTATTTTGATTAATATAAAACATTACAAATACAATTGAATCTGTGAAAATAAAAGATTTATCTAAAGTAAATATCTTCTCTCTAATAAAATATGTATTGTGATTTGATTTTCAAATGTATATTTTAAATTCATACTTTAAGTGAAAACTGATTTTTGTTTGTTTGTTTTGGGGACAGGAAAACTTAGTACACAAATAACCTTTACATGATTCGAACTAACTGGCCTAGAGGAGTCATTGACAGGCAAGATCTTACTGTTAAGTTTATAGTGGCTGTATTGCAAAGCATAGAAAGTATAGCAATAGTATTATGTATTTGAAAGCTTAATTTTAGTTTAGCATTCCGCAAAATTGAAGTGTAAAGGAGAAAGGAATAATGACAAAATCATGAGGCTCTCAACACTTCAGGCAATTTGGAAAAATCTCCAATTAGCAATAATTGCAGAATCAGCACTTAGTACACACTTGAAATAAATGCCTCTTTAGAGAAACTACAATTTAAATATTTCTCATACAAATATAGAAAACAACACTGTCTCAAAAGAAAAGAAAATAAAAACATACTGACAAGCAGCTGAGTTAACTGTTAAAATTGTTTTACCTATTTTTACCTTTTTTTAAATTACCATCTCTAGAGATTAAAAAAAAAGACACACACAAAACTATACTTTTGCACTTGGATTGAAGCCTTGCTTACATAACTTTGAAGATAGCAACTAACATTTCATATCTTATAATAGTGAGGAAAGAGTAAAATAAATCCACATTAAATTAACAAAAATTATTAGCAATGTATTTGTGTTATCATACCATACCAAAATTTTTAAGAAAAGGGACACAATACTTCTAGTTTATTACTTTGATTGTTGGAAGGACACAAAAATAAGTAATTTTTAAATAGTAGTTATTTTTTAGTTATTAGCATTTTATTCCTTTTATCCCTTATTGATTCAATAATTCATCATATGTATGGAAGATCTAATTTATTTTTACTTTTCATTTTAATACAATTATAGATTCATAGGGAGTTACAAAAATAGGTACAGGAAGTCAATGTTATTGAAAATGGCAGAGTAGGGAACTTCAAAATTCTGTCCCTTGAATAAGGCAATGAATAAACTGGCAGAAACTCTCAGAATCAACTTTTTTGGAATTCTAAAAACGAATCAAAAGCCTCCTGCAACCAGAGAAGTGATGAATTGAGAACAAAATAGCTGAATCTCAGTAAGAGAGCTCTGTAGAATTTTATTAATAACTTACCTTAGCCCCATCCCTGCTCGCCTCCATAGTGCTGGCCTTAAAGACAACAGCCTGCATTCCTGGTACAGGTATGTAGGACCAGAGGGTGCAGAGTAGACCTTGTTTTCAAAGAATTGTGATTATTTATTTTGACCAGTTGGTGGCTCCTTGAAGGCCTGGCTCAAGGAGCTTGTCTTTATTTGGTCTGACTTAGAATTCTCCCAGGGCTGAGGAGGCTACCTAATGGCATTTGTTAAAAACTTTTAAAAGGTGAATGTATTAGTTCCTGCTGCCTGGGGCAAGTAGTAACAGTTGGTGCAAGCAATAGACTAATTAAAAAATTAAACATAGCATTAACATATGACCCAGCATTTCTACTTCTAGGTATTTCCAAGAGAATTGAATAAGTATGTTCAATTTGAAAACATAAATTCAAATGAAACAAACATCTGCACATGGATGCTCACAGTAGCATTGCTCACAATAGCCAAAGAGTGAAAACAATCCGAATGGCCATCAATTGATCGACAGATAAACGAATTGTGTTATATCCATACAATGGAATACTATTTGGTCATTAAAAAAAAGTAATGAAGTACTGATACACGCTACAAAATGGATGAACCTTGGAAATCTTATACTAAATGAAAGAAGCTAAACATAAAAGGCCACATATTGTGTGGTTACATTTACATGAAATATCCAGAATAAGATAATCCATAGAGACCAAAAGATTATTGGTCAGAAACTAGGGGAAGCGGAAAATTGTTTGTAACTGCTTAATGGGAAAGGGGTTGCCTTTTCATGTGATGAAAATATTCTGAAATTAGATAATGGTAACGGTTGCTCAATATTGCAAATAAACTATTAACAAGAGGAACCAAATTGTGCACTTTAAAATGGATAATGAGTGAAATTTTTGTTATGTAAATTTTAGAACACATGCACACACATGCAAACACACACACGCTAAAGTGGCACTGGGCCATGAATGGAAGTGCAGGCTGCTCAGCCCATGACTTCCCTGCTCTAGTCTAGGCTTAGGGGGGACACCGGGACTAAGCCCCTGCCAGTCTGTAAAGTTCCTTCCCTGTAACTTGTCCCTGCTGCTCTTGTTGCAGTATGTAATTCCACACTGATACCTAATACCTTGGTAAACCATTGAGAAATGGGAGATTTTAGTAGTATTAGAACAGAGTTTGACTAATGAAAGACAATCAATTGATTCCTATTGGGGCATGTCCTTGGGCATAAAATTAGCACCTTCAGAAGTCAGGATGGTTAGGCCACATGTGGCCTCTGGTTTTTTATATATCCCTCATTTTCAACCCCTTTTGCACCCAAGATGTGGCTATATCAGCTTTTACTTGGATCTCTCAGTTTTATATGTCATACTACATATAAATATAGTATGATATATGATTCAAGTATATTATATATAATTTTATTACATACAATTATATATTATATAACTAAAGTATGTGTAATATATTATGCATTATATATTTATATTTAATATATTATGCATTATATATTTATATGTAGTATATAATGCACAATTATATATAATTAGAGTATATTATATAATAACATATATCATATAAATAAGATATACCTGAATCTTCAGTCCTAATTTTAACTTGTTAATCAATTAGTACACTTCTCTTTTTTCTATGATAGTTTGATCCCTCAACTGGACACCCATCTGTCTAACCAGATGTAGGTACAAATACAAAGAAAAAAAGCCTAGTAATGTTCCAGGCCCAAACACAGGTACTTTCAAACCATTGATAACTGTGATGAAAAGCAAGAATTATTATAATTATAGATTATATTCTTTTAAAAAGTATGAGAGACTAAATTACTTTTCTTAATATGCACTGTAGTCAGGAAATCTTGCTCTCTTTATATACATATTAATATATAAAATATGTATGTATATTACTTTCTTGTATATAACAAAGATTGCTTGTGTGCTTTTTTGCTCCTTTATATTTTCTTTAATACTGTAAAATTTAAAAATTATTTAAATACCATTATTTAATTTTTTTAACTGTGTCTATAGAATGCTATACAATTTTTTTCCTTCTTCATATAATTTACAATCCTTTAAATTTTAAAAGTTACTTTTTCCCTATTTACTTTCTTTTTAAACAGCAGTAGGTAGCAATCCATGGATTTAGGTAAAGTGACATAGACTTACCTATATGGTCAGGGAAGCTTGTAATAGAAAAAGGTGTTTAAACCATAAACTGAGGAGAAAGAGATAGCTAGGAAAAGACAAAAATGTTGTTTACTAGAACCATGGGCTCCTTATTCCTGAATTTCTACTTTGTTCTACAAAGGAAGCCCGTGTTCCACTAACCAGGAAGACACGACACTAGGAGGGGGCTTCTGCCCTTCGTTCTGTTCTTCTGTTTGCCCTTCACAATGGGAAGCAAAGTAATTTGTCTAATTTGTGAGATTAGAACATATTGCATATAATTATCTTGGCCTCTTCCTCGCCCGTTTTGGAGTGGCATGTGCTTAGAAAGTACACAAGTTCCCTTGTCCTCCTCGGAGGCTATGTTCCATGAGCCACAGTCAATTCCTGAAGCCATGGTAATGCCAAACCCTAAGTATACAATGCTTTTGTATGCACATACATAGGTATGATAAAGTTTAATTTAACAATTAGGCTCAGTAAGAGATTAACAATAAAGCTAATAATAAAATAGAACAATTATAATAATATAGTGTAATAAAATGTATGTGAATGCAGTCTCTCTCTCAAAATACTGTAATATTTTCAGACTGTGGTTGACTGTGGGTAAATGAAACTATAAAGGGCAAAACTGCAGATAATGGAGTTAATAAATGCAGATAACTGCATTTATTCTCTTCTCCCTCATGAAATAATTTTACCACATTAAGTTCTGTGAATGCAGCAGGGAGGAGGGTGCCGTTGTAGGAGGGTGTCTCACTTTAAGGAAAAAGGTATTTAAAATCCTATTAGGTCACTGATTTAATAGTATTAAAGCACTATTTTTATTTCTATCTATCTGAATAGTATGTGAACTTAGTTTGTTCAAAATTCAATGGGAGAGGAACATAATTATTAGCCACAAATCTCAGCAGTAGACAATGTGCCTTACCTAAATTTATCCCTTAGGTAGATCTATACTTTGATAGTAGATAAATAGAAACTAAAAACCTTAAATATGCATAATATCACTTTGTTAGTTTTGAAATTGACAAAAGAAAATGTAGCTAAAGGATATAAATAACACGTACTTTATGCATAGGGTATCTTTTGTCTTGAGGGTAATGGGTTGTGGTCTTGGGTAGTGGGTGGATTTCTTCTATTTCTGAAGCCAGGTGTGTTAGAATAAAGTTGAGATAATTATTAAAGGCTCAATTGTACTCTAAAAGAAAGTAAAACTTGAAAATATTTCTGAGTCTTTCATAAGGTTTTATAGCTATCATGATTAACATAACAGGTTTTAAACACCTTCAAAGGTAGGCATAGCTTATATTAAATTATTGTATAAGACAAGAGTCTGAACATTTTCTGCATGTCATTGGCATCTCTCCCTGGCAGTGCAGAATTGATCTGAAGAGTCATCTAATGATTTGAATAGAAAAGAATGTTTCAAGTTCTGCTTTTGGAACTTCATTCTGGAGGGTGTAAATCTCATTATCAAAAGATTTTTTTGTGTGGGTTCAAATAGGCTTGAAGAGACATGGAATAAATCTATCAGATCACAACTTTTCTATTATTCTAGACGTTCTGATCAATATTTAACACTCTTGAAAGCATCATGTTATATATGCATCTAATGATGTGCATCTAGTACTTTGGCATGAAGATAAAATACTTTGAACTTGAATCATAAAAGATGTTTAAATTATTATCTATAAATGATTTGATTTCTTTTCCACCTAACCTAATCTCTAGTATACTGAACATGATGGATCCACATACTTTTTGAGAACATACACCATAGCTGGGAATTTTTCCCATTCCATAGATATTTCTGGATACCAATTTTGTTTCATATATTTTGGTAGGTGCTGTGCCTATGGAAATAAAATAGGCAGGGCCCATACCCCAGTGGAGCTTATAGTTTTAGGAAAGGATTAATCAAAAAACCGTATTGGTAAATATATAGTTATAAATTGTGAAAAGTGCACTGAAGGAGAAAATATTTCATTTTTACAGCAGTAAATAACAGGGCATTCAGTTTAGATTGGGAGTCAGGGACGTCCTCTGTGAGGAAGTACCTCTTAAAATGTTGGATAAAGGAGGCATTTGAGTTAGCCCAATGGACAGTGAAATGAAGATTACTGCATTTCAAGCAGAGAAAACTACCTGTGAGCATGTGGAGGCTCTAAGGTGAGAAATCGCTTGGCTAAGTGTGTTCAGAGAACATAAATGGTGTAAAATGAAGTTAAAGAGGTCAGGAGGGCTTGTTAAGGACTTTGTATTCTAATCTAAGATTTCTCAGGCTGTTGTTAGAAGAATGAATTAGAGGCAAGGATGGGGATGGGGAAATGCAAAAGAGATGGGGGTGTCTAATATTAATGACTTTAGCAGATTTTCTCCTTTCTGTCACTTGCTATCCTTTGAAGATATCACTTGCTGCCCAGTGAAGAAAAAAAGTCAGGTAATTTGGTCTCCTGTTTTCTTGTGCTCAGGGGACATCTTCTCTTCTATAGTTTTCTTCATATAGGGAAATCGTCTGTGAAATAATAAGAAACATACATATTGGTCTCTGACCCCTACCCCTGGAAGAGAGCTCCCAAGTTCTCTGCCCTGGTTCCTGAGTTAGAGATCCTAATTGCCTTGTTGATAGAAGTTGTAGGTGTATCTTTTGTTCTATTAATAGTATTTGGTGTTTGATCCTGGTTCCTGACACAGAGCTCCTAAATCTCTTGGAATTTCCTGAATGATAGGAAGGTCTTTTGTCCCAAAGAGGAGACTTGGTGGGCTTTTGGATGGGGGCTTGTCAACAGAAAAATCAAACCATGATTATTACATAAGCTTGGAGCTTTTATCCTCACCCTTGTTCTCCAGAGAGCAGAGAGGGGCTGGAAATGGAGTTAATAATCAATCGTGTCTATGTGATGAAGCTTCCATAAAAATCCTTGGACTACGGGTTCAGGAGCCTCCAAGTTGGTGAACACATCTGAGTTCTGGGAGGATGGCACACCCTGACTCCACAGGGACAGAAGTTCCTGTGCTCGGAACCCTTCCAGATCTTACCCTATGTGTCTCATCATCATGTTGTTCACCTGTATACTTTATTATACACCTTGTCAGTAAACTGGTAAACCTAAGTGTTTCTCTGAGTTCTGTGAGCCACTCTAGCAAATTAATTGAACCCAAGAACAGAGTAGTGTGGGCCCTGGTTTACAGACAGTTGGCCAGAATTATCGGTGACAACCTATTACTTGTGATTGATCTCTGCATTAGGGGGCAGTCTTTTTGGAATGAGCCCTTAAACTGTAGGATCTGATACTATGCAGATGGATAGTGTCAGAATTAAATCGAATTCTAGGATACCTAGCTTGTGTTCACTGGAGAATCTCTTGGTGTGTGGGGAAAGAACCCCACACGTCAGGTGTCATAAGTGTGTTGAATGACTGGTTGAGTGTGTAAGACTAGAACACTTTGGTTTTTCCTATATCTCAGAAGGTCAATATTTTCCCTTTGTAATTCTGAAATGATTAGAAAACGGGGGTGTTATTTTCCTGAGAGTGGCATGTCAGACCAAAGTCACTCTGTTTCGGTGAAGGATTAAACAGTTTTGAGAATCAGGGTTATGAAAGTATATTAAAAAGCAAGACCTTGCTCTTATACCTCTGTGTATGTGTGTGTATGTGTGTGCAAGCACATGTACACACTAGTTTAAGAATAGCATATGTGTTCTATGTAGGTTTCAATTACTTACATAATTTATCTTTACCTCCAAAATCCAAGTCCTCTTCTGAAGGCCTGCCTTTAACAAAAGCATTTCTCCTACTTGCCTTCCTCCAGAAACTTAAACTCCCATAAGAGTTCCAGTCTCTCTTTTCCTTCTTGAACTTTTCAAAGTCTGGTTCCTTAGACTTGGGTCAAATGGCAGTGGAGGCTTTCTTCTGCCCAGACTTTGTAACTCTGATAAAAGCCAGAGGTTCTATTCCTTTGAGTGGGAGAGTTTTCCTCCTTCTCTCCACCAGTAAAGATTAAAGGTGAATTTCTTCCTAAATTACTTAAGGGCAAACACACCAGTTCCAAGTATATTATATTTCCTCGAAAGGACACATATTTTAGTCTCATTAAGGAATATAAATTTATCCTATTAATTAGACTTTGACCTGACTTGAAAAATAATAGCCTTGGTATTATGACGCTGAGAAGCATTTGCCTCCTTCACAAGTCTTCTTTAAGACAAAAGGCCACTACATTAGCTGAGAATGTGTTATGTAAAAAATTATTGTGAATTTGGTTAGAAGCACTAACTGGTGAGCTATCCCAGAGATCAAGTAACAGAAAAGACTTCAGACTAAATTAAAATGACCAAACCACATGGCTTAATAAATTGATGAAAACACTGAGCAAGAAATAAACAGAATGAAATGGGGTAAGAGAATATTCTTAGATAAATGTAAGCAGGAGGAAAGGACCACACTCTGTGAGTCCTGGGGTTCATAATGTTCACAAATCCTGCTTTTCTCTTCCTGCATCAGCTTTCACAGGCAATAGTTCAGTGATGAGGACCAGAGTTAAGGTCTGAGCAAAGGAGGGGCAGGGAAGATATCCTGAGCCAAGGACAAAAATCTGTTCTTTCAAACAGATGCAGGGGAAGTATGCTTGTTGCAAGAGTAGCTGTCAATTCACTTGTTTAACAGCCTTTGATTTTATTTGCATTTCTTGGGTACAGCAGATGTAGGACCAGAATGGGACCATACTGGGTGTCAACAAGTGGTAGCCAATTGAGGTGTGATATAATTCTCAGTCTAGAGGTGGCATCATTATGATGTCTTTTCATCATTTGCATCTATAAGCAGCATATTTTTATCCCATCACATTTTCTATATTCTATCTTTGGCTGTCTTACAGGTTGCCAACTTGCTATCTACACTTACCAAATCATATGAATCCATAATTTACTTCTTATTCATTATATATACAGAACATATCCTATGAGTTTTGCCTATATCTCATATGCTTACTTTATAGCATGTTATCATCTACGTTTAGCACTTCTTACCAATTCCGTCTATCCTGTTTTCTTGTATTCTACAGCAGAATTGAATAATCTCAACAGTACAGCAAATGCCCATTGCAGAATATCATTAGCTGATCCATCTAATTTGATCAGTGTCATATCACAAAATTTATACTTTCCATTCCCCAATATCTCCTCCTACAAAAAAAGTAGAATTTGCATTTTTTAAAGGAATTAAGAGAAGTTTGTTCGTCCAAGTAAGAGATAATAGTGCCTTGGCCTGGGCTGACAATGCAGGATGTGGAGAAATGCATGAAATTGAGAAAGAATTAACACAACTATCCATCTGACTTTATGTGGGGTTTGCAGGAGAGAAAGATATCGAGGATAACTCCCCGGTTTCTAGTGCTATATAGCTATTGCTTACTAATAAAGTGTGGGAGGAATGAAAGAGGAGTAAATTGGGGAGTAGAGGAGCATAATAAATGCAAATTCAATTTTGGAATTATGCCCCCCAAAAGAAATCCAGTTGGCAATTAGTTAAATATTAATGTGAAACTTAGAAGACAAGTCTATCAAATATTTACAAAGTTGGGAATATATCAACATATATTAATAGATTGTATTAAATACCATAAAATTGCATGATTTCATCTAGAAAGAGAATGTAGAAGGGATAAGTGAAGTCAATGAATCAATCAATATATTTGAGTATATAGACATATATATTTATAGTTTAGTATATGCAGGCCACTATTTTAGTTTTTTATTGTGTCAACTTAACTAAGCTGGAACTAGATTTCTCAGAATTGCCTTGCCTGCAGTTCCAGGTTTAGCTTGGGCCACAAGAGAGATGTTTTCATGAAATTTGGAAGATGGTAGTGAAGCGGCAGCCATGTTCTTTTTAGACATGGAGGGCTGGAGATGGACATGAGCCACTTGGCGGCTCAGGTGTGTTGCTCCTCACCTGACTGGCCTGGAGAAATAGCCAGGCCCAAAACTTCTCCTGGCCTAGCAGAGTTTCTCCTTCAGCTTCTTTGACTCCTGAGTCAGATGAATATTTAAAGCTCCAGTTATGAGCTGAGCATTAGCTTCTCTTGAGACACACATCCATCTCCAAAGGTGGAGGCGTGGAAACAGTGAGAGACTGGTACGAGTTTGGTCCATTCTCTTGGTTTCTAGCTGATTCTCACAGGTTTCAGCTTGTCTTGCATCCTTCACATCAAGTCCCTCTTCACTTACCTTTAGCTTAATGTGTGAATATCAGGCTCCAGCCATAGACACAGAAACATCAGCCTCACATAGGCCATTTAATCAGCTTCTAGGTGGTTCTCCTTTTCTGATAAAATCCTGAATGATGCAGGTATAAACAACCTGATTTTGGTTTTGTGCTTATGCTACCGTGGCACTAAGCAGAATGATTTGACAAGCTACACAGGACACAGCTGTGTACTATCAGTTATTAAACTATTATTTATCAACTTCAGTTTCACCCTTCCCATACTCCACTGTTGAATGTTGGGGCTGGAATTCTGCAAATCCTATTTTTTCCTTGGTCAACTAATTTCCTGTTAGATTTTGCCAATAAAGGCTGAAATAAGTACAGTGGCAAGTCATGTGAGGATAGCAATGAGAAGGGGCATCATTTTAGGGAGACAGGGCAGCAAATTCTGACATGAGAATGTGCTTGTCAGGTAAGAGGAATAGAATGATGGGGTTTGAAGCCAGAGAGGTAGCCCAGGAATCAGTTCCTCTAAGTCTAAGGCAACCCTATGTAGAACCTGTGGGCAAGCGGAGACCCCAGCTAATATTTAACTTGCATACAGTGACCAATGAGCATATGGAAGGATGCTTAACCAATTTATAAAGCAAAGAAATAAAATTTAAAGTGATTTTTATTTTGGCTGACAAATTAACAAGATCTATTATACATCACATTGGTAAAAATATAGGAGAATAAGCCTTATCATATTCTGCTCAAGGGGAATGCCCATTTGGACAATTTGCTGAACAATACCTTACATGGAAAATTTAAATTTTAATGCTTTTGACACTGTCATTTCAGATCTGAGAGTTGATTCCAATAATATTTTCAGACAGAAACTTAAATATACATGTACAGGGAGTTTTTATTATATTAAATAATAGTTCTTAAGAAAATAAATTTGGAAATTCCCTAAATTAGTAAAATCAACCTAGTATATTCTTTACAAAGAATACTAAGCAACAATTATTATAATAATATGGAAGCAATGTACAGCAGAGACAGCCAGTTGAGATCCAATATTGTTCTTTCCTGTTCTTAATAGAATTGCCAATTTTTAGCTAGGCATGTGGCAATATGCAGTAAACATTTTATTTCTCACCCTCATTATACCTAAGAGCTGTGACTAAATTGTGGTTAATGGCTTATAAGCATTAATGGTTCCCTGAAAGGGTGGCAGATGTGCTTTTTCCTCTCTTCTTTCTTCTTGCTGGCTAGTGTGCGTTTAATGATGGTAATGGCTGGAGCTCCAGCAGCCATCTGGAACCAAGAGGTAACCTTTGAAAGGAAGACACTCACACACTCACAGAGTGACAGCCTGGGGTGCAAACATCAGAGAACCCTCACCTCTGCCCTAGACCATCTTTCCCAAGACTTTTGAACTTACACTGTTTATATCACTGATTCTTCACATATCTCTTATTCACTTTAATCCTAAAGGGATTATTTTTAAGAAAAATTATAAAGCAGGTCATAACATAGCTTGTACAGCATGTTTCTAAATATATCTGCAAGTTTGTATATGGGGAGAAAGAGAGAGACGGCAAGATGGAAATTAGAGAACATAAATCATCTTGTGGAACATAGGCGATTTTCACTTCCCTCTTTATAACTTTCAGTTCTAATTGGATATGTTTACATAACTGCTAATGCTCTCAAGATTAAAACAAAATAAAGAGGTTTTAGTTTTTGTATAACTAGGCCTTCATCTAGATTGAAAGTTTATATACATATGCAGAGATATATTGGTAATTTAAAAAACAAACATTTTGATAGTTTTTAAAAGTTACTACTTAGGTATAAATTTAGACTGGCTTTTATATGTATATATAACTGAACTTATAAATGAACTCAGGTATAAAACATTTTAAGAGATTTTAAGGTTCATAAAAAACACTACTTGTAATTCACTGAAAACTACTATTACAAATATTCTATGAACAAGTTTCATTACTAAAACAGACAACAAAATTGTTGAGTCATTATTCTCTATTTTCCTCAAGTGAGTGCATACTATTTGGTTTTGGGATTTATTTTCCTTCCTCTATCAAGCATTAAATAATTGATAACTATTTGTTAAGAAAAAAGAAATCAAGAGAGATAAGAATCCCATCTATAAATATGAATATGGGATTTCTAAGTCAAATATTAGCAAAATTATTTCAAGTATAGAATAAAAAAATGATCTACATGACAATGATGTCATACTAAGAATGTAATCACTGCTTGATATTACACCACTTATTAATATAAACATATCAATAGTCCAAATATAAAGATTACACTTTCCATTTCTTCTATTCTGTTTTACATGGGGGCCTCAAATAACATTCATCCCTGAGAGGAAGACAAACCATTTGAAAAATAGCAATGTAAATATATATTGTATTATTATTATTAAAAAAAAACTAGCTTAAATCAACAGGAAATATATTTAATGATGAAATACTAGAGGCATTTATGTTAAAGTAATAAATTAGAATGACCACTATCATTCTTTTAATTGCCTATTTTATCTAGAGATATGATAAATATAAAACATTATGAATATAAAACAAATGCTGCGAATATTGGTGAGGAAGAAACAAATCTATAATTTGCAAATATTAAATTTTACATATAAAATTTTCAAGAGATAAAACAAGTCAAAAGTTCTCCAGATCAGTGAATGTTCAAGAAAGCTGCTAAATACAAGTTTTATACATATTTAAGAATCCAGGGAACCTGGCATTTTTATTTTCTGTACTCTCGTAGCAATAATCAGAAACTATGGAGGAAAAATATTCTCAAATCAAATAGTAACAAAATATAATATGTCTAGGAATATCCTTATCCAAAAAGTTGAGGAAGTTATGAAAAAAAAACCTTTGTTTAAAGATATAAAATAATATATGACTTAATGAATTGATAAAACATGGTTCCAGATAATCAAATGTACATATTTAATTCCTATTAAGGCCGCACTTTAATTATCAGAACACTTATAAAATCATTCTAGTAATACAATTCACCTGGAAGCATGTACTGTATGAGAGAAAATAAGGAGAGAGTGAACAAGAGAGGACTAATGAAGATTATCAAACGATAGTTAACAATGCGATACAGCATAAGCCATTTTGGATAAAGCAATGTATGTAACAGTAGTGATTTCTACCACAAACAGTTGCCCACTATGTGAAAGGCTGTGAAAAAGGGAGGCAGTACATGCACATAATATTGCACCTGCTCACTATGAGTCAGGTTTAGTGTATCCACTTCATACCTGGAAACTAGTATCAGAGAAGTTAACTAATTTAATGAAAGTATCACAATTAGTGATTTTTAAATGTAGGATTTAACAGAAGGAGTCATTACACAATGAAGATGCTACTCAGAGAAAATGATTACCTGATCTTCTCTTTTCTAGATCAGATTTCCAGTAATTTTTTGTTTTCTACCATGGAGGAATATCAGATTCCCTGTTGTATGCTTATATCAATTTTTTGTGAAGCTACTTTGAGTGGGTTTCAACTCGTTGTAGTAAAAAATTTCCTAAAGTGGATACAAGAGTTTAGTATCTTTCTTATATATCCTCCAAAAACAGCCCATAGCACACCCTAAATTAATGCTAAAAGCAATGTTACAATTAGTAAGAAAAAGGAGGATGATTCAAATGGTATATCTTTGACAATTGATAATCCATTGAAAAAAATCAATAATATCCTCATGTCCCAGTTCACCACAAATTTATATCCTTTAGAGAAAGGTAAATCCATACAATGTATAGAAGGATAAGGTATTTTAAAATACCTTAACAATAATTGTAAGAAATTAAATACAATATTTAAACTTAAAAAATTGAAGCAAACACAGAGGGAAATGAAAACAGATTCCATTACTGAAAATCTGAACATTCCACATGTCACAGAATATCATACACAAAATTTAATATTGAATGACTAAAAAATGTCATACGGCCATGACCAAATATGATTTTTATATATAAAAATTTATATAATTGATTAGGAAAACATATAAAACTTGAAATAAAATAGAAAAATAATAATTCACACAAAAAACTAGCTAATAAAGATGTTAGAAAGTCCAATCAATGATGTCAACAACAAAAGATATGCCAACGAAATTGACTACTTTTACTAATTAAATTAGTAACAGTTTTAAAAGGAGACATTTCTCTACCTATCAGTCATTATCTTAAATTTCTTATATGCATATAATTTGGCATAAAATATTGACAATAATTTATCAAAAGATGTAAAGTATTTGTATGTTTGCTTCTAGTGATTCCACTTTTAGGAACACATTCTAAGAAAATACACCTAAGCCTAGATAAAAGACAAAACATAAATATATCCATCATCACATGGTGTATAGGAAATAAACATTGAAAACATTTAAAAATAGTGTAAAAGTCAAATAGTATGAACTATATACGCCAGATTGATATTATAAAATAAAAAAATTATATTTAGGACATTTTTATTACTAGTAGTAATGGTTATCATAAAATAATAAAAGAAAAAATACAAAATTGCATATACAAAATGAATGAGCTATATAAAAATGAGTTTTTTACAAATAGAGTTTCAAAAGACTTAACAATGACTATTCATTAAAATTTTTTTCTTTCTATGCTTTTTATACTTAATTATTTTTCTGCAATAAGCATGACTTATTTTTAAGAAAAAAATGAGAAAACAAGCATATTTTTAAAAGAATTTATTAAGCATTAATTCAGTAACAATATGGGAGTTATTTTCGTCTGGTGTTTGTGGAGGGCGGGCAGTTGAGAAGTTTGGTATAAAAATACTCTTGATCAAAAATTAACTTTTTAAAAATAGTAGATTCATAGAGACCATGATGCCTCCATTATCCTAGAAAAAGTAGAGATAAGAGAACATGAATAATTGGGCTATTAGAAGTAAGATATAAATAGAACTAATCTCTGTTGTGAGAAATACCTTTATATAAGGGCTATGGACCTGTCATCCCTAGATGGGAAGATCTGTATTAGGGCCTCATTGCCTAAGCATAGATTCAGCAGGTAGCCAGCTGACACTGTGGTATAGGCAAGCCTCATCATAAACAGGGAAGGATGTGACTCAGCAAAACTGACTTTTTAGTGAGGAGGACAAATACTAGATATACATAACATTTCCAATTATTTTATGTTGTACATGCATCAGAAGCAAATATTCTCCACTCACTGAGCAGGTCCTTGAGGGAAATTGGAACTAAAGCATTTTCCAGCTGGCTGACACTGAACCTGCCATTTGTTATACAACCATTATACTATGGCTAAATTCAAATTAGACCAGGGTTTCTCTAAAGGCCACTAAGAAAAGGCAGTAACATGAGCCTCTGTAACTAATGGGCAGCCAGCACTCCATCATCATCCTCCATTCTATCCATACTCTCTGTATAGACTCTGAGCAGGGAATACCCACACCCACTTCTAGGATAGATGCATTTACCTGTGGTCCTTCTAATGAGTTTTAATTCCCAGGGAAGAGGTAGAAATATCGTGTCATGGATACTCTTTCAATGGTGGGCATCTGGGTTAGTATATTTGGTGTCTCAAATGAATGTTGAACCTAAAGTAGTAAAGAAAGCCTTTAGAGATTTTCTAAAAGAAAAATCTGGACTCCTTTCTCTGGAGGGAGAAAATTCATAGTGTGTACTAAGGCTGTAGCTAAGTAGCATAAACAGAAGATATTTTTAGTTTTTCATTGGATATAGCACATACACAAATGAGTTAGCACCCTAAAAAGAATTCACTGGGTGAGCAAAGCTATCGGAATCAGGTTCTTGGGAAAATCCGCACAGGTTCTATGTAGTATTTCTGAACAGTTTCCCTTAAAATAAACAGGAAGGAATATCAAGATGACTTAAGAGCTTGAGGATTCCCTACAGAAGTTTGCTAATTGTTCTACAAAGCTTTCTGGGGCATAAAATTGAAAAGAAAAGGATATTACTACCTTTCGAAAAATTTCCTCTAAATGATGGCACCAAGAATACTCTTTGAAGTAGTAGATAAGTTGGGAAATGAAGAGTGATCCATTTAGGTCAAGCCTCCAAGAAATATTATCTGCAAATAAAAGGTATCAAAATATTAGGGGATGTGGCCTTTGTATAAATGTGGAAGACTCCCAGAGCCATATTTTTGGGACAAATTCTGATCTTAGTGCTTTTGGGGAAGAGCCAAAACCCAAAGCTGAAGAAAGACAGTAACTCAGGTTTCCATAACAGGCCCAAAGAAAATCATCAGGTACCCTCAATCATAAATTCCCTTAACAGTTTTAGTGGGCAAGACTAAAGTTATGGCTTCTAGGATCACAAGTGGTAGGAAAGAGAAAAGTCTTTCACCACTAACTACATAATAGGAAAAAAAAAAGGAATCTGCCTCATGACATTCCTTGATTCTAGGCCTCCTCTTATGCAAACTTGTTTCATACCAAAATTTTTTTCATTTACTGTTATGTTATATAAAATATTTTGAATGACTACTCTTTAGCATGTCAATGTGATCAAGTCTCTTTCACCATTAAAAAAAATGAGTAATATTATTCTCTTTCCCACTATATCTAGCTGGCTTCGTAATTCTCCTTTCTTTTTACAGTCAAAATTTTCAAATTTGTCTATTCTCACTATCCCATTTCCTTCCATCCTGCTGACTCCTATCTGGTTTCTCCCTCCTACCTCTGACACCAACTTTACCAAATGGCTCTCCCCAAGGTCGCCATGTCCTCCAAGTCACTACAACTCATGGTCATTCATCAGGCCTCACCTTCACGTGATCTCTCATCCCCATCAGAAATTGCTTGCAAGTCCAACAGACTCTTTGTTGGTAATTCTGACAACACATACTCTCAGTTCTCTTTCTTATTCTCTGACCCTTCTGTGTGTGTCATATTTGCTGGCTAATGTTTCTATGCCTGACCTTGAACTCTAGAGTTCCTCCAACCTCTGCTTTAGCACACTTTCTCACACTAATCTTAATTCCTAGGTGATTGCATATATTTTTAGCATATTAAATATCATTCTTAGGTCAGAATCTCCCAAAATTCTATCTCTAATGCAGATCTTTCCTCTGAAAAATACAACTGTGCAACTCTCTACTCTTCATTTCATCTTGAAATATGCCAAAGGCATCTCAAACCTGCCCACGGGACATCCATTTTAATGACTATAGCACAATCCCCTACTTGTACACTAGAGTCACCTTTATCATCCCTTCTGGTTCACCTACCATATCTACCAAACCACCAGGTCATATTAATTTTATATACTAATTATTTCTTGGACTCAACAACTAACCTCATCCCAAGACTATCTTTATCACCTACGGCTTATATCGCAAAGGTACCCTAACCTGTCTGCCTATATCTGCTTTTGCTATACTATAATCCATTCCCTAGAGTAATCATTTAGAAATGAAAATCTTATCATTTCATTCCTTAAATTTTACCAGAATTGTCTAGTACTATTAGTATGAAGGACCATATGAGGCCTCAGATATTCTGGCCCCTACCTGGCCCTCCAGCCCTCTCCTGGGATCCCTCCTGACTCTGTGCTCCAGCTACCCGGCCCTCTCTTCTATATTCCTTTCTGTCTTCAGGTCCTGCATGCACACTGATTTTCCTGCCTAGAATGTTCCTCTCCTTCCCTTGACATGGTTAACTCCTTCATTTTTGAAATGTGAATACAAATTTTTCTTTACAGCTTTTATCACAATTGACGATCATTATTTATTCTGTTATATTGTGCCTGTGTTTTTCCACCCAGTTAACTTCTACCTTACTGGCCTGACTATAAACTCTATAAGGTTCAGTAACCATGTCTGCTTTAATTATGCATAATATGCCCTGCACCTAGCCCAGTCCTTGCACATAATTACATATACTAAAAAAAAAAAAGTGAAAGCAAGAATTTTGCATAGAGATAGACTATATTTCCTCAACTAAATTAAACAATCAAATCAGGCCTTATATGCCTTTTTAACTTCCTTTCACAGCTAAAAGTATAGAGCTGTTCTTTCAAATAAAATCTTATTAAAACTCCAATATATAAAATGAACAGAAGTAGAGTTATGCTATTTGTGGGGTGGGAGTTGCCTGCATGGCCTTTTTCCTCTTCCCTAGGCTAGACTCGGAGAGTCCTCTGGTCCCTAGTACTCACAAGCAGCCATGCACCAACAATACTGGCATCACCACGGAGCTTTTTAGAAAGGCAGAATCTCAGGACCCAGCCCAGACTACTGAATAAGAAATCTATATTTTAACACCCCCTCCCCGCCACAGTGATTTCTATGTGCATTAAAGTTTGTATTTACTATTCAAGAACACTTAGAACTGGGACTTGTGCAAACTAGGTTTTTAAAATTTCCCTTGTTAGATAAACCATTGATAGAACAATATTGTGGATGACTGTTAAAGAGATTTTCTACCAGATTGACCATGAATGATTAAGAATATTCTCTATTTCTACCTGCTACTATGAGTTTCCCGCCAAAGAAGGCCAAAATCATTGGTTGCACTATCCTAAAATTAGGCATTTAAATGTTAACAAATTTCCTAAGACTAGATTCAAAAAACAGGCTGAAAGGTTCTAGGTTACAGTTTCACTGGTTGGCTTGTTTAATTGCTAGTAGGTAGGTGATCTGGGGGCCGAATAGTGAAAAAATAATGCATTTCTGTGCTATGTTTTAAAAACAAAACAAAAAAACGTCATTTTTTGTAGTTAGACTATTTCAAGTCAGGATCCTCACCAAATTCCTGCTCACTTTGAAAGCTTCTCCCAAATCAAGATTTATAGCTTTCTAATCATGAAAATCTATTTTAAATCTATCCTCCACCTAAACATACCACTAGAGAAGAAATGCTCCTATCAGTGACATGATCATAGCCAGGCCTGTTATCTAGAGACTAATAGATGATTTAGAAATTCTCCTCTCTGAAGTCACTTACGGGGTGTTGAAGATTTGAAAGCAATGAAGTCCTTTTCCACGTGGGCCTTTGTAATAGCATCATTCCAGACACAGCGCTGCTGCAGGAGCTGGCCGTGAGTGTCTTCAGGAGTTTCTCCCGTGTCGGCGGCCACCCAAACCATCCCGATACCTCCTGGGAGAGACATCACGTCTTATGGGAGATGTGATATTTACACACACAGGCACACATGCACACATACATACAGAATGTCTCTTTTACCATCATAGCTTTACTTTAGTACTGCGGTCCCCAACCTCTGGGCAGCCAACCAGTACCAGTGGCCTATTAGGAACGGGGTGGCAGAGCAGGAGGTGAGGGGCAGGCCAGGGAGCGAAGTTGCATCTGTATTTACAGCCACTCCCCATTGCTAGCATCACGGCCCGAGCTCTGCCTCCCACCCCACCTCCCCGTCTGT
>VBSM01001265.1:62441705-62454627 GCA_008086735.1 Cheirogaleus medius
TATGTCTGTGAAAAATGATGATGGTATTTTAATAGGGATTGCATTGACTCTCTCACTATTTGCTGATGACATGATATTATACCTAGAAAACCTCAAGGATTCAACCAAGAGACTCCTTGAATTGATAAACGAATTTGGTAAAGTCTCAGGATACAAAATCAATACACAGAAATCAGAGGCATTCATATACACCAACAACAGTAAAAGTGAGAACCAAATCAAAGACTCAATTCCCTTCAAAATAGCAACAAAGAAAATAAAGTACCTAGGAATATATTTAACTAAGGAGGTAAAAGACCTCTACAAGGAGAACTATGAAACACTGAAGAAGGAAGTAGCAGAGGATGTAAACAGGTGGAAGAATATACCATGCTCATGGGTCGGCAGAATCAATATTGTTAAAATGTCTATACTACCCAAAGTGATCTACAGAGTCAATGCAATCACTTAAATTCTTTCTTGATACTAGATATGTGTTTGCAATTAATATTTAACAACAGAGAAGTTTATAGAATGGAAAAGCATCATTCAGCTTCTTTTCTTTTTCCTTTTTTAAAATATATTTCAGAACATTATGGGGGTACACACATTTTGGTTACATAGTTTGCTATAATTTATATAGAGTTTGAGTCAAAGGTATAATCGTGCCCTTCAGCAAGATAGTGTGCATTGTACCCATTCAGTGTGAATTTATCCCCCCCTCCTCTTCCCTCCCACCTTTTTGATTTCCATTGAATTTTACTCACATATGTGCATGTAAGTGTTGATTAATTAGTGCCATTTCAATATTGAGTATATGTGTTTTTGTTTTTTCATTCTTGTGATACTTCACGTAGAAGAATGGTCTCCAGTTACATCCAGGATGTTACAAAAGATACTAGATCACCACCAGGTGGGGCACATGAATACCCCAAGCTTTAGGAGGGACCCTGTAGTTCCCAGGGTTTACTTGGTCCCTACTCCACCTGAGATGGGGAAGGCACAAGACAGATTGTGGCTGGAGTGCAAAAGCCTTAGGGGCTTTGCTAAGCCTCAGTGGGGCTCAGAGGTTGCTTATCCTGCCTCTAAGAAGAGATGCTGATATGGAGTTCAGGGTAATCTTGACAGGGAAAGCGGGACTCAGCCGCTCGCCGCCTCCCAGCCGCTCCCACTCTGGGTCCCACTGCAGCGCTCTAGGCCCCTCCATGGCCTTGCTGCTTGTGCGATCATGATTGGATGTTAAAGCTTATTCCTGATTGGATGTTATAGCTTGTTGCTGATTGGATGTTAACGCTTGTTGCTGATTGGACACTTTTTGAGTCCTACAAAAGGTATAAAAGCTGGAGGTGAACAAGGAAGGGAGGGTCAGAAGATCAGAAGTCAGCGGAGCATCCTGACAGAATAAAGGCTGTTCTCCACTCTCCGTGTGCCGCTTGGTTATTTCCCTGGTAAAGAGCTGTTACAAGAGCTGTTAACACTTGCCGGAATAATCTCTCCAAGCCCAGAGAGCTGCTCATAAGGAGAGAGGCCTAATTATGTGATTGCTAAGACCCTAAGCCAAGCTTTTTCCATCTCTGTCCACCAGCCCAGTTTCTCTGCGGTGTGGGGTGTTTGCCTTCCCTGTTTTCTACCTGGAACTTCACAGCACTCTCCCCTCTGATCAGTCCACATATGTTCCCTTTCTGCCCAAGACCAGCTCTTGAGCTACTCCACAGTTCATGTTTCTGACCTGCTGGCATGTGTCTCTGCATGATGCTGGCAGGTAGGGGCATCTCCAATTGTGCACCCCTGTGCCACCACTAGATCCCAAGGTGAGGTAGGTAGGCCTCTCTATCTGCAGAGGTCTCCACCAGAGGAGAAGCAGCAGCTCACGAGTCTCTTGGATCAAGCTGCACTCCCTACTGTAGTGAGTGATGGGAGGGGTCCCTGTTCCCATTTGTCCCATGTGCCTGAGGCATTCAGTCACCATGGAAACCAGGGGCAAAGCTAATTCAGTCCCAGTGCCCTTCTCCAATATGGCTGTTCTCCAGCAGAGGTAGGGGATGGGGCATGCTCTCAGACCCCTGCTCCTCTGTGTCCCTCCACACCCTCTGTTGGATATGGCTACAAGGGCTCTGTCACCACCCAAGCCTGGAACCACGTCCTATCCCTTACGTCTCCCTGCCTCACCTTCACGACTGGGAACACCAGGTGCAGCCTCCCTGTCTAAGCCACCAGTAGGTGATCCTGCCAAATGCCTGTGGGCAGAAAAATTGCAGACTACAGCTGTACTGTGGGCTTAGCTGGGAACACGCTCCCATCGCTGAGAAGCAGGCCTCTCAGCACAGAGCACTCTAGTGGCCACTATGCTGGGGGCAGGGGCTGTGGTCTCCTGGCACTGCTCTTGTGTCTGGGGGGCATCTGGTCCTGATCGCCAGGTGGAGCTGCCAGCAGGTGATCTGTGCCGCTCTGCCACAGTGGCTCTGCTCTCCAAGGTGGATTCGGCTGGGAATATGTCCTGGTCACCAAGTGACAGGTCTCTCAGCACAGAGCACTTTTGTGGTTGCTCTGCAGGGGGCGGGGGCCCTGGCTAGCAGCTGGCTTGAGCCTAAATTACTCTCTGGGATGCCAGGAATGGAGGAGGTGCACAGGGGGTGGTGTCCCTATGCAAGAATGCCAGTTCTCTGTTCCCTCATGGCACACTCCCGCGGGATGAGAGCCCTGTGTCCTGCAGCTGGCTAGAGGCACCCAGCTGTGGGAGGGGAGCCCCCCTTACCCTTTCACTGTGCTGTAGGCCTCCCTGGATTTGGTCCATTCCACCGATGTCTTTCTATCCTCCTCTCTCTCAGCTTTGCAGCTCCTCTTGGTGGGGTCCCTGGACTCCCTTGCTGTATCTCCCCATGGTCCACATCTGAGCAGTAGCTGTTCTCCACTATCCCCAGTCCAATCCTCTATTCTTCTGCTGGGACAGTCCAAGAAGCTGTGTCTCTGGTTGGCCATCTTCCCAGAATGTTCATTAATTTGCTATTTTTAACTGATTTTTGGTTCTTCTGAAGGTGCTTGCTTGTGCGGATAGTTGCTGAAAATCATCATCCAACTTCTTTAATTTCGCAGGACAAGGTAACCACAATTATATGTCTAGCTTGCATCTTTGTGAATTTCTTTCTTATACTTTGGTAAGACATTTAATACAATACTGATTTTATCTGTAGCTCTAATCATTGGTCTCCTTGTATCCATGCCCTTTGCCTTAACTCTGAACTGGCCTGATGACTCGGTTTTGGCCAACATGATACAACAGAGGGACCTTCTGCAGTTCCCAGCCCAGCCTTTACAAAGACTGTGCACTTCGTCCTCTTGGACACCTGAAATTCCATGCTAATAAGCCTGGGCTAGATCACTAGCCGATAAGAAACATCACATGGAGAAGAGCACAGTTGTCTCAACCAAGGCCATCCCGGCCTGATACTTTCGAAACATATGAGAGATCCCAGCCTGGTCAGCAGAGATGTCTGCCCTACGTGCAGCTGATCTTAGACACAGGAATGATTCCCGCAGAGATAAGAAGAAACACCCAGCTGATTGGTTGCCTTGGGAACAATGGTCAATGGTATTGTATTGTCAAATTGTCAAATATTGTCAGATTAATACATTCACGAGATAATTAATCCAGTAGTACTGAAAGGCATATAGTAAAAACCATATTCTCCAGTACAACTCTCCCCACCTTCAGTATCCCATACTAGATGTAATTTACATAAATTATTTCTGATTTTACTTTCTGGTGGTAATATTTGGAATTCTCAATAATGCCTATTTTATCTACTTCCTGATATATAGAATACAAACAATGCCATTGACTACCTCATATAAATGAAATGTAGCTGCTACATCTCTATCCTATTCTTCATAATATTTGATGATGATGTGATTTTCAATTCTTTTTCAATTAATTTTTAAACATTAAATAATATATTTAAACTCCATTTCTTTTTCCATCAATGTGGCTCAGCAGCTTATTTCTCCTCTATGTAAGTTGATTATTAAGAGTTGCCATCAGGCAATTTTCTCTGTCTTTCTCACATTCGATTATATTATCATTTTTTTCTAAATTTGTATTTTGGTAAAATGGATATAACAAAAAATGTACCATTTAGTCCTTTCTAAGTGTACAATCCAGTGGTATTGAATACATTCATAATTTCCTGTAACTGAGATAGGGAACTGGCAGGCACTGCTTAACATAGAGTCAAAAAGCCCCTAACCACCCTGATCAAAGACAGGATGTGGTGATAGAAGATGTTAAGACTGGTCAAAACAAGATGGCAAGGGAATTGGTAGCTGCTTAACCTTGTAGCTCATTATACCCTAGTTATAATATAAAAGCATGCTTTAAGAAACCCCCATCGGCACCATGACAGTTCCAGGAAAGACCTTATAATGTAAAAAAAAGGAAGGGTTTCCAGTTTTAGAAAATCACCACCCCTTTTCAAAAAATAACAAATATTCTTCTCCTACTTAGCTTATGATCAAGACTTTGCTTAAAAAAAAGGCCTAAAAGTGCTGTTCTCCTCATCAGAGAAAATTAGCCTCTACTCTGTGGAGTAGATCTTCTTCTATATTTCCTAAATAAAACTCTCTTTCACTTTATGCTGTCATCTCACTCTTGAATTCTTTCTTGTGTGAAGCCAAGGACCAACTTGGAATTCACGTGATTTCTAGAATTGGGAATTACTTTCCTGTAACATAACTATCACCCCTATCCACCTTGAGAATTCTTTTAATCTTATAAATCTGAAGCTCTGTTAGAGCCGGAATCCGCAGTTCCACGGGACAGAGAGACAGAGTCACCGAGGCTGTAATCACCAAAAGGAGTTTTATTATCTAGCTAGCTAGGGTCCAAGTCCAAGAGCACCAGCGCAGTGGTCTCTCGTGCGGGCAGGGACCCCCTGCCATGCGGGAGGAAGCTTATACTCCGGAACACGAACTGTTCTCACGCTAATAACGCTCCTGCTGATTGGTTCTGCGCGCTGATTGTGCATTTGCCCTTTACAGTGATTGGTGAGCCCCCCTATCTGCCATTTTTCCCCAGCATTTTATTTCACCCTGCCCCTGATTGGTTCTAACCTGTTCTGGGTCCTAGTCGATAGGCTCCGGACTCAGCGCTTTTCCTCTGCTTCTTGTTTCAACCCATAATGCCCTGTGGCCAGCTGTGATCAGCAAGCAAACAATAGACAGAAGCTAGAAAACAATCGTTAGCCTAACAGCCCAGTATCTTACAGCTCTATACTCATTAAATAATAACTTCTCATTCCCTCCTCTCCCAAGCTCCTAAAAGCCACCATTCTACTTTCTGTCTCTAAGAATTTGACTTCACTAGGCACCTTGTATAAGTGGAATCATACTGTTTGTTTGTTTGTTTTCATGACTAGCTTATTTTACCTAGCATAATGTTTTCAAGGCTCATCCATATTATAGCATATGTCAGAATTTCCTTTCTTTTTAAGGCTAAATAGTATTCCATAATATATGTAAAGGAAAAGAAAAATCTCAGGACGACCACCCTTATTCCTCATGCAAAAAGGAAGGTCAAGCTTGGAGGCTGAGTTATGCAACACCCCCTTCCAAATGAATAGCTGTTCCTAACATTATGCCTCAGCCAGATCCCTACTGACAGATGAAAGGCCTCAGGCAACTACAAGGACTGCCCCCACTGATCATTCATAAGAAAATTCCTTGCTGGCCTCTTATAAGCAAGGACACACAAATTGTAACTTTAGGACTCCAGGCTACGTCTAGCTTCTAAAACTAAAGCCTTTTCCATTCCACACTAATAATGAATTACAAGTTTACCTTCCCAGGTGCAGAACAGAGACAAGATCAAACATCCTTCCACCTGCCCAGGAACATCTACATAATTAATGCTCCCTTCAGTTCCTTTTTCTTTTCTAACATTGGTCATCTTATCTTATGTAAAATGTAGATTTCCTGGGCCTCTCAAGAATGTAGCCATTTTGCCTCACTGCCCACTCCCCTACTCTTTTTTCTTTCTGTACACCCTCTCTCCCACTTAAATGCTGAAGTTCCCGAATTCCCGTCCAGCAACAGCCACAGATAATTCCATGGCTTGTATTTTTTCTGGGGCATGTCCTCAAACTTTGGCTTAATAAACATCCTTTGATTGAAATCTTTGCTTCCATCATTTATTTCGGGTTGTCATAAGTATATATCATATTTTGCTTATCTATTCACCAGTTGATGGATACTTGGGTTTCCTCCAAATTTTAGATATTGTGAGTAATACTGCTATGAACACGGATATACAAATATACCTTTAGGCCCTGCTATCAATTATTCTGGGTCTATACCCAGAAGTGGAATTTCTGGATCATATGGTAATTCTACTTTTAAGTTTCTGAAGAACTGCCTTACCGTTTTCCACAGAGGCTATATCATTTTACATTCCCACCAAGAGTGCACAGGATTCCAATTATTCCACATCCTTGCCAACACTTGTTTTTTTCTGTTTGTTTTTGTTTTTTATAGTAGCTGTTCTAACGTGTGTGAGGTGGTATTTCATTGTAGTTTTAGACACAATATCCTTTCGCCCTATTGTTGAGAGTAAGTTGCAGCCAATTCTCTTCACTCAGTGAAGTGCAGATATTATATGAGCCATAAAGCTAGAAAATACCATTAGCTTCTTCTCCTTCATTTTCATTCACCCGTCATTTTAATGACAATTCTATTCTCTGTTAGAGAACCTAAAATGACACAGTTCAGTTTTTGCAGATTTTTTTTATTTTTCTTTCAAGAGATGAGGCTTGCCCAGGCTAGTCTCAAACTCCTGGCCTCAAGAAATCTTCCTGCTTCAGCCTCCCAAGTAGCTGGAGTAAGAGGCACAAGCTGCTGGCTGCACCCAGCTTCATTCGTTTTCACTTTTATTGAAATACAAAAGGTTAAATGCTTGTGCTGTACTGATAAAGGTGCTTCTTGGAGTTGATAAAGGAGGGCTGGGCTGCCTGTGGTTTCCTGTAGGAGACAGGAAAAACAGGTCAAGATGGTCATCCCTTGCAGCTTTTGTCCCATTCCTCATGATTCTACTTCCATCAGTCCGCTTTCTTGAGCTCTTGTCGCTTATCTTGACTTCCATCTGTGACCTATGTAGGCTATTCACCATAAAGTACTCAGGGTGACCTTTGCAAAGCTTATGTTAGAGTTTGTTTCTTCTCTGATCAAAAGCACTTCAAGAGTTTCCTATCTCACTCAGGCTAAAAATTTTAAAAGATGTACCACGTGATCACCAAGGTCCACGAGATCAGCTTTCTCTCCATTTCACTGAATTTGTCTCTGCCAATTCCCCCACTGCAGTTCTCATTCACTCACACTGTCTCTGTAGTTCTTTAAGTAAGGTTAGTGTATTTCTACCCCAGGCCATTTGCACTTGCTTTATTCTGTGCTGGAACACTTTTACTGCGTAAGAACCACATAGCTTACTCCCCCACCATTCTTCGTTTGCATTTCATCATTTCAAATAAGGCTTTCTTGAATAATCTATTTATAGCAGTGCAACATTCATTACTTTGTATTTCCCTTAACCTTTATCTTTCTTCTTAGCTCTTATCACTCTCTGACCTATGATATATTTACCTGTTTATGTATTCAGACAGAGCCTGTCTCTATTCACTCAAATATAAGCTTTCTGAGGGTAAGGAATCCTTTTATTTTGTTCACTGGTATATTCCAAGCATCCAGAATAGAACCTGGTGCATGGTAAGTGTGGATAAATATTAGTTAAACAGACAATTCAAAGTTCAAATGTGGTTCTATTAAATGAATTAGGCACTGGAAGCTGTTCAGTGAAATATCTATGCAATTTTGCAACTGGGATGTCAGAAATCAAGAGTAAATGCTCGTGTGGTAAATATTTGAATTATTGAGTCAAACTTTTCTGAAAATATAATTTAAAGTATGTTTCTGAGAGAGAAATTAATAATATGCTTTTAATATAGTGTAATATAAAGCTGTTATTAGTGAAAAAAGTAATCATTGGGTCTAAACTTGATATACCCATTCTAAAATATTTTTATCAAATCCAAAAAAGCTGAGGTGTTAACATGGGACCTTGAAGGAGTTTCTCAGAAGTAATTGAGGGTCTGAAAGTAGACTCTGAGTGACCTGTGATTTACACTGTGAGAACAATCTGAGAACAGTCTGAGAACCAGAGCGTGCATCCACACAAATGTCCAGGATATATTTTATACTGTCTGGTAAGGGCAGCTTAATATCAGTAATGTGATATTTGCATTAGAGAAGCAAAGTCTTGCTTCCTCCATAGTTAGTTCCTCTGGTTACTCTGTTTTTTCCAAGGTCACATGTAATGTTTGGTAACTCAGTGGTGTGTGTGGGGGAGGGGAGGGTGTCTGAGTGAAAGAGAGAGAGAGAAAGAGAGAGAGAGTATGAGAGATAAATGAATATAAGTAATAATGAGTACATTGCAATTTTAATAATTGCTATCCTGGGTCTTTCATTATTTATCATATCCTGCCTTGGTTTTCCTTACCTCTTTGACTGATTAATTGATTGATCGTAGAGATGGGAAGGATCCAAATGCATAAAGGTAGAATAAAAAAATAGCAAAGAATCACCAAACTATGTCAACAAAGAACACTAATTTGGCCATCTAAGCAGTCAGCTGCCATTGGTCATTGGACCTCACCACCAACATTACTCTCCCATTTATTTCACCCACCCACAGCAACTCTCCATACTTACTATGTTCAATTTCCAGGAAAGAGGTAGAAGCATCTTGTCATGGACAGTCGTTCAATGGTGGGCATCTGGGCTCGAACACTTGGTGTTTCAAATGATTGTTGTACCTAAAAAGAAAAAGAGGCTCTAAAGCAGGGGTCCCCAACCTATGGTGAGTTGGATGATTATTTCATTATATATCACAATGTAATAATAATAGAAATAAAGTGCACAATAAATTGTAATGCAGTTGAATCATCCAGAAACCTTCTCCCCTTCCTGGTCTGTGGAAAAATTGTCTTTCATTAAAATGGTCCCTGGTGCCAAAAAGGTTGGGGACCGCTACTCTTAGATGACATATAACTCTTGAAATCTCAGAAAACATCTTGCCCCATTAACCAGGAAATGCCAAGAATGAGAGGAGCTCCTGAGCTTGATGGGACAATCCTATGGATATTCCATGTCACTTACAGGAGTTAGAATTAAAACCATGCCTCTTTGAATGGACACTTCATGCCAGAATGCATTTTTTAACTCAAAATAAACATCTCATGCCTAATCCAAGACCTTTCAACCTCTGTTTCCTCTATTTTCCATTTCTGACCTATAGATCTGACAATTAAGTATCCCTTGGATCTGTTCATGAGAGCTAGATAAGGAAAATCCCCCATTTTCAAACCACACCAAGGCTTACTCCTCAATTTAAGGAGACCTAATTCCCAGGATCTTGTCTTTAAGGCCTGAACACTGAAACTTTCATATCCTCACCACCAAGCTGATCTCTGAAGTCTTTTGGATGGACTGATCAATGAGATCCCACTTACCCTAAATCCAGTGTTTCTAGTCTTTGTCTAGAAACACCCTTGAAACTGTAATACCTAATTCCTATTCATCTGAAGAACTTAACATTTTAGATCCCTATTCACAGGAAACCTGACTCATGCTACCAAGGAATCTCTAATCTACCAAAGGAGTATTTCTCTTTTCCCAACATAGTATAACTGTTCTCTACAATTTTGAATTTAAAAACAATTACACATTCCCAGGTCCTTAATATCAATCCTATTTCTCTAAAAAAAAGGGGTTGGGGGTGCATGTATCCATTCATTCATGTATCTATTTGTTCAATGGATATTAATTGAATGTCTGCTCTGTGCCAGGCATGTTGAGATGTTGAGCAAATCCCTGCCTTCATAAAGCTTGCATTTTAGTGAGTAAATACAGGTAAAAAATCAGACACATAAATAAAATAAAACTGGGTGCTGGTAAGAGCTATGAAGAAAAATATACAAGGAGGAGGAGGAGGACTAAGGAATGTACCAAGTTGGGGAAGGAGTTTGAAGTCTTCCCTTCTGGACCATTCCACTCAAAGAATGTATTATTTTAATTTTCTTTTACACGTCTTTATGGATCCTATCACAAATTGTGATTGCACATTTGTTTATTGATCCGCTTTTTTAGTGTTCATATTACTCACAAAAGTGTGAGTCCCAGTAGGCGTATGTACTCGTCCCCCATTTACTCCCCTCTCACCAGGATAGAGCCCATTACGTAGCAGGCCACCCAATACATATGTATTTAATACATTAAGCAATGAAAAAAACTTTCTGTGTTTTGAATTTTAAGAACTTATAGCCCATAACATACAAATTTATAATTTATATCATTTTGTCCTACTTTGGTCTCCTGCTGGGACATATTGACATCTTTTTGTAAACCAGATTTCAACCCCTAGATGACATATACCAGCTACCACTCTACTTTTGCTTGCCTGACAAAGTCACTTGAAATGTGAATAATAACAAATTATTCCTGAACAAATAAATGAATGACTAGTAGTGGAAAGAGAAGCTTACCTTCCGAAATACTTCCTGTAGGTGACAGCACCAAGAGTATTTCTGGAAGCAGGTGATGAGATGCGTGATGAAGTAGGAGCCCTTTGTGATGTCTCTCCAGGACATGTTATCTACAATGATAGAGTGTTTTGCCTTGGACCTTGATTTTCACTATTTTTTGTTTACATTATTTTTTTGGTCATTTGTAAAAAGAAAAGCATAGCTCAGGAATTATCCTTAATAGAAGAACTTATAATCTGAAATTAACTCATTTTCCACATAGAGAAAACAACAAAGCTGGCAGAGGTTGAATTAAAGGGTCAGCTTGTTTAAGCTGCAAGAATTACAGAGTTATTACATTTGGACACTTGGAGCTGAAATTCTACTGTGCGTCTTATGTTCATTCACTCAGCTTTGACATAAATGGGATTATCCCACTTTACAGAAGAAAGAATAGAAGCTCTGAAGGATAAAGGAACTTTCCCATGTTCACACAGTGAGTAAGTGACCAAAAATGGCCACCTGGGTCCAATGCAGTTTACAAGTTACATCATGCTGTCTTTAACAACATAAAAAACAAAATAGTTGAACAGAACCAAAGTTTCAGTTATAGAAGATGAGTAAGTCATAGAAATATGCTGTACAGCATAGTATCAATAGTTAGCAATACTGTATTATATATTTAAATGTATAAATATTTGCACGTTTAAATATATGCATATTTATATATTTAAATATTTCCTAAGGGGGTAGATCGTGTGTGTGTTCTCATCACACACAAACATAAAAGCATGATGATAATTAATAGAGAGCTGCAGGCATCTTTTGGCGGGAGGGATATGTTGAAGATATAAATTTTGCTGATTGTTTCACTGGTGGATTATTATCTACAAATCCATTAAGTAGTACACACTAAATATGTACAGTTTTGCTATGCCAATTATACCTCAATAAAGTGGTTTAAAAGAATAAGACTTCAAATTTTGCACATTTGAAACAGTCAAATGTGAAGGTCCTTAAGATGATTAACTAGAGGTAAAAATCTAACCATTGTTCCTTGTACTGGACCTAATCAGTCCTACCCTATTATTGTCTATTTCTTTCAAAGGGCATCCACATTCCTACTGGGGCATGCGATGGCATCACTCTATGTAGAATCAGATGGGAAATATGAGGAAAAAGGCTTGGAGTTGGTAATTTGAGAAAGGGCAGCCAGTCCTGGGATCCACAAAATCTCTACTTAAAATACTAAATGGATTGAATAAAAAAAAAATGAATCAATCATTTACATATAAATCAAGTTTAGTGAATGGGGTTCTTTGTATTGGGTTGCTTTGTTATTTGGTGTACCATTGACTGTAAAATACAACAATTATTAAAAAAATGGCAGACTAGAGGCCGCCTGCCAGCTCATTGTTCCCAAGAAAAAAAAGTACAATTTTTAACAGTGTGTGTGGGAGGAGTAGAATCTGTCCTTACAGAACAGATAAGATAATGTAAACTATACTGACAAAAATCAAACATTTTTTCAGATCATTTTTGCCCAGAGCCTATCTTGATTTTTCTAGAATCATTCAAAGGCAACTTCAAGCCCACAAATCCCAGAATGCCTCTAAAAGTCACCTACGTGGGGTGGAGGAGCAGAAAGCAATGAAGTCCTTCTCCACGTGGGCCTTGTGAAGAGCATCTTCTTCCAGGTTCTCAGGGGACTGTGAGAAGCTGTCTGCTGAGGATTTTAGAGAGTCTCTGACCCACACTTCCCCACGGTTTGCTGTGGAAACATGAACTTGCTGTACACTGCTGAGCTTCCCTCAGAGTGACTATCACATTTGCCCACCTTGTTCATTTTGGATACTAATTCTGACTATTAATAGTTTCATACACACACTCAGACCACTTTGCCTTCTGTCTAATGCCATTGAGTAATGTGCCAATTAATAGTGATATCATCCTGTAGTTACCAACTTTTAGCTAAATTATTTCTGCTTTTTATTTAAAGAGAGTTTCCAGTAGCCATGATATTTTAGATTTTAAAAAAAAAAAGACAAGAAAACTTTGATAGCATTGCCCCCAAGCCCCCTGATTTCCATACTCACTCCCCTTCGATATTTATGAAGAAAAAAAGGGTTCTGTTATTACATTATGGCCCAACTTTCGAAAGTAAATCTTCTCAAACAAGATAATTTCATAATGTCTGTAAAACATTTACAAGACAAACTACCACTAAAATGCTTCCATTTGAAATTGTGAATATTTCATTTACTATCAATTTAGGGATTCTGATGATCTCCTTCACCACTTCCTCTGGACTAAATTGGATAGAAATATCTCAGCTGACCAGGCAATCCTCATGACACCAGCCCCTTAGACAGAGTTCCCTC
>VBSM01001265.1:62454727-62466174 GCA_008086735.1 Cheirogaleus medius
AGGATGTTAAAGCATTTGAGGTTTTCTAAAGCTGCCTAGTTAGTGGAAGGATGCCTGTTGAATAAGTGTGAGTTTGGGGTGGGTGAGGGGCCCTTACCCTGGCTGTGAGTTTCTCTTTAACATCCACACTGTAGCCCAGGCCCTCAAGCAGCCCCTTCATCCCCACGATGTCATGGTCAGCCCCCTTCCTCTGGTCAAGATGGTCAAATTCTGTATTGCATATGATGAGAGCCAGGCGAGTGCGATCCTTTTTCTCCTTTATGGGGTAGATCTGCAGGAGATGGATATGCAGTGAGTTTGATTATGCCCGAATCTATTTTGAAACCCCATACACCCAGCAGTGTTGCTTTATTAAAGCCTCATACAGCTACCCTCTCTCCCAACCTCTACCAGAAGACCCTGCCGTCCTTTCTCTCAAGAGCCCAGAGCAAAGACCAGGATATATTTGGAAGGGTAACTCAAGAATCTTTACAAACTATTAGTAGAATAATTCCTACCCGTCCTCCCCTTTCTTCTCCACCTAGTCAGGTCTTGCTTAGCATTCAAGGTTCAGATCAAATTTCATAAATACCAAGAGACATTTTTCATTGGCTCCAGTAATAATGAATACACCAAAGGTTATTTGCCTTTGGTAGAATTATGATTTTCATACTATTTTTAACATATCAACTCATAATGTTTTTCAAGCTTTAATTATATTTTTAAAATATGTTTCATATCCAGATCTTTCAACTAGAGTAGAAACAGTTACTACTTAGCCATGTTATCTTACAAATATTTTGATTCTATGCCTATAGTTGAAATTATCATAAGTCCCAAATAGGTACGTGAATAAATCAATGAATAAAATGAGGCATCTGCATTTTATCATGGTTTTTAAACAGAATTGGAATCTGTACGGGGCCACATGTTCTCCTCCTCAGATTTATAAAAAAGGTTTCCACAGTCTTCACCACCAATTATTTAGTGCTTTAAGAAACTGTGCATTTAAGTGATATCAATTGTCTCTTGCCACATCTCTATCTCATGCATAGAGCACAGTACCTCTCCAGCCCGTTCTTTACTCAGTCTCAGGAAGTCTTCACGAGGGCAAAGCTTGAGGGTACCTGTAGATTCTGCTGACTCAGCTGGTCCAGCCTTGATTTCCAGAGGATCTGCAGGATATATAACATTGTACTTATTGTGATTTCTGCCTTAGGGACCCAATTCATCACCTCAGAAGATTGAGAGAGTGGGAAGTCCTGGGAAGAAGACTGTTTTGCACATAGGGGTTATAGTTGTATCTAACCTCTCATATAAGTAGATGTATTGTTACTGGGAGAGAAGAGAGAAGTCCCTGATAGAGAAAGCAGATCCAACCAGAAATGCAATAATAGATTTTGATAATTATGGGGAAAACACCTTGATAACTTGGGGTCAAATCTAGCCTCTCTATATTGAGGAAAACCTGTTTGACTTTTCCAATGATACCATTCTAGGGTACTCACCCATCTATATGGACCTTCTATATACTCTAAGCAAGAGTATATTGGGTAAATATTTATCAGAGTGCTATCTATTAGAAATGTAATGTGAGTTCCATTAGCAATATTAAGTGTTCTGATATCCACATTAAAATATTAAAAATAAACAGGTGAAATGAGTTTTAATAACACATTATATTTAACATACTCTATCTAAAATATTACCATTTCAACATGTGTTACTAGTCAAGATCCAAGGATTTAATAGCCACATATGGCTAGTGGATATGATATTATATGGTACAAGTCCCATTTTGGAGTGATAATCCCTTCTTGATCCACACAACACATGCAGATACATTCATACACCATTACACTTATCAGAATCTTGAATCTTATACCATCCAGTTATTTTTTAGAATCTTAAACTGAATTCTTAACCTTTCTGGAGGAAATGGGCTTCAATCATACCTCGCCATATAGTAAAGTCAGCTATTTAAAGGAAAAATGCTGAATAGTAACAATAAAGGGACAATTTTTTTTGTTAGAGATTTTTACTAACTCTGGATATCTTGTCTCCAAAGTGCTGAACAACTAACACTAAGTTTTTCATCCCATGTTTTACAATGCAAGAAAATAATACATCTGTTTTGGAGAAGTTTGTTTCTGAGTATTTCTCATCTATCTCCTAGAGAAATGTAAATATTATCTGGCATTGCTTGTCCTTATATGACTGAAATTGTGCAAGAGACTGATAAATTCCAGATCCTTTTTTAGAAAAGGAAAGGAAAAGGAATTTATAAACAGAAATTAGAAGAGAAGCTTAGCAAGATCTAAACTATTGTGGTTTCTTGCCATGATAGGAATGGATAGTCATGTTATTAACTGTTCAGTTGAACAACCTAGACATTTTCTGGTTAATTTTATTTAAATGAGAAAGTAATATTATCTGGTCTAAAATTTTCAGATTTCATATTTTATAATTTTTCCTATTTCATCTCTTTTTTTCATTATATTTTAATAATACTTTTGAATACATGTCTTTCTAAAAAATATGATGAAGGCCTAAGGTCCCGAGATGCACCAAGTTATAAGAGTGTATAAGGATACAAAACTTCTGAGCATTTTTTTCATAGATTAAAGAGTGACACATGCTTTTCCTTCCCATTCCAGAAAATTCTGCCAACATGAAGGCATCCAGGGTCCTAGGATATTTCCTGGTCAAAGGGTATGTGTTTTCATCAAAAATTTTCTTTTTCCAGTTTATTTATAGGTTTGGATTACTTTCTAATGTAACAGTCATCTCCTAATGACCATTATGTGTCTATGTATACATATAATGTTTTCAAGTAAAATGAGAAATTAGACAGACTCTCTATCTTATATCCAACAGTAAAATTAGCATTAAAGCAGATTATTGCATCACAAAATAGTATATGGTATAGTTCAGTCCACTGCCAAAAGGGAGTTCCAATTAGCCTGTCAGTGCAAGAGAAAAAAGTGAGGAAATTAAGAGTTTAGATAAAAATTTTAATTTCTGGTTCTAATCTGTTATTTAATTAAATGCTTGAAATCCCATTAAATTTATACAAAAGGGAAGGGACTAGTATAGGGTAATACAAAGCCATCTCCCCTGACAGGTAGGAATCCAAGTAGTTATCTCTGATTAAATAACAGTGCTTCACACACATTATGTGTGAGAGTCTGTGTGTGTGTGTGTGTGTGTTCAATGAAACTAAGAAATAAACAAATAGCTTGGGTTCTTCCTATCCTTCAGTCCATATGCTCAATATTATGCTGGAAAACTTCAGAATTACACCCACGACCAAAGACTTGGCCAGAACCTTTACCTATTCTAATAGTCACTTAAATAATAACGTGCCCCAAACCACACAGATTAGGATTATAATCTTGTTCTTACACCATATTCTACGTAGTTAACCATGACTCAGCTTCAGTAGTAATAGTTAATATTCACTGAGCCCTTATCATGCCAAGTGCTTTGCTGAAATTTCATGAAAATGCCATGTAAAAGTACGTTAATGCTTTTTACATGGAAAAGGAAATGTACTAACTACTACATTTAGTACTAGTACACTACTACTAATGTACACTAGTCATTAGTATACTAGTCAATTAGTTAAGTAATTGACCCAAGTTGTGTGAAAAGAATAGAGTGTACAGTAACAGGGAGGCAGGAATTGAAATTCAGGGGTTTAAAAACCAGAGCCTCCACTCTTGAATCATCAAACTGCATTATATAATACTTGGTGGAGATCTACTTAAGAGAATTCAAACAAGATAATTAAGAGTCTCAGAAAAGGTGAGTAAATTCCAGCAGGGGAGATCACAAAGGCATTTTGGAAGAGATAGCAAAAACACTGGTTTTGAAATACAGTGTAGATATTGGAACAGAGAGTTTGAAGATTTGCAAACAGCATCCAGGTTAGTATGCGAAATACACACTTTGCCTAAGTTCTGAACTTCTGTTTTATTTATTTGTGTGCTCAGTGAACTAGTAGAGTGTTGAATGAATGAATAATATGTGGAGAAATATGGCAAGCAATAAAACTAAGGAGGTTTAAAATACAACAAATGTCACATATGACATACTGATAGCTAATGTCATGTTCGTAGTGAAAAGTTGAAAGCTGTTTCACGAAGATTAGGAACAAGAGAAAAGTGTTGAATTTCACCACGTCTATTGAACATACTAGATATTTTAGCCAGAGTAATTAGGCAAGAGGAAAAAAAAGGCATCGAAATTAGAAGGGAAAAGATAAATTGCACCTCTTTACAGATAACATGATCTTATATATGGAAAACCCTAATGACTACACCAAAAATTTGTTAGAACTAATAAGCAAAAAAAACCAATCCCATTTAAAATAGCTAAAAAAAAACCAAAAACCAAAATACTTATGAATAAATTTAACCAAGGTGGAAAAAACCAATACACTCAAAACTATTAAATGCTGGTGGAATAAACTGAAGAAGACACAAATAAATAGAAAGATATCTTGTTTTAAGGGATTAGAAAAATTAGCATTGTTAAAATGTCTATAATACCCAAAGTGATCTATAGATTCAATGCAATCCCTATCAAAATTCCAATGGCATTTTTACAGAAATGGGAAAAAAAATCCTAAAATTCATATGGAATCACAACAAAACCTGAATAGCTAAAATTATATTGAGTCAAGAGAACAGACCTGGAGGTATCACACTACCCGGATTCAAAATCTACTACAAAATGATAGTAATAAAAATAGCACAATCCTGGCATAAAAGCAGACATACAGAACAATGAACAGGAAATAAAGCCCATAAATAATTCCAATTATTTACAGTAAATTGATCTGCAACAAAAGATCCAAGAATACACAATGGAGAAAGAACAGTCTCTTCATTAATTGATATTGGGAATATTAGATAGCCACATGCAGAAAAATGAAATTAGGCTATTGTCACTTACTATATATAAAATCAACTAAAAATGGGCTACAGACAGACGTTAGAAGTGAAAATGTCAAACTACTAGAAGAAAACATAGGAGGAAAGCTCCATGACATTGGAGTATTTTTTAGATACGACACTAAAAGTGCAGGCATCAAAAGCAGGAATAAATAAATGGGATTACATTAAACTAAAAAGCTTTGGCACAGCAAAGAAAAACATCAACAGAGTGAAGAGATAACCTGTAGTATAAAAGAAAATATTTGCAAATCATACATCTCATAAGGGGTTAATATCCAAAACATATAATGAATTTAAACAACTCAATAGGAAGAAAACAAACTGATCACAAAATGAGCAAGGACTAGAATAGACATTTCTCAAAAGAAGACATACAAATGGGCAACAGATATATTAAAAAATGGTCAACATCTCTAATCATCAGGAAAATTAAAGCCTCAATAAACTATCAATTCCTACCTATCAGAATGGCTATTATCAGAAAGACAGAAGACAAAAAGTGTTGGAGAGGATGTGGATAAAAGGAACCCTTGTATGCTGTAGACAGGAATGTAAAATTAGTACAGCCATAATGAAATACAATATGGAGGCTCCTTAAAAAATTAAAAATAGAACTCAAATATGATCCACCAATCCTACTAAGTGCTAATATCCAAAAGAGATGAAATCAGTATGTCAAAGAGATATTTGCACTTCCATTTTCATTGCAGCATTATTTACAGTAGCCAAGATACAGAATCAAGCTAAGTGTCTGTGGACAGATGAATGATAAAGAAAATGTGGGTTATATACATAAAGGAATACTATTCAGCTTCAAAAGAGAAGGATAGCTTGTTGTTTGTGACAACATGGAAGAACAAAGAGGACATTATTTTAAGTGAAATAAGCTAAGCCATTCACCAAAAGAAAAATACCACATGATCTCACCTATATGTAGAATCTACAGAGTTAAACTCATAAAAGAAGAGAGTAGAATGATGGTTAGCAAGGGTCTGAAAGGGGATCAGATGGGGAGTTTGGGATACACTGGTCAAAGGAAACAAAATTTCAGTTGGATAGGAGGAATAAGGGATCTATTGAACAACATGGTAAATATAGTGAATAATGATGTATTGTATTCTTGACAATTGTTTGAGACTGAATTTTAAGTGTGCTAACCACAAAAATGATAAGCATATGAGGTAATAATGCTTATGATAATTAGCTAAATTTAGGCATTCTACAATGTGTACATATTGCAAAATATCACATTGTACTTGATACATACAATTGTATTTGCCAATTAAATAAATAAATTGTAACAAAAAATTAAAAAAAAAACAGCCAAAGAGGCTGGCCTGAGATTTTTTTCCCCCTGCATAATATATACGTTTTCAGAGCATCAATTACATGCTATAAAAAGTAAATAAATGACTCTCAAATTTATAGATTCAGCCCAGATGTAGATCACAGAATTGAGATTCATACGTCCAACAGACAACGAGATATCTTTTCTCCATATCCCACAAACTCGTTAAACTCTACTTTTTAAGCTGAACAGCTCAATTTTTGTTCCGCTCCTTCATTCCCACCTCCACATACTAGTAAATAATATCTAACCTCCAAGTACAAGAAAGCAGCAAAACCTGGTGACATTAAATGTCTTCTGCATTCTTTATGTCATATTGTCCATCTCAGTTCAAAACGTATTGATTTTATTTCCTAAATATTTACAAAATCTGACCACTTCTCTCAGTTCTGCTTGTTCATTACTACTATTCAGGCCAACATCTTTATTTTCTTAATTATACTAAGGACCTCATAAATCTATTCTTGCCCTTCTAATCTTTTCTTAACAACAAAGCAGAGTGAGTGTTCCAATATGGAAATTTGATCAGGGAACCTCTCAGCTTAATCTGACCCAGGGTTTCTCATTCAGCCTCATCTTCAGATACTGTCTCCACCTTGCTCATTACATTTTAATCATTACACTCTTCCTTCAGTTTCTATAAAGCCCCTACTTAGGGATCTCTATGTACCAGTCCCCCAACCCTCATTCCCTCCTGTCCTCCCACTGCTCTGTGTTTATCCTCAAGTCTCAGGTTAGATAGCACTTTCGTCAGGGAATTCCCCCTGACACTCCCAGGCTAGATAGAGTGTCAGAAGTCTGTGCTGCTAGGCCACTGTGTTTCTCCCTAGGCCAGCATTTTTTTTCCATGTAATTGTGATTCTCAGCCTACTTATCAGCATCCACCATTAGATTCTGTGCTCTGTGAGGCCAAGGGCCATGAACTAGGCCTACACTACTTCTAGCATTCAGTAATTATTTACCAAATCATTAGTCAAATAATTATCTACCAAATCATCAGTCAAAAGATCATAAGAACAAATGGATAAAATTTAGGTGTGGCACAACTCTTAAAGAATACTTAATAGCAAACTAAGTAAGTCTGATTTTATTTAACAGGCCATTAAGTTCACATTGGGAGTTTTCAAGCAGAGGGAAGGTGTGTTCACTCTCAAATTTATTCAGTAATATTTAATAAGGATCTGTATGTGAAAGATACTCTGTTATTGTTAGGAGGGTACTATTTTGGTAAGGCATTTCTAAACATAAAAATTCTCAAGTGAGTGGAAAGATATATACAGAAATAATACAAACTACTATAATAACTTAAATAATGGGTATATGCACAAGAAAAGCACAAGGAAGCATGCCTCAGGTGGAGGATGGATACTCACAGGAGGGAATGCTGGGAAATGAAACCTGAAGGATTGGTCTGAGCCTGCCCCTTGGAGAAGGCAGGGGCTGCACTCCTGGCAGGGAACAGTGTGGGCAGAGTCACAAAGCCTCCAGGGCGTCTGATGTAACCAGGAAGCTGGGAGAGTTGGGCTTTAGAATATTACTGTAAGTAGAAGACTGTCCAGACTGAAGTGGGAATGATCAGAGATAGGGCAGCTATTTGAAAATTTTTACAGAAAATTGGAGTAATGGTAGGACCTTGAGTTTGAAAGTCAGACCAACCTGGGATCACACCTCTCAGTAGACATTTGACCCAAGGCAAATTATGTTTTCCTTCTCAAAGTATCTTCTTTGACATCTAGCAATAATTGGGTAGTTTTAAATATTCAATCAAAGAGAGTGTAAGATTTAGCTGACATGTGGTAGGTGTTTAAAAAAACAGTCGTTATGGGTTATTTTTTGTTGTTACAATTAATGCTGAATTGAAGTTGCAGTGATAATAAAATGAGAGGGAATAATTTGGAGGATAAAATTCCTCAAGACCGTAGATTTGTTCCCAGACAAATTGATGTAGTGCTCTAATAGGATATTATTCCTCAGGTGCTCTAATAGGATACTATTCCTCAGTCAACAATAGCCAAGTACACTAAATTGTTTATAATTATTGAACCACTTTATTTTTTTTGTCTAGAATCTTCAGTTTCTCACATCTGTTATCTGATGATCCTCTGTTTCCAATCCAACAACCAGTAAAATGGGCCTCTCTAGCCAAAGAGGTAGCCACAAGTATTCATTTAACTTCTGTCTCTGACAAATGCTTTACTAGTATCATGAAGTTGATAAGAAAAGAAAACAATCAATCCCTGCATTTTAGGAGCTTATGTTAAATGTGTGAGGTGAGATATAAACCCTGGAAAGAATTATACTACAGGAAGAATCAAAAGAATAAAGAAACACAATAACAAGAAAGTATCAGTGAGGTAAATCCAGTAAATATCTGCTTTTCTATGAAGCAGAAATCATGCTTTGGAGAAATTAGTTGAAAAACGCATAAATACATGTTGAACAGTAGAAAATCTCTCTGGAAAATTCAAATAGTTTTAAAAAAGTAATATGGAGACATTTTATGTTCCTGAGTAAGAAATTTACAGTAATAAATACCTAATGTGAGAACTGAGAGTTAACTAACTGATCATCTTTCCTATGAATTCTAATCAGTAGACAAAGCTACTCCAGGCCAGCTACATAAGAATTATCTGCAGATCTTTTAGAGACTATAAATGGCAGCAGTCTATTCAAGATTGAGCTATGCCAGGTCAGGGAGGGACAGTAATCTGATTTTTTATATGACTACAGATTATTCATATATGTAATAAGGTTTAGAAATCTGTGGTATAGTCCAACCTGTTATTTTTCAAGTGAGAATGAATCCAAAGAAATTATATGACAGGCTAAAATTCTAGTTGCCTGAATAGCTAAGGACTCGATCTCTTACATCTTTTCAGCTTCTGTGTATAAGACAAGTGTTCTGGAAGGAGTGTGCAGGATGGGTCAGAGAGCGAAGTCCTGGAGAGAGGGAGGCCAGTTAAAAAAGTGTGATAGCAACCCAAGGAATATTGTGTTAGAGAGGTTAGTACCAGACCTAGAGAGAAAGGGGGAAACTTGGAATCACTTTAAATGGATGAAGAATGTCATTCAATATAAAGAATGGGAAAGGAACCAGAACTCAAAGGCTCTCAGATCTGCTTCTGGGAGGAAAGTTTATGATCTGGATGACAACTTTGGAATCAAGACAAAGCAGAGAGGACTGCAGAGTGCATTTAGGAACTTCTGGGGTTGTCTCTCACACAAATAGCTTACTATGGCTTTACCCTGCCTTTGATTCCCAGGCGCTGGAAGAAAGAAATTAATTGCCTTCGTTCTTGCTTAAGACCCCGACTCACCAGCCATGGTGAACAGCCTCAGTGCCTTCCTTTAGTGCTGAAAAAAGCCTTAGACTCAAAACTAAAATTTACTGGGTCTTTCCTTATTGCAGGGCGTGCGGACATCTAATTACACATTGTAAAATTGCTTTCCAGAAATTCTAGGTTCATTGTCAGGAAGTTCCCTGTGATCAGTATATTGGCTTCCCGGTCCTGAACTCTAGTTTCTTCCCTTGGATGGAAGAAAAAAAAAGTGGAAATGACAAAACATTGTTTTGTAGGTGGGCTGCAGAGCCTGAGTGTTTTCTCCTTTTTCTTTTCTCTCACCATGACCCCCACACCTTCTTCTATCCATCCTTCTCTTCTCCTTTTGATCTCTCAGTATTTTTTCCTCTAGTCACCTAAAAACTCAAGTCCTAGAAGAGTTAAATCTAGGCCGGGCACGGTGGCTCACGCCTGTAATCCTAGCACTCTGGGAGGCCGAGGTGGGCGGATCATTTGAGCTCAGGAGTTCGAAACCAGCCTGAGCAAGAGCGAGACCCCATCTCTACTAAAAATAAAAAGAAATTAATTGGCCAACTAAAATATATAGAAAAAATTAGCCGAGCATGGTGGCGCATGCCTGTAGTCCCAGCTACTTGGGAGGCTGAGGCAGAAGGATCACGTGAGCCCAGGAGTTTGAGGTTGCTGTGAGCTAGGCTGATGCCACGGCACTCTAGGCCGGACAACAGAGTGAGACTCTGTCTCAAAAAAAAAAGGCCTCAAACAAAAAAAAAAAGAGTTAAATCTAACAAATCTACATTCATTGCCAGACAATGCAAACCAAATAGTTTGTGTTTCCTATTTAAATTGTGTGGATATCAACCATTATGATGTATTTCCTTCAATGTCTCACTGTCATCTTAATCTCTTATTAGAGACAGTTCTGCCAGAACCCTCCTGTCCACTCCCATAGCAGAAATAAGGATAATTGAAAAGATAATTCCTGACATCTATGTGTTTATGCACATGTGAATGAAAGATACAAATAAATTAATATATGTGATCCTTATCTCTCTTACATCTCAAATAAATTCTAACAACATCCAGACCTCAAAGCTTCAAGCTTGAACATGGAACAAATATCTACTAACCATCTATACAATTCAGAGAAACCACAATCCTGACTAGTGACACTACGTGTTTTTAGACTTTAAGAAACACACACAAAAAAAATAGAAAAATACGGGATGCATACAGATGATGAGGTCAGTATTTGAACGGCTTGTGTCTCATAGACATCATCACTCACCACCACGGCAGGCCTGGATGATGATCACCTTGGGTTTATCTGTCAAATTTGGACAGTTACAGGTGTTCAACATTCGAAATATTTCATTGATTCCTAATACATCTGGGTCTTGTTCAGAGTATCTCCTCCCACAGATGCCTTTCTGAATCCCATGAGACATGAACACCAGGAAAGTGCTGTCAAGAGGTTCAGTGCTCTGGGTGGGCAGCAAATGCCCTCAACTGTGTAGTCATGTCCTGAGATTAATCAGCGAAGTTCTCAAAGGTCTCTGTTTAGATCCCAGAAGTGATGGGATCAGAGGAATGAAGGGACTCACAAGGTCATTTAAAATCTGCTTTTAGGAAGAGAAGGTTGGTAGGAATGCCTTCTTCATTTTAAAATTACAGATATTTGTGAAAAGTCAGTAATATTCCCTAACAAATTTCAAAAAATTTTCAAATTTATTACTTAATGATGTTAATGATCTCCCCTCAGGTGAACCAGTGAAATTTCTGTGGTCCAGGAGGACTCCTGACATATGTGTTAGACTATTTTATAAGTTTAATGCTATGCAATATGTGAAAGTTACAGGA
>VBSM01001265.1:62476887-62489078 GCA_008086735.1 Cheirogaleus medius
GGAGATTTTGATCATGGAGCTCCCCACTCTCAATCTTCACCAATGGCTGATCCCTTCAAAATTTAAGTCTCTCGAAGCTTAAATCCCAAGGTCTAAAGATTTGGCCCATAAAGCCCTTTCATTTATCTGACCACTAAGATACCCATTGCCATAGATCTTGATCTCATAACCTATCTCCAAGTTGATTTCAAGTCTCCTTGCCATATTACAACTTTGATATTCTGGTAATCAGAATCACTAAAATTTTTTTTTGTCAACAAACAGCATATATTCTCTACATTTTCTATGACAACTTTGGAATCAAGAGGAAGCAGAGAGGATTGCAGAGTGCATTTAGGAACTTCCAGGGTTGTCTCTCACACAAATTGCTTACTATTGCTTTACCCTGCCTTTGATTCCCAGGAGCTGGAAGAAAGGATTTAATTACCTTTTTTCTGGCTTGAGGACATCTGGCAACCATACTCTCCTTCATTGTCTGCAACACCAGGTCCTGAGATTCAAGTTGCACAACCAACAAGAGAAAAGATTCAACTTGCACACTATTGGCTCACTTCCCTTTTGTTTTTTCTGCCTGTCACACAGCAATAAATAAAATGTTTTCTAAGACCTGAATTCCTAGCTTTTAGTCAGAAAAGGACCCCGACTCGCTAGACTTGGGGAACAGCCTCTATCCCTTCCTTTATTGCTTAAAAAAGCCTCAGATTCAAAACTAAACTTCGCTGGTTCTTTCCTCATTGCAGGGGGTGTGGACATCTAATTATACATTGTAAAATTGCTTTTCAGAACTTCTAGGTTCAGTGTCAGGAAGTTCCCTGTGATCAGTATATTGGCTTCCAGGTCCTGAACTCTAGTTTGTTCCCTTGGATGGAAGAAAAAAACAATGGAAATGACAAAACATCATTCTGTAGGTGGGCACCTCAGACTGGGTGTTTTCTACTTTTCCTTTTCTCTCTCCATGGCCCCCACACTTTCTTCTATCCATCCTTCTCTTCTCCTTTTGATCTCTCAATATTTCTACCTCTGCTCACATAAGAACTCAAGTCTTAGAAGAGTTAAATCTACTTTCATTGCCAGACAATAACAACCCAAATAGTTTGTACTTCCTATTTACATTGTGTGGATCAACCATGATGATGTATTTCCTTCAATGTCTCACTGTCATCTTAATCTCTAATTAGAGATAGTTCTTCCAGAACCCTCTTCTCCACTCCCATAGCATGCTTTTCTTTAACTGCCCAAGATGCCTTAATGTTCTTAAGATTAAATTTTTAGTGAGGGTGGCTCTTCACCTCTGCTTTTTGATATCCTCTGACCAAAGAATGATCATGCAAGCAGAATCAGGCTGTGGTAGAATGAATGCATGATTATACAAAACAGATCTGCCTATAAGAACAGTAAGGGAAAGAGGGGATGAGGGGCTGTGATGGTCTCAACATTGAAGGGTTTTGAAAGGTTCAAAATTTATTTTCACTTTTAATAGGTTTAGGATTAGAAAAGGCTCATAATTGCAAGGAGAAGAGTGGCTATTACAGTCTTTCCTAAATCTTGTTGCCAAGTGAATGATTTCACCCAAAACTCATTTTCCCTGTACCACACATTGACATCATTTTGCAAACAAACACACCCTAGCTTTTATTCATAGTATTAATAGCATTTACTTTCTGCTTAGTTTCATGGTTCTTGACTCTCTTGCCTTGTCAATGGGGCTGTGAGCTACTAAGGTTCTATGGTGAAATCAAAATTTACTTTGTATTCTCTAAATACCTTGACAAAGGGTAGAAACATATAGGCTCTGGTCATGGCTTTGTCTTAGTAATTCTGGGATTTGGGAAAAGTAACTTATCACATTATGCGGTAACTGTCATTACTGTCTGTCTTCTCCACATCTCTCCTGGTGAGCGCTAAATTCTTTTATGTCAGGCACCTGTATCCCTAAAGCAGAAAGCCCAGCAAATGGTTTTTCAAAAGAAAGATAATGTTTTTAGCCATTTCAGCTAGACTAAATCCATTATCTACCACAAGCTCCACTCCCTCTTTTCCCAGCATGGGGGGGGGGGAGGAACAGGACAACCTTTTAATTTTTTCAAAGTTTATTAAAATGTTTAAAGAATGTCTGTTTTCTATATGTTTTATCCCTAAAATAGGTACAGAATGGCAGCACTCCTGGATTCCTATGGGAAAAAGAAATAAGACAAACATTAAAAAAAAGTTCTGCTAAAAGATATGCAAATTATAAGGTCACACCACCAATGGGAACATACACACTCATAAAAGGAAAGAGCCCATGTTATGTCTAAATATCCCCCTGCTGAGGTAAAGGGGAAAAACATCCAAAAGTGAGCTTTCCTAATCTCATGGCCACCTCTAAATCAGTATCAGCCGATCCTAGAGAGAGCAGTCTAACTGTAGAAATTTGAGAGAAGAACAACACGCTCTGCACTGACCAGAAGAAAGGCATCCTGCAGAACCCCCTGTGTATTCCACTGCAGGTTGAATGTCCCTTACCTGAGATGCTTGGGATCAGAAGTGTTTTGAACTTCAGACTTTTTCAGGTTTTGGAATATCTGCATTATACTTACTGGTTGAGCATTCCTAATTTAAAAATCTAAATTCCAAAATGTTTTAATGAATATTTCATTTGAGCATCATGTTGGTGCTCAAAAAGTTTTAGATTTTGGTGGATTTCAGATTTTGAATTTTTGGATTATGGATGCTCAACCTGTATACCTGGAGACCTTGACCAGGATGGAGTTTCAGTATTCTTTCCTCAACCTCTCCCCTCCCCACACCACAAACCTGCCCAAGACATTCATATGACTTACTTATTTTAATGTCCTGGGAAGAGGTAGAAAAGTCTTGTCAAAGTTGTCCTTTCAGTGGTGGGCATCTGTGCCCTACCATCTGGCTGGTCAAATGCAAATTGGACCTAAAACAGAAAGGGAAGCTTGTAGTTTTTTTCTGTTTGGAGAATCTTCACTTAAGCCAGACATACTGCAACAAATACAGCAACAGAAATGTTAAACACAGAGTATTTGCATCTATAAAAAGTATGCAATATGCATATCTTAGCATTGAATGACTCTCCTCATCACTTTTTAAATCTGCTACTAGATCTGATAGCCATGATGGACACAGGCAAGTTAGAGTCCATTCATTTGTCTTTTCAGGGCAGCAGGGGAGTCAAGTACACAGTTGTTTTATAGAGGTTGTGGGTCATAAGAGATTGAATCTGGCTTCTAGGTGTGTCATCTCTCAAAGAACTTAAAAACTCCTTTGGGAAGAAGCATATAATTGGAAGATAAACAGGTCCAGATGTTTTCTGAGTTACCAACTGGAATAGACAAACATCTAGGGAGGAAGAGTGGAAGAAGCATCTAGAGCCCTACCTTTCGAAAAATTTCCGCCAGGTGACAGTACCAGGCATGTTCTTGGAAATTCTCGATGAGCTTCATAATAAAAAGAGAGCCCCATGTAGGATGTCGCCAGGAAACATTATCTGTGAATAAAGCACGCTTCAAATTTCAAGATAGGCTCTTGCTTGGATGTGGAGAGGAAGCCCTAGTATTAATATTCCCACTCCAGCTGAGACATGCTGTTGAATTTACACCATTTTCTATATACTGTATGCCATTTTTCAGTGAATGTGTTCAAAGTTTAATGAGTATATTTTTACCAACATAGTTCGTGAGTTCAAGAAGCTGTAGATTTAGTAGAGAGTAAGAGAAAGGCAGAGTGGAGTAGAGGAGAATGATTGAGCCTTGAGGAAAAAATATCTAATTTGCAACTATGGGTAGTACTTACTGACTATGATTAAAGTTAATTCACTCTGAAATACAAAGGCCTCAACTATACAGGGGATGTAACGATTTCTGAGGATTAGATATAAGGCACCACAAATTTCTGGATAATAGAGGATATATAGTGCCCTATATATAGGGTAATTATATAAAAAACTTTTCAATTGATCTACTTCATGAATAATTCTAATGAAAATTAAATAATATTGACCATAAGATATTTATACAAAGAAAATGTTAACTAAATATAAAAATAGTACAAACAGAACAAAAGTTCAAATCTTGGAAGGGTTAATGAGGGAATAATCACATCCTATTGGAGGACAAAAAATTTTTATGGAGAAGAGAAATATTAAAGAAAAAAGATATTACTTTAGTAAAAAAGTATGTAAAAGTATGACACACAGAAGTAATGAAGACATAAAAATCATACAAAAATGCATAAGAGAAAAGCAGTAGCAATAGCTGTGTAGTTAATCATGGACACATTCTTTAACCAAATCTTTTAGCCAATTATAGGTAATACAATATAGAGAGAGATAGTAAAATGCAATTCTATTTAGAACCACAGCTGTCTTAAGAGGCTAGCTCCAGTTAAACGAACTGGGTAAAAGAGAGGGAGGAGACAGGTGTCTCTATAAATGCTTTGTGAAATTAAGGGAGCAGGTGGTCATTTTTGTCAGGAGAGCGCTATGATGTGGTTGGGAACGTGGAGCTAGGGTTGGTAGTGGGGGTTGAAGATAACTAAATTGGAGTCTCTGAGAGTCATCTGGAAAGGAGGCATGAGGAAACTGATAGAAAAGAAGGAGACAGAAACCAGCAAGAGTGATGTTGCGAAGCCGGGGGCCCACAAATGACTACACAGACAGACACAGAAGAGTGTCCTGTGGAAGGCTGGGACCAAATGATTTTTAAAGAACACATGTGTATAATCTTAAACTCTGTTCAAAGCATAGGTTTTTTTTGTGTGTGTGGGATCGCTGTTTTGATCATTGGAAAAATCAGGACATGGGCAACACAGTGTAGAACCAGGCTCTCTCTTGAGCAGGGATCCCATTATAGAAAATCTGGAAGGTAAACTACTGGAGCAGAGGCAGGGCCTCTGGGCCAGAGGTGACCAAGAGAAGGTGAGTCCTCAGGAATTCACAAAACCTACTGAATGAACGGATTCAAATGAATTTCGTTTAAGCCTTGGTGAGGAAAGTAACTGAGTTAAGTTACAAAATACAAACATTTTTAATAATAGCATTCATTTCATGTGTGCTTTACTCAGTCAGGCTCAATGTTTCCCTACATTATCTCATTTAGTCTTTAGAACAATGATAATTTACATTTATGTGTATTTGTGAAGAATTCAAAAAAAGCCCAGAGAGGCTAAATACCTGGAACTAGTTTACAAAGTACTAAAAGGTAGGATGAGGTTATAATAGCAAGATTCTCACACCAGGACTTACATTTAAAATCACTGAGATGTATTCTGCTTCATACAGTCCACATGTCTAGTTAAAACCCACATTAATTTAGGGCTCCAGTATGCTTGGCCTGCTTTTCTTTTTCTGTACCCACTGTCCTCGCTATTCTCCTATGAATACTCGATGCTTTTGCAAATTGGCCTGCTGAGGGATCCCAGCATTGCAGACTTTTTCTACACAAAGTCAGATTCTAATTCACTTAGGTGTAAGATAGTCTTCCTTTCATTTATTTATTTATTTAATTTTTTGGAATATTACTTACTTTTTTTAATTTCAGAATATTATAAGAATACAAACATTTTGATTACATGATTTGCTTTTCTGCAGTTTGAGTCAAAGTTATAGGTGTGCCCTTCGCCAAGGTAGGGTGTACTGCACCCATTAAGTGTAAATTCACCTGTTCCCTCCTCCCCACTCCCACCTATTTGGTTTCCATTGAGTTTTACTAATACCTTTTGTAACAACATGGACAGTTTTCCTTTTAATGCTCTATTATTCCTCACTGTTCCAGGAAAATAATTTGCACCATGTAGAAGAGTTCACTAATTCCTAATTCAGTGAAAATATACATAAATTTGGTCTCTGTGGATAAAGGGAATTGAATGTATAACTGGGAGAAAGGCTTGCTTGAGCTGGTCTTCCAAAATTTTATGGAAAGTTCAACACAGGTATCTGTGCTCTAAAGGGTGAGTGTGGGTTCCTGCCCACAGAGATATCCTGTACGGAGACCTGTTACCTGGTGTCGAAGAGCAGAAAGCAATAAAATCCTTCTCTATGTGGGCTTTTCTAATGGCATCATCCTCAAAATCTTCTGAAGTCAGTAAGGGTAAGTTTCCAGAGGCTCCTGCTGAATCTTTTAACCACACCACCCCATGGTTCTCTGGAAAGACAGGATTTTGTTTCCAATTATATCAACTTCTAAGAGATCTACTTTGTCCTCTAAACCTCTGTTCAATCATGTATATTAATTTATTTGTCTCTATCTTTCATTCACATGCACATACACGCACACATCTCAGGAATTATCTTTTCAATTATTCTTTCTCTCCTAAATCTCAAATAAATTCTAACAACTTCCCAGACCTCAAAGCTTCAAGCTTGAACATGGAACAAATATCTACTAACCATCTATACAATTCAGAGAAACCACAATCCTGACTAGTGACACTACGTGTTTTTAGACTTTAAGAAACACACACACACAAAAATAGAAAAATATCAGATGCATACAGATGATGAGGTCAGTATTTGAACGGCTTGTGTCTCATAGACATCATCACTCACCACCACGGCAGGCCTGGATGATGATCACCTTGGGTTTATCTGTCAAATTTGGACAGTTACAGGTATTCAACATTCGAAATATTTCATTGATTCCTAATACATCTGGGTCTTGTTCAGAGTATCTCCTCCCACAGATGCCTTTCTGAATCCCATGAGACATGAACACCAGGAAAGTGCTGTCAGAGTTCCGGTGCTCTGGGCGGGCAGCAAATGCCCTCAACTCTGTAGTCATTTCCTGAAAGAGACCATATCACTGATTTTGGACTATGCCATTGACTATCATGGCATCTTGGAATTCTAATAAAGAAACACATAAGGAAAATTTTAAATAAATCCATGAAAATCGATGGAGTGGAAAGAAAAATTTAAGCCTTAAACTGAAAAAGGTGAAGAAAAGTGTTATAGGATGCCATCCAGTGATTTCTAGTACTGAGAGAGTGACATTACTGAGTTAACAGAACACTTCCCAATTAAAAGTTACCCCAGACTGTTCCTAAAAGACTCTTAAGTAAAAGGGGAATATGTAGCCTCAAGTACTCTTCAATAGGAAAATTAGATTTTAGACTATCAAGGGATTACATTTCCCAGTACTACCACCAAGCTTCCTAAAATTACTTATGGTTATGAAGGGCATGGCCCTTTTCTCTACAGGATGGTAGTCCTTACCAAAGCAGTGAGATTTTCTTTTACATCCACACTGTACCCCAGATCTTCTAGCAGCTTCTTCATATCTCTGATATCAACATGAGCTCCAGACCTTCTGGGAAGATTGTCAAACTCTGTGTTACAGATAATGAGAGCAAGACGTGTGCGGTTCCTCCACTTTTCTATTATTGGATAAATCTGTAGAAAAATGCAGATTGGATGAACAGCCTTGTTCTCTTCAATTAAATATTCATCTTGTGGGTTTATAACTGCTTTCCCTTGCTAGCCCTAACAAGAAACCAAATCCCATAACTATGCATTAAAAATAGGGATGGGAATTGAGTGCTACAATAGGAATAGGAATTGAGTTTGCAAATTACCAAATGGCAGATGAGCTACTGATTTAATTATTCTTGACAGGTAAGACATTGGAAGATGCATAAGCCTTGAAGCAAGAATGGCTGAATTTTAAGACTTACTCCTCCTATTTCTGATTGTTTAACTTTGGGCAAAATATTTCACCATCCCATGCCTCAGTTTCTTGATCTATGAAATGGGTTATTTTTAGTATTAAAGATATCATTATTTGCAAAATGCTTAGAACAATGTCCAACTCTTACTAAGCATTCAATAACTGTCATTGTTCCTATCATTATGAGAATTATTATCTACTCAAGGAATGAGACCCAACCTGAAGCTCTCCATACAAACTTGGGATTCTAGGACATAGGAATCCTTTATGTAAGGGGAATGACAGGATGATTCTCCAGAACCTCTCAATGAACTTGGCTCTAAGGAAAAGCCACTGCACTTCAGAATCGCCTCCAGTGTATCTATCACCCCCTCCATCTTTGTGTTCTGAGCACGGCACCTCTGCTGACTGTTCTTCCTGGATCCTTCGGGCTTTTTCAAGGGGACAAAGCTTGAGGCTCCTTCCTGGGCCTGAGGATGTGAGCACAGCTGGGTTGTCCTGCACTGACTGAGGAGCTGCAAGAGACAAGGAACATCATGGAAAATGGCGTCCCTGTGTGTCCCGCTGTATGTTCCTCACAGCGTGATCTGCGCATGAAACCACAGAGGAGGAAATGCATTCTTGGGAGGATAATCCCGATGGAGTCATTAACACCATGCAGTGAGCTCACTCCTAATGGAACACAGTCCAAGCCAGGGGACATTTCCAGTGGAGTAACACTGGAATCTACCTTCATATCTGGGAATCAGCACTTTTAGCAATATTTTAGATAAACACATAGAAAGGGAGATTTTCAAGGCCATGAATGATAAAACACTCAGAAAACAATCAGCATTTTAGATAATAGTTAAAAGGTAAAGTTATTTAAACAGATTCATAGCCTAAGGTAAAGTTTTATGGGAGCAGGTCTTAATTTACTATTTTTAAATGTTTTTAAAAATATATATAATTTATCTATTTATCTATTATCATGTCTATTGCTTAACGATAATAAGCATTAAACACCATTTTTTTAAAAATGAGCCTTTGTCCTGTCCTTCAAGATATTTTTCTAGTATGTATACATATGGAGAAGAGGAGGAAGAATATTGAATATTTGAGCTAGCATGAATATGAAATAGAATGATAAATGCTAGAATCAAGGTGTACTCCAGATGGATTTATAGTACTGAGCATTGATTGTACAAATATATGAGAAAGAGTTTTCACAACAGTTTATGTGAGAAAATCCCTGAGGCTTTTATTTGATCACAAGGTCAACACCATCTGACAATGGGATGTACTTGCTGAAGAAATTAATGTAACACTTTTCTGTATAAAAACAGAAATAAGTTTTCTAGATGTTGGTCATACCACCCTGAACACACCCAGTCTCTCAAAAGCTAAGCAGTGTTGGGCCTGGTTAGTATTTGGCTGGGAGAATCTCTGAGAAAATGAACTATTAAAATGAGAAAATTATATGCAATTTTGAAAATTAATTTGAGAAATTGTTGTTTAATCACTTAGGAAAACAAAGGCAGCATGAAATGTGTTGACCATGGTGAAGATAAGAGTTTATTAGAATGGATATTTTGGACAAAACTATAAAAATAATCATTAAGTGAAAGAAATGTGTTTCTTCTAGGGAACAACAGAAAAAAATAAATAGAAGTATTTGAATTGTATTTGAGCTAATTTTAGTTAGGGAATAGGGTATTTGGTACATTGAATTTGCCATTCAATGAAATATCTAAAAAAACATTCAGGGTATAATCATACTTTAATAGATTCAGTAATTTCTAAACTTGATGAAGTATTTGTTTTCCTGGCCTTTAAATTTACTTTAAATATAAGATCTTTTAGTTTTAGGAGAAAAAAAAGTCACTTTTGGATAAAATTATGATAGAATTGTGGGTGAAATACTATTATAGGAAAAAAATTGATTATCTAATAAGAAACAGACTCAACTCATACAAAAATAAAATTTGCTAACCAAAATCTTAGTATATGTTGGTCATGTCAGGACTCAATAAAACCAAGACCATGATTTTTCAAGGTAAAGCACTGAAACATTTTCAAGAGCTTCCTTGTCATCTGGGACATAGATATTTCCTGTGCTACCTCTAATATTGTATGGAATAAATTTTTTGTGCTTAAATTTTTACGGCAGAGACTGGCTAGACACTCTCAATATTTACAATGAGAGCCAACAAGACACTCTTCTCTTGTTCCTAGGCACTCAGCTAATCTACATTGCCAACCACTCTAGTACTTAAATATTACCATGTGGCTGGGTTCTAGCTAATGGGATGCAAACACAAGTAGGAGATGACACAACTTGGCTGAGCCCAGGAAAGTCTGCTGCAAATGATTCTACATATTATTTCCAATGCCACTACTGGATGGTTATGACAACAGTTATTTTAACATCGTATGTTACAGATATCAGAGTCATAGAAGGAAAGAGGTCTTGGTTTCCAGGTTAGCATTTGGAGAAGGGCTGCCTTCCAGTGGCCAGTTTAGAATTTTTATAAATGATGAATAAGTTTCTGTCATATCTGAGTCATCATAAATGTTTGACTTTGTTAAAGCATCCTGTGGTATCTTAAGTAATACAGATGTGTGTTGTGTTATTTCTCTCTCTACATTTTTGGATTGGTTTATTTTGATGGTAGAGATTATTAAACATCTAATCATTCATGATTCATGTACTCACGCAAGCTCAATAACAGTGTGAGCATTGTTTGTCTTATTCAGTATTCCCTACGCAGTCCATAGAACAGGCTATGGAACATAGTTGGCATATGATTGATATTTTCCTAATGGCTTAGTAAATATAATAAAAGTAATTCCAATGAAATTATTTAATGAAATGTTTTTTTAACAAATATTTATTGCATGCAAACTATGGGCCAACCACTGTGAGATTAGAGAGTACCTATGAGTAAGTTAGACATGTTTATCTTTGTCATAAATCTTAAAGAAAAGAAAGAATGAATTTATTTCTTAAAATTATAAGAAAAATGTTGTAAGAATTATGAATGGCTAGAGAATTACAGGGCCCTTTAAGAAGAGGGTCTCTGAAATATACTAGTAGAAGTAGAAATGGAGAGACAGAGCTGGTCTTGAGAGAAGAATCCATACAACTTGGCCACTGCTTGAATGTTGGGGGTGAGGGAGAAGGAAGAGCCAAGGATGAATTTCAGGTTTTGGGTTTGAACAAGAGATTAATGAAGACTGGAAACTGGAAGAGAATCAGGGTAGGGAAAAATGGCAAGTTCAGCTCTGGGAATGTTTAGATAAAAGTGTCTGTTGGAGATGTTAGTGAATATGTTCAGTAGGCACTTCAATAGTCGAGTTGGGCACTTAAGTGGATAAATAAGATTTGACACACAGATTCAGAATTTGTTCGTATAAACACATGTAGTGAAGCTGTGGCAACAGCTCCTGATAACAGAGAATAGATTAAGAAGAGGAAAAAGTCTATGCTTAGTTCTTGAGAATTATCCATAGTGTCCTCACCCAGGGTTCACCTATGACATTAATATGAAGGAAGATGGGGTTCAAAGAACTCTCTTCCTTTAAAAACACCCTTACCTGAGAAGGAAGGAAACACCTTTGCATCCTGCAAAGGCAAGTCATTTTCAGGTTGTGGACCTGAAGAAAAATGAAGAATATTAAAATAGTTTCTTACCATCTATGAAGAATTTTACCCCAATGTATTGAACACTCCCCACTGAAAATCCCTTTCACAGGCCTGACGGATTGATCATAAATCCCGTTCAAGTTGTGACTTACCTGGAAACCACACTCATCACTGGGAAGCAGGAGCCTCTACCTATGAATGACTAGACAGTTATGTAACAGTTGAGGCAGAATTAAAGAGTATCTGCGAGTGACTTCCTGGATCTCTGATTTCTATGATGAAATCAGAATTGAGACATTAGGTATAGAATCAATAATTCTACTGTTACATGTATGCCAAGGGGGCCCTTGAGGTAACCTCTACTACATAACAGTTGTGTACAAAGGAGAGTTACTAAAGCCAGAGCTGACTCTGGCTTTGGAGAAAACTATGAAGAAAAGGCACCTGTGTTTGGACACCTAAGCTTGCTAAGATATTTATCACCACAGAATTAGTGAGGTGAACCATTGGCCACATCAGAGGGAAACAAATCCTAGTTCCAAGCCTGAGATGAATCAGTGAAGTTCTCAAAGGACTCTGTTTAGATCCTGGGAAGGATGGAGGTCAGAGAAATGAGGGGATTTGTAAGGTCTCTTTTTAAATCTGCTTTTAGGAAGAGAAGGTTAGTAGGAATGCTTTCTCCATTTTAAAATTACAGATATTTGTTCAAAGTCCCTAGCAAGTATTATTATTCCCTTACAAATTTCTAAAAAAAATGTTCAAATGTATTACTCAGTGATGTTAATGATCTCCCCTATGGTGAACTAGTGAAGTTTCTGTGGTCCACAGGGACTCCTGACATCTGTGTTAGACTATTTTATAAGTTTAATGCTATGCAATATGTGAAAGTTACAGGA
>VBSM01001265.1:62505259-62530134 GCA_008086735.1 Cheirogaleus medius
GCCTAAGTAGAGAAGCAGGCCATGGACAGGCACTTTTGTTGGCCATGTTAAAGGTGAAGATATGAAAGCTATAGTATGATTTATGTGGGGGTGCCTCATATATTTCCCCCAAAAGGTCAGACTACAACAATGGTGGCTTCAAAATATTTTTGTAAGAGGGGCTTATTCATGATCACGTGGTTAAGGAAAGTGGGAATCAGGAGAGCTAAAGGAATTGTTTTGAACTGTTTTCTTGGATTCTACTATTTGATCTAGATTTATGTTAGCCAGAGTAGATTGAGAGCAGTCTGTGTTGAGCTACTTCTGGGCTGCAGGAATCAAGTCAGGCTAGGTAGCAAAGGGGCAGCTTGGAATGAGGGACTCCTTTATGTCCTTCATTTCAGGGACCTTCCTAGATATCACTGCTAATTTGCTGTTGCCGCCCAACAAGAATTGCCAATGCCCAGAGCCACTCATTTGTTCTAATAGCTTCGCTGAAGTCAAGGAGACTCTTGAGCCACTCTAATCCTCACATAATTTACATGGGCTGGGCAGGTTTTTACCATCTTGATTTGACTATTTATAAGTTTTGTATTATACATAGTGTTAAAGAAAAATTATTTGTGATCTCTGTAAAGTGAGTTACGATTCCTAATCCCTAAACTTGTTATCCTTCACTAGTATCATGATTTTGTGTCTCTGCAGATAAAGGTAGCAATAAAATCATAATACTTGCCAGCAAAATTTATTGCTTGTAACCTTGTTGGCAAGATTTGGGCTTAACCCTTTACAAGCTGATTGAGTTCTTTCAAGGACTCTATGTGGATAGTGTTTTTAATTACCTTTTACATATGAGGAAATTGTGCCTCAGAGAGGTTAAGATATTCTCCAAATGAGAATAGACCTTAAACCTGTGAATGCTGAGCATACTGCCAAACTACCCTCCAACTATGATTCCCTCAAAGTAAGTTTCTTCAAAGAAACCATCTGATTACATATGAAAGGTCCCCTGACCCCAGTCTCTGGTATCTCCAAGAAAACTTCCTGTCAGTGGCACATACCTCCTCTCTGGTGAAAAACATTGAAAATCCTCATTTACTGTATTTAGTGTCAACCTACAATAACTTTTCCCATAATTCATGACTGACAACTTTTACAAAAGGGAATCAGATTAAGTTTTATTTTAGCTTTAAAAAGATGTCATCAAAAGTGCACAAGCTTGAAAAATGCAGTAATGTTTTTGTCTTAGTTCCTGAAACTATGTCCTTTGCTACAACATATGCCAAAAATTTTTAAAAGTGGCAAAATCTAACAAATTAGAAACCCTTTTGAGGCTTCTAGATCATAGTTCATTATTTAATACTACATACACAAGGAAAGATAGTGTAAGCAGATATAATGACAATTTTCCTGCTCCGAAGGGTACAAAGCCAGGGTGTGCCATCATATTCTATTGGCCCCACATATTTTAATTCCTCAGGCAGCAAGCCATATCATGTTGCACCTTGACCATTGGGCCTTCAAAGACTGTTTATCTCATGAACTTTTTTGGGGGGAAGCTTCATTTCTGGCAATGGAGTATCTGTCCATGGGTTTTCTCTATTGCTGTCTCAGCAAGGAAGATTTGTTTATTATATTGGGAATTGTCATAGACCAGGCTCCAAAAAACTACGTGACAGCATTACAATGAAGCAGTGGTGTTTAAAACTCTGTAGGAGGACTTTATTTTGTTTCCATCATAGCAAACTCCAGGTGCATAAAGGAAAAATGTGGGCTATATGTGTGTCTAGAGGATTGCAAGGGAACTAAATAAAAGCAAAGGAAAACGGGAGGGAATTTCTCAACTACAATCATCATGGCCTTAAGTGTTATTTGATTAGCCTTGATTGAGATGAGGAAGGGAAGGACAAAAAACAAGCAATGTAACAAAGTGAAAGACACTTGATGACATTAATCTGATTTGATGGAATCAATTTTTTATTTTTTTTCTCTGTTTCTGAAGCACTGCTGCGATGTGTTGTTAGTCCATCAGAGAGCTCATCTTCACTCTGTGGAGGGAGTCAAGGGTTAGAAGAATGCGTCAGCTCCCATATCATCATTTGAATCTGGCTCTTAGAAGGACTGGAAATAAAGTGGGATAAGCGGCAGAGAATGGCCTGCAGACTGGCACCACACAACCATTAATCGAGCATATTACACAAAAGAAAAAGCAAAGGAGTTGACTAGCACATAGAATCCACGTATAATTTAATGCAAATGTAATTATTAGGTGCACATTTAATTTTATGTACAGATTCAGTTTGTACTCTGACAATTTCACCATCACTATATATTTGGAAAATCACTTAATAGTGAGATAGGGTAAGAGCAGAGTGGTAGGCAAGAAACGAGCTTGTGTCCTCTCTTCCAAAAAAATACATGGGCTTCTCAGGCTCTAGAAAGAATGATGTTGCACATTGTTCCCTAGGGACATCCAAGGATTCTGAATGAAGACATCTAGCCTCTTCAGGTAAACCACAATAATGATAATGAGCTACTACTGACATAGAACTGGAGATGACATGTGGTCAGCAGAGAGTACTGAAAGAAAAGTAACAAGGGACAAAGAGTAACAGAGACAAGAGACATACACTAGGACTACACATATAGGAATGAAGTCTGAGGCTGAGATGATAGGAAGCCTCTTCTAAAAATGAAGATAATACTAACTGAGCTCATGATACAGGGACTACTTGGATATTTGATTGAACAATTCAACCTTACCTGAGGGCAAATACAATTTCCATGCAAGTTCAGGGTCTTCGTCACGGATATGTTTGATAAATTTTAGGCAAGCTCGGGGTCCTTTCCCAATAACAAGGTCAATCAAGACTCGAGCCTTATCCATGATTGTGCAGTTTTCATATCTCACTTTGTACATCTCCTCCTGGCTAATTACACCATCCTCTAATAGGTCATCCAGCAAGGCGTTTATTGTACCCTCACCCACTGAATGGATAAACAAATTCCTCTTCCTCCTCAGGGTTTCGTCTATCGGAAACATAAAGATTCCTCAAGTAATGAACACAGCAATTCACTAGCAGAGAGGCAATCATTTTAGTTTTTCCCAGTCAAACTTTGTTCTTCACAGGTACCTTAGTCTCAAGAAATGATAGCATACCTTTGGTTCTTGAGGTATCTACTTGACATAATTCTTTCTGATTCTAGCATTACCTCCATGTGGTCATTGAGTGACCTAGGACACTTGATTTCATGATTTTTCTATTAACCTCCCTAAAATCAGAATTAATTCTTCTGTAATGCACCCCAATTTCTTGAACTCTGAAGGGGGTTGACAGGTTGTTCCCTTTGGGAGCAATAGCTGCCAATACCCATCCTGTGCCCATTCTCATCCTCAGCTGACTCATACCTCTTCAAATTCAAATGAGACTAGCAAAATCATAGCAGAAACCAGTAGAGTCCCAGGGAATTCCTGGCCTTATTTTTCCTTCAAAAATGTAGCCAAAGGCTGGCTGAGCTTCTTCCCTTCATCCTTCCCCACTCTACCTCAAAACTGCTCACATAAATCTTCACCAAGGCTAATGAGAAAGACAATCCTTTCCCAAACTAACTCTCCCCAAGACCTCACCTCTTAGAGTGGGAAAGACTCACCAGCCATGGCTTCTCACGCTGGCGTTGGGTGCACAAGTGAAACAGCAGGCAAGGTGGCCCTATGTGTTTTAAGCAGGATGAGTTTACAGATTGAGAAATAATGAATACACCTACACATTGTATAATAAGAAATGTTAGTCACCACCATTCGTCTCTACAAATCTTTCATTTTGAAAAACTAAAACTATATATCCATTAAAAAATAGTTTCTCATTTTTTCCTTCTACTAGCCCCTGGAAACCAGCATTCAATTTTCTGTCTCCATGAATTTGACTACTCTAGGTAACTCATATAAATTGAATCACACTGTGTTTGCCCTTTGGTGACGGACTTATTTCACTTACTATAATGTCCTTGAGGTTCATCTATGTTGTAGCATAGGTCACAATTCCATTTTTTAAAGGCTTAATTATATTCTATTATATGTATATACAACATTTTCTTTACCCATTCATCTAACATTGAACACAGGTTGCTCCCACCTTTTGGGTATTGTAAATAATGCTGCTATAAATGTGGGTGTACAAATATGGCTTTGAGACTGTGCTTTCAATTATTTTAGATACATACTCAGAAATTGAATTGCCAGGTAATAGGGTAATTTTATTTTTAATTTTGTGTGGAAGCACTATATTGTTTTACATAGCAGCTGCACCATTTTACATTATCACATACAATGCACAAGTGTTCCAGTTTCTCCATATCCTCACCAATACTTATTATTTTTTATTCTTTTGATAGTGGCCGTGGTAATGGTAATGAGACGAACTAAGGCTGCTTAACTCTTTTCCACTGCCATTCACCCAAACTCTGGGCTGTCTCCAAACACAAGAAGGGTATGTATTCCTATGAAGCACCTTTGAATTTTGGAATGAAAATGTTTTTTATCTAAGTCTCTTTCTCTTTACATAGTTTTATTTTAAGGAACACTGTATTACAGAGATTAATGGCATGGGCTCTGAGGTCAGAATACTTAACATTTTAACTGCTGATCTCATGCAAGGAACTTAACTGTGCCTCAGTTTGCCCATCTGCCAAATAGGGTTGATGATAATTTCTACCTTATAGTGTTATTGTTAGTAATTAATGAATCATACAAGTTGTTAAAATATTAATAATATCTGGCACAAAGGAAGCACCTCAATAACTATTATCACATGTGTCCTTGTAACAACCCTAATTCATCTCTTCAATTCATTCAACATAAACACTTAACAGAGTTCTTTACTGAGGATCAACCCTATGTTCCAGATATTACTCTAGATGCTAGGGATAAAGGAATGACCAAAACAGACAAAATTTCCTGTCCTATTACAACTTATATTATCGTAGGAGAGATACCTATACTCATTAAATGTATACAAAATACTTTATATTAAGAATTCTTTAGCAGTTAGAGAATATTCTCAGAAGATTTGAGAAATTATGTTTTTCACTAATATCCTTGTATTAGCTGATACATGTGATAATATGAGGTAGGTAGTTAGGATCTCTGGCTCTTTTCAGAACACGGCTTCCCTGCTTTGGTGCTGTGTTGAGCAATTGCTCCATCTGGGTAGAAAGATAAGGGCAGACACTCCATTTTGATGTTGCCCCACCCTGAAACCTATCCTGAGCAACTCCTACACCTGGTAAGGAGGGAATGCTTATCAATCTGGAAATTCCCCTGCCCAGGCATATAGGATTTAGAAAGTGACCTAGAGTAATCTGAGAGTAATTATTATGCCATTAGCTTGAATCAGCATATTGTGGGTCACCCTTCCAGGTGGGCTTTCTTAAGGGCAGCTCGTGTATAAGCAGATGGAATTTTGAAGACACCTGTTGATCATTTAATAACATCCCACACCTCCCGAGAGCCACCTCCAGAAAGGGCTAAGAAAAGGAAACAATCCGAGAAGAGAGAGAGAGTATCAGAGAGAGAGAGAGAGAGAGTCAGAGTCAGATAGTATGTGTGTTTCTCCGCTCATGGAGACAGACCAGTTTTGTTCTACAACAAAGACCTGCTAGTGTGAAACTGCTTTCTGCCTAAGGTAAGTCCTTTGCATTGGCCCTTCTGGTGATTTTTCCAAGGAGGAGCCAGAAGACCAGGATAATAGTCTGGACTTGACACTTTGGTGTGTCTGGTCAGTCTTCAGCCAAAAGCACACCAAGAACCTAAGGTAGACTGTCATCCCTGACAACGTAATTTGATATATATTTGAAATCTGGGCCAGGTGCCACAGTTCAAGTTCTCATGAACTCAGGAATACATAGAGAGCAAGGGAAGTCGGGGTGGGTAGGTCTGTGCCTACCTGGTAGCAGTAGTTCTCTCTGAAGGAGCAGGGATCCTCAAACCCAGCTGTTTTTGCCAAAGAGAGTGAAGATCCAGTTCACTCTTTCATTTTGTGTGTACTATTTCTTTCATTTAAAGCTATTTTCAATTGGTTCACCATTGTTTTAAAATGCTGAGTATATTAAGCAAAGCTTGTGTGGGGGTTACACTGGATCTGCAGTTCACCTATTTGCCTTCTGTGTTCTTGGAAAAAAAATTGTATTCATTTTCTTGGGAATAGGACCTTCTATCTTGGCAGTGTGTTGTAGGAAATTTGAGAGATTTTAACCTATGTGTGACTCTCGGGAAACAATGGGATTTGCTGATTGATGTCTTAAAAAGAAACTCATTTCTTGAAATGGGCATGTCTCTTCATGGCTGTATAATTGACTCCCACGTTATGAGTATTTTCATTATGAAGCTGTCCGGCTCAGAGCTGCCTAGGCTAAAGAGCAAAAGAGGGGGAAAAAAATTAAAGAAAAGGCTTAGCCACTGGGAATCCGTCTTTTCAAAGATTTATTACACAAGCAAGTAGTTAAGCAATCCTCTTGTTTTCACCTAACCATAGGGTATATTAGCTCCAGCACCAAGCCTGAGATAAATGAGTGAAATGACTCACAGAACCATGTTTAGAGATAAGGGATGTTTAGAGATCGATACCAGAGAAACTTTGCACCTCACAAAGACTTTTATTCTGCTTTCCGAAAAGGCAGTTAATACAAATGTCTCTCCTTCATCAAAAATCATAGATATTTGTGAAAATCAACAAAATTATAAAGATGTAAAATTATTCAAAAAATTTTAATAAATATTTCTTAAGGTGTCTAGGACATTCGAGGTACTATGCTTGTCACTGAGATTAAAATAGTAAAAAAGAAAAAATAACATAATGCCCAATACCCTCATGGAGCTATATATCTGGTTTAGGATAAAAATATTAAGCAAATAATCACAGCAAAATTTTTTAAATTTACTTTTTAGTTTTTTATTTTACAATATTAGAGTTGTAAAAATGTTTAGGTTACATATATTGCCTTTGCTACACCTGAGTCAGAGCTTTAATTGTGTCCATCCCCCACACAGTGTGCACTCACCCATTAGGTGTAAATATACCCATCCCATCGTCTCCCCTCCCACCTGCCTGACACCCCATGAATGTTTCTACATTATGTGCATATAAGTGTTGATCAGTTAATACCAATTTTTTTAAAAAATTAAAACCTCCTCCAACGTATGAGAGATGTTGTGATCAGGAAGTAAATGGCCTTATTTATGCTGTGAATGAATGTTTTGAGAACACACGCATTAGAGTCTCATCTCCCACTTACTAGCTTTACAAGATTGGTAAAGTCACCTCTGAAGAGTGGAGATAATGATTGTAGTAACTTAGGGTGATGTGATGATGAAATGAGAGGATACTGAATGCTGGCACACAGTAAAGACCCCCCTGAAAACTAGCAGCTATTGAGAGAGCAGGTGATCAGAGGAATGCTTCCATGGAGCAGTGATACCTGAATGGAACATAAATGTTAGGGATGAGTTTAGAAGAAGAGCACCCTGATAAGAGAAGACAGAGTGTAATGGGGGAAGTGCAGGAATGGAAATGAGGAAAGAGTGTAGATAGAGGACTTAGCACAAGAGTTAGTGAGCTCCTTGAGGAGCCTAAGTAGAGAAGCAGGCCATGGACAGGCACTTTTGTTGGCCATGTTAAAGGCCAAGACATGAAAGCTATAGTTATGTTTTAGGTGGGGGTGTGACATATATTTCCCCCAAAAGGTCAGATTACAACAATGGTAGCTCCAAAATATTTTTGTAAGAGGAGCTTATGGATGATCACCTGGTTGAGGAAAGTGAGAGTCAGGAGAGCTAAAGGAATTGTTTTAAAGTGTGTTTTCTTAGATTCTACTATTTGATTCAGATTTATGTTAGCCAGGGTAGATTGAGAGCAGTCACAGGAATAAAGTCAGGCTAGGTGGTAAAGGGGCAGCTTGGAATGAGGGACTTCTTTATGTCCTTCCTTTCAGGGACCTTCCTAGATATCACTGCTAATTTTTTGCTGCCGCCTCACAGGAATTGCCAATGATAAGAGTCCCAAATTGGCTCTAATAGCTTCTCTGAAGGCAAGGAGACTTGAGTCACTCCAATCCTCACATAATTTACATGGACTGGGCCGGTTTTTACCATCTTGATTTGACTATTTATAAGTTTGTATTATACATGGCATTAAAGAAAAAATATTTGTGATCTCTGTAATGTGAGTTACGATTCTTTTTCCCTAGACTTGTTATCCTTCACTAGTATCATGATTCTGTGTCTCTGCGGATAAAGGTAGCAATAAAATCATTATACTTGCCAGCAAAATTTATTGCTTGTTAACTTATTGGCAAGCTTTGGGCTTAGCCCTCTACAAGCTGATTGAGTTCTTTCAAGGACTCTAGGTGGATAGTGTTTTTAGTTCCCTTTTACATATGAGGAAATTGTGCCTCAGAAAGGTTAAGATATTCTCCAAATGATTACAAAGCTTGTGACAGACATGTCTAGACCTCAAACCTGTGAACGCTGAGCATATAGCCAAACTACCCTCCAAGTATGATTCCCTCAAAGCAAGTTTCTTCAAAGAAACCATCTGATTACACATGAAAAGACCCCTGACCCCAGAATCTGGTATCTCCAAGAAAACTTCCTGTCAGTGGCACATACCTCCTCTCTGGAGAAAAACATTGAAAATCCTCATTTACTGTATTTAGTGTCAACCTACAATAATTTTTTCCATAATTTATGACTGAAAAATTTTTAAAAAGGGAACCACATTAAGTTTTATTTTAGCTTTATAAAGATGTCATCAAAGTGAGCAAACCTGAAAAGTCCAGTAAATGTTTTGGTCTTAGTTCCAGACATGCCATTCTTTGCTACAACATGCGCTAGAAATTTAAAAAGTGGCAAAACCTAACAAATTAAAAACCCTCCCGAGGCTTCTAGAAGATCATACTTCATTATTTAATACTACATACACAAGGAAAAGACAGTGTAAGTGGAAATAATGATCATTTTCCTGCTCTGAAGGGTAGAAAGCCAGGGTGTGCCATCATGATCTATTGACCCCACAAATTTTCATTCCTCAGGCAGCAAGCCATATCTTGTTGCACCTTGACCATTTGGCCTTGAAAGGCTATGTTTATTTCATGAACTTTATTGGGAGAGAAGCCTGATTTCTGGCAATGAGGTATCTGTTCATCTGTCCATGGATTTTCTTTATTGCTGTCTCAGTAAGGAAGATATGTTTATTATATTGGAAATTGTCATAGACCTGGTTCCAAAAAACTACATGACAGCATTACAATGAAGCAGTGGTGTTTAAACCTCTGTTGGAGGAATTTATTTTGTTTCTATCATAGCAAACTCCAGGTGCATAAAGGAAAAATGTGGGCTATATGTGTGTCTAGGGGATTGCAAGGGAACTCAAACAACAAAGGAAAAGGGGTGGGTTTTTCTCAATTACTATCATCATGGCCTTCAGTGTTATCTGATTAGTCTTGGTTGGATGAGGAAGGGTAGGACAAAAAACAAGCAATGTAACAAAGTGAAAGACACTTGATGACATTAATCTGATTTGATGGAATCAAATTTTTATTTTTTTTCTCTGTTTCTGAAGCACTGTTGTGATGTGTTGTTAGTCCATCAGAGAGCTCATCTTCACTCTGTGGAGGGAGCCAAGGGTTAGAAGAATACGTCAGCTCCCATATCGTCATTTGAATCTGGCTCTTAGAAGGACCGGAAATAAAGTGGGATAAGCGGCAGAGAATGGCCTGCAGACTGGCACCACACAACCATTAATCGAGCATATTACACAAAAGAAAAAGCAAAGGAGTTGACTAGCACATAGAATCCATGTAAAACTTAATGCAAATGTAATTATTTAGTGAACATTTAATTTTATGTACAGATTCAGTTTGTACTTTGACAATTCCACCATCACTATATATTTGGAAAAGCTCTTAATAGGGAGATAGGGTAAGAGCAGAGTAGTAGGCAAGAAAGGAGCTTATGTCCTCTCTTCCAAAACATACATTGGCTTGTCAGGCTCCAGGAAGAGTGATATTGCACATTGTTTCCTAGGGACATCAGAGGATTCAGAATGAAGACATCTAGACTCTTCAGATAAACTACAATAATGAGCTACTACGGACATAGAACTGGAGATGACCTGTGGTCACCAGAGTGTACTGAGAGAATAAGAACAAGATACACAGAGGGGTACAGATAAAAGACATACACTAACACCACACATATAGGAGGAATGGAGTCTGAGGTTGAGATGATAGGAAGCCTCTTCTAAATTGAAAAGATATATGAAGATAATAGTCACTGAGCTCAAGATTCGGGGACTACCTGGACTTTAGATTGAATGATCCAATCTTACCTAAGTGCAAACTCAATTTGCACGCAAGTTCAGAGTCTTCTTCACAGAGATGCTTGATAAATTTTTGGGAAGCTCGGGGTCCTTTCCCAATAACGAAGTCAATCAAGACTCGAGCCTTATCCATGACTGTGGAATTTTCATATCTCACTTTGTACATCTCCTCCTGGCTAATTACTCCATCCTCTAATAGGTCATCCAGCAAGGCATTTATTGTACCCTCGCTCACTGAATGGATAAACAAATTCCTCTTCTTCCTCAGGGTTCTGTCTATTGGAAACACAAAGATTCCTCAAATAATGAACACAGCTCTTCCCCAGCAGAGAAGCAATCATTTTAGTCTTTCCCAGCCTAACTTTCTTCTTCACAGGTACATTAGTCTCAAGAAATGATATCATACCTTTGGCTCTTGAGGTATCTACTTGACATAATTCTTTCTGATCCTAGCATTACCTACATGTGATCACTGAGTGACCTAGGAGACTATTTCATGATTTTTCTGTTAACCTCCTGAAAATCAGAATTCATTCTGCTGTAGCACACCCCAATTTCTTGAACTGTGAAGGAGGTTGACAGGCTTTTCCCTTTGGGAGCAATAGCTGCCAGTACCCATCCTGTGCCCATTCTCACCCTCAGCTGATTCATAGCTCTTCAAATTCAAATCATAGCAGAAACCAATAGAGTTCCAAGGTATTCCTAGCCTTATTTTTCCTTCAAAAATGCAACAAAAGGCTGGCTGAGCTTCTTCCCTTCCTCCTTCTCCCCTCCCCTTTCCCCCTCTACCTCAAACCTGCTCACAGAAATCTTCACCAAACCTAATGAGAAAGGCAATCCTTTCCCATAATAATTCCTCCCCAAGACCTCTCCCGATAGAGTGGGAAAGACTCACCGGCCATGGCTCCTCACGATGGCGTTGGGTGTACAAGTGAAACAGCAGGCCAGGTCACCCTATGTCTTTAAGTAAGGTCCTGACTGCAGGTTGAGCAATAATAATTACACCTACATATTTTATAATTAAGAAATATTAGTCACCAACATTCATCTCTACAACTCCTTCATCTTGGAACCCTGAAACTATGTATCAATTAGGCAACACTTTCTCATTTTTACCTTCTATCAGCCCCTAGAAACCAACATTCAACGTTTCTTGTCTCTATGAATTTGACTACTCTAGGTAATTCATATGAGTGGAATCATACAGTGTTTGTCCTTCAGTGAATGACTTATTTCACTTAGTATAGCATCCTCAAGGTTCATCTATGTTGTAGCATGGATCGTAATTCTTTTCTTTTTAAGGCTTAATAATAATCTATTTTATGTATGTTAACATTTTGTTTACCCATTCATCTAACATTGAACTCAGGTTGCTCCCACCTTTTGGCTATCGTGAATAATGCTGCTGAATGTGGGTGTACAAATATGGTTTTGAGACTCTGCTTTCAATTATTTTGGATATATACCCAGAAATTGAATTGCCAGGTAATAGAGTAATTTTATTTTTAATTTTGTGTGGAAGCGCTATATTGTTTTCCATAGCAGCCGCACCATTTTACATTCCCACATACAATACACAAGCATTCCAATTTCTCCACATCCTCACCAGTATTTGTTATTTTTTGTTCTTTTGATGGTGGCCATCCTAATGGGTATGAGACAAACTAAGGCTGCTTAACTCTTTTCCACTGCCATTCACCCAAACTCTGGGCTTTCTCCAAACACAAGAAGGGCATGTATTCCTATGAAGCACTTTTGTATTTTGGAATGAAAATGTTTTTTATCTAAATCTCTTTTTCTTTACATGGCTTGATTTTAAGGAACACGGTATCACAGAGATTAATGGCATGGACTCTGAGGTCAGAATAGTTAACATTTTAACTGCTGATCTCATGCAAGGAACTTAACTATGCCTCAGTTTGCCCATCTGCCAAATAGAGTTGATTATGTTTTCTACCTTATAGTGTTATTGTTAGTAATTAATGAATCATACAAGTTGTTAAAATATTAATAGTATCTGGCACAAAGGAAGTACCTCAATAACTATTATTGCATGTGTCCAGGTAACAACCCTAATTCATCTCTTCAATTCATTCAACATAAACACTTAACAGAGTTCTTTACTGAGGATCAACCCTCTGTGCCAGATACTGCTATAGATGTTTGGGATAAAGGAATGACCAAAACAGACAAAATTTCCTGTCCTATTAGAACTTATATTATCGTGGGAGAGACACCTATACTCATTAAATGTATACAAAATACTTTACATTATGAATTCTTTAGCAATTAAATAATATTCTCAGAAGATTTGAGAAATTATGTTTTTCTAATATATTTGTATATTAGAAGAGTACTTGTATATTAGAAGTGTATTATATACACTAATATAATTGTATTAGCTTATACTTGTGATAAGGTATAAGGTATATACATGTGATAAGGTGTTAGGTAGTTAGGATCTCTGGTTCTTTTCAGAACAAGGGTTCCCTGCTTTGTTGGTGTCTTGAGCAATTGCTCCATCTGGGTAGAAAGATAAGATCGGACACTCCATTTTGGTGTTGCTCCACCCTGAATCCTATCCTGAGCAACTCCTCGGTGAAGGGCGGAATGCTTAGCAATCTGGAAATTCTCAGCCCAGGCATATAGGGTTTAGCAAGGGACCTAGAGTAACCTAAGAGTAATTATTATGCCATTAGCTTGAATCAGCATATTGTGGGTCACCCTCCCAGGAGGGCTTTCTTAAAGGGAGCTCATATATACGCAGATGGAGTTTTGAGAACACCTGTTGATCATTTGATAACATCCCACACCTCCTGAGAGCCCACTTCCAGACTGGGCTAATAAAAGGAAACAGTCTCAGAAAAGTGTGAGAAAGTGTGTGTGTTTCTCTGCTCAGGGAGACAGACAAGTTTTGTTCTGCAACAAAGACCTGCTAGTGTGAAACTGCTTCCTGACTGAGGTAACTCCTTTGCATTGGCCCTTCTGGCAATTTTGCCAAGCAAGGAGCCAGAGCACCAGGACAGTAGTCTGGACTTGACACTTTGGTGTGTCTGGTTAGTCTTCGGCCAAGTGTACACCAAGAACCTAAGGTAGACTATCACCCTGACAGTATAATATGATATATATTTAAAATCTGGGCCAGGTGCCACAGCTTAAATTCCCATGAACTCAGGAATACTTAGCAAGGGAAGTTGGGTTGGGGAGGTCTGTACCTTCCTGGTAGCTTTTCTCCCTGAAGGAGCAGGGATCCTCAAACCCAGCTGTTTTTGCAAAAGAGAGTGAAGATGCAGTTTGCTCTTTCATTTTGTGTGTACTATTTATTTCATTTAAAGTTATTTTCAATTGGTTCACCATTGTTTTAAAATACTGAGCATATTAAGCAAAGCTTGTGTGTGGGTTACATTGGACCTGCAGTCCACCTATTTGCCTTCTGTGTTCTTGGCAAGAAATTGAATTCATTTTCTTGGGAATAGGACCTTCTATCTTGGCAGTGTGTTGTAGGAAATTTTTAGAGATTTTAACCTATGTTTTCCTTATTTTTTTCCCTTCCCATTTTCCCAATCAAGCTTTTTGCATACTCTGTGTCTTCTTAACTTAGGGAATATTTGGGGCAGGATAGAAATGAGAGATGGAAGGACACACTAGGATCTGGAACAAAAGAAGACAAAGCACATCAAGAGTGGAACGTTGCTGTGGAAATCCAGGGAGAAAGACTATTATCCTCATAATATAGTTTCATTCTCATGCAGTGGGAAAAGGGATAGAAGTGTTTTGGTTTCCAGCCAGCCAGGAAAACACACCAGTCTGTGGCAGTGCTATGGGATAGGGTCTGACATGGCTGATGGCCAAGTCATACTTCTAGGAAGTGAAACTGTAGGGACCAGAATTCCCAAACACAGCCCTGGTTCATAGTCCTCTTAAAGCCAAGCAGAGAGCTCTTACATATGACATTCCACTGCTGGCTATAAAAATGAAAATTTAAATTGAATAGAATGGAATGTTACAAAATGGAATGTTACAAATATATGCTGTGAAATAGAATGCTATGAAATAAAATGTTAAGTAATGGAATGCTACAGAATGGGGAAACAAAAGTTGTGGACTACCTGCCACATTTTCAATTATTTATCATTATTTCACCACTGTATTAAGGTGACATAATAGGGATCAGTGACCCACAGCATTGTCTAGGAGACAAATTGGAAAAGGAGGTGAGTTTATTTGGACACTTTTGGAAACCAGAGCATCTGTGAAAAATCACAAATGTTTGACACTGTTGCATATAAGGCCTAGAAGACTTAATATGGATTATTTTTTTGGTTCCCAGCTGAATTGATGACTATGGTTAGACAAGCAAATAATCAGTTAATTTTTCTGTATTGAGTAATTCTGTTTTACATTCAGGATTATGAGATACTTTAGAAACAAAATTGAAGCCACGTGTTCTCAAAATATACTTTCATAAATCACCTTTTGCTTTATGTGAAAAAATACATTGGGTGCTCCTACATTTTTATCTGAGCTATAAATATAGCATCTGTTATGCTATCTTTAAAAAGGTCCCCTTCAATATGGGCCATATCACTATTAATTGTTTTATCAAACCACATAACAATACACTAAAAAAGTGAAAATGCCATTTTATATTTAAAATTAATTTATAAGAATTGATGAGGTTTTTAAATCTTTAGATAAACTCCCTAATACTTGCAAACACAAATACATTTTATATTAAGTAATGGGTTTGTTTTTACGGTGGTTTTCTTATGCTTGTTAAGCCCTGCAAATCTCCTTAGGTAGTTGAAATACAGTTTCTTAATATGTATCTCAAGAAATTATCACCCAACTATCATTATCACATGTTTAACATATCAGAAAGAAAATGAAATAGGTTATTATACATAACTGGGCCAAACAGTGTTTTCATTTTTCTAGACAATGTTATGTATTTATTTTGTCATTAATAAACATAAAATAATGGGCAGGCAATTCAGACACTTGAAACAGTTAAACAATAATGTACATCAGTAAATGATAAAATGCTTATGAGTGATTTCAATAAAAGTAAAATAAAAGTTTACAGAAAAATATGAAAATAACAGTGACTATAATGTTTCAATGTTTGAATGAAAGGGACAGAATTTTGTTTTCTCATTTTTTCTGGGGACCACTCAAACATATGTGAATCTGGTAAGACTATAAGAAGAGGGTGCGGCTCTTATAATGACTAAAACTGATATTAGAAAAATGTGATTTGATTACCTAAGTCCAAAAGACCAAAACCACTCTCTCTGGCCAGAGACTTGAATTCAGAATATTATTTGAATTCAGATATAATGACCATAAAATAAATGAATGATGGGCTAAATTATAGGTAGTGTTTTAAATGACAAGTGATGACTTGAAAATTTGGATCTTGGCTCATGTCAGGTTTCTGGAATTTTATTTGCTGCTGATAATTTAGCTTTGACATCAGATAATAGTGTGGGTGTAGAGTATCTGTGACATTGAGGCAGAAAGCCCCTAGATGCTAGCTCCACCTGTGTGATTCATAACTCTTTGAAGAGACCTGCTTTTCCAGCTATATCATTTCTCTATCTATTCTTGGATATAAACATTCTGAAACAGATCTACTGAATATATGTTAGTAAGAGTGCTAACCCAAACTAAGATTTATTTTCCTTTTCCAGAAATGCTTCCCTCTTCCCAGATTTGGACTCAAATCACCCTTGATTCAACTGTCCTTTATTAGTTGTATGAGATGTTGAATGAGTTAGTTAACCTGTCGAGGCTCAGTTTCCTCATCTATTCCATTACCTCATCTGTAGCATTCATATTACTGAGATTTATTGTGAATATTTAGTATCACGTGTATAAAATCATTGTCCGAACATAAGTGAAACTGAATGTTATTATTAGGAATGATCTTGAAGGAAGAATGTGTCTTGGTACCATACATTGTTTTGTAAAGTGCTTATAAATTTCTCTATGTTAAACAAGACAAAATATATCTCCATTTTATTAAGAATACTAAGTATCAGTGATTCAGAGACCTGGCTGGCACAAGGGGCCCCTGCCTCAATCCTGGGCTTTGTGTGTTGTGCTACTTGCTTCCCATTCTAGCACTGTGGGAGGATATATGGAGAACATCATCAGGGAAGATAGGACTCCAACCCCGCCCTTAAGGAGTTTAAAATCATTTGGGGCTGATACGGCATATGCATAGGAAGAGATTGTATGACAATACAGTAGAACATAGACTAAACATGCTATAAGATATCAGAAGTGGGAGAATAAAAACAATCTGAAGCAAACAGGAAGATTAGATACAGGTAACTGAAAATGCTCCCAGACTCTGTCAGGTGAAGGTGTTTAGATAAGAACTAGAAGAAGTTAATGATTTGCTGATAGCTTGTCCTGTATCTGGGTACTGTAATGGGTTGTTTAGCCAAGCAGCACTGGGAAAATGACATCTGCACTCTACCCAGATTTGCAGATAAGGAAATTGAGGCTTCTAGGAAACAAACCTCTTACCTAAGATTATAGAATAAATCAGCAGACGTGTGAAGCGTGATTTGATTATTTAAGTACAAAGACCATAACTGTGCATCTGTACAGAGCAGAGGTGAGAGATCAGGCAACTCAGACACTGGAAATAATAGGAACAAAATCAGGAGATGAGAATCACGTGAGTGAGGGAAGGAACCTAAAGACTTGACTAGAACAGGACCCCATTCTACTAAATGAATTATCACAAGAATGGAAAAACAAGTACCACATATACTCACCATCACGTTGGTATTAATTGATCCACACTTATGTGCACATATAGTAGTAGCATTCATTGGGAGTTGGGCAGTGGGGAGGGTTGAGGAGGGGATGGGTATATTTATACTTAATGGGTGTGGTGTACATCGTCCATGGGATGGACATGCTTATAGCTCTGACTCGGGGAAGGGCAAAGGCAATACATGTGACCTAGACATTTGTACCCCCATAATATGCTGAAATAAAAAAATGTTTGGAAACAGTGGGGAATACATATTAAGAGACTGGATCCAAACTAAGAATTATGATAGTCACTGTGAATGTGGACTTCAAAAAGTAAATAACTGTGAATCAGTGCTGCTTCTTGAGTACAATGGTCATATTTCATCTTACCGAGATGGCTATATTGAGTGTTTCATGTTTGCTACATATTGAAAAACTTGTTTGATCCATGGTTAACCTCATAATATAACTTTTTGAGAATATGAATCACTCCAGAGAGACTGTATCAAAATTTTCAAGGAAGAGGTTTGAGTTGCTGTATATCTGTAATGCTTCAGGGAAGTTTTGACATATACCCTTGGTTGAAAATTGCTGTCTTGGCATTTATTTCTCCTCATGCTTCACAAAATCCAGATGTTAATATTTGAGAATCTTTGAGCAATTGCTGGTACCTTAAAGAGCAGAAGCTTGGTCTGAGTGGCATTAGAGCCAGGAAACGGGAAGGGAGCATCTGGTATTTGTAGTTATTAGGAAGAAAGGCTACAGAGTGGGGAGATAGAGTGGGGCAAGAGTGAGATTGTCTAGATTGGCAGACAGCCAGGAGGTGTGAGCATCTTTCAGAGGCTGATTTCTATAGTGGGATTGCTGGTTGATGCTCAACTGTAAAACCTCAGCAAGGGACTTACTCTAAGCCAAAATCCTTGACAGGTAGTGAATCTGAATGGTCATGAATCTGCTGTGTCACTTGGCTATTAGCAGCAATAAAAATAAATACACTCTGGAGAAAAGTTTCCCTAGCTATGCACACTGAAATATCAAGAATATATTCACAGATAAATAATAAAAAAAATAGAAAGCAAGCTTACTATGAATGGAAGTCAGCAGAAACTAGAAACCATAAGTTTAGAAAGAAGAATTTTCAGACATTGGAAATATTCAGATAAAGAATATGGGTGATCTATATAGGAAATGTCCAAAGGAATTCATGAAAACAGAGATACATAAACATTAAACACAATTATTCTTACATACATTTTTAGAAATTGGAACTTATGAAAATACAAACTAAAATCATTGAAATTAAAATTCCAAGAATGGGTTTGAGAGAATTAGTGAACTGAAAGATAAATACAAACAAGTGTAGAATTATATTTTGTAGATCTATGTAATATGGTGTTGGGACGTTAAGGAAGATTGTGTTGAATTTATAAATCACTTTGGGCAGGATGGACATTTTAATAATGTTGATTCTGTTGATCCATGAGAATGAAATGTTTTCCCATTTGTGTCACCTGAGATTTTTTTCATCAGTATTTTGTAATCCTCATTGTAGTGATCTTTCACCTTCTTGGTTATTCCTAGGTATTTTATCTTCTTTGTAGTTATTGTGAATGGTATTGAGTCTTTGATTTGACTCTCAGCTTGACTGTTATTAGTATATAGTACACTGTTTGTGTACATTGATTTTGTAACCTGAGACTTTTCTGAATTTATCAATTCTAGGAGTCTTTTGGTGGAGCCTTTGGGATTTTCTAGATACAAGATCATATAAGCAGCAAAAATAGATAGTTTGGCCTCTTCTTTTCTGAATAGGATACTCTTTATTTCTTTCCCTTGCCTGATTTCTCAGGCTAGAACTTCCAGTACTGTCTTGAATAGAAATGGTGACAGCAGACTCCCTTGTCTTGTTCCAGGTCTTAGGGGAAATGATTTCAACTTTTGCCCATTCAATATGATGTTGCCTGTGGGTTTGTCACACATGGATTTTATAATTTTGAAGTGTGTTCCTTGTATATCTAGTTTGTTGAAGGTTTTTTATCATGAAAGGGTGCTGGATTTTATTGATGCTTTTTCTGCATCTATTGAGATGATCATGTGGTCTTTGTTTTTGACTCTATTTAGATGGTGAAGCATGTTTATTGGTTTGCATATATTCAACCATTTTTGCATCTCTGGGATGAAACTTGATCATAATGAATTATTTTTTGATGAGCTGTCGAATTTGGTTTGCTAGTATTTTATTGAGCATTTTTCCATCTATGTTTATAAGGGATATTGGTTTGTAGTTTTCTTTTTTCGTTGTGTCCTTTCCTGGTTTGGTATCAAGGTGATATTGGATTCATTGAATGAGTTAGTGAGGATTCACTCCTTCTTGATGTTATGGAATAATTTCTGTAGACCTGGTACCAGTTCTTCTTTGTACATCTGGTAGAGTTTGGCTGTGAATCCATCTAGTCCAGGGCTTTATAATGTTTGTATATTTTTTTAGTACTGCTTCATTCTCACTGCTCATTATTGGTCTGTACAGGATGTCTATTTCTTCTTGCTTCAAGCATTGGAGGTTATATATTGCCAGGAATTTATCCACTTCCACTACATTTTCTAATTTCTATGTGTTGATATTTTCCTAGTAGTCATGGATAATATTTTGTATTTTTGTGGTATCAATTGTAATGTCTTCTTTTTCATATCTGATTGAGCTTATTTGGGTCTTTTCTATTCAATTTCTAGTTAATCTAGCTAGAGGTTTACCATTTTTTTTGTCTTTTCAAAGAACCAATTTTTGTTTTGTTGATGCTTACTTTTTTTGTGTGTGGTTTTCATTTCCTTTAGTTCTGCTCTGAGCATTGTTATTTCTTTTCTTCTACTAGCTTTGGGTTTAGTTTGTTCTTCTTGTTCTGCTTCCTTGAGATGTGACAATACCTTATTTGTGATCTGTGTTTTTGATGTAAGCATTGAAGGCTATGAATTTCCCTCTTAACACTTCTTTTGCTGTGTCCCATAGGTTTTGGATGATTATGTCATGATTGTTATTCAGTTCAACAACTCTTTTGGTTTCCATCTTAATTTTATAATTGACCCAATGATTGTTCAGCAGCTGGTTGTTTAATTTCCATGACTTGAGTAGATTTGAGAGTTCCTCTGGATTTGATGTCTAGTTTTATTCTACTGTGATCTGAGAAGATATGAGGAATGATTTTGATTTTTCTGAATTTACTAAGATTCGTTTTTTGAACTAACATATGGTCTATCTTGGAAAATCTCTCATGTGTTAATGAGAAGAATTTATTAATCTGCAGTTTTTATGTAAAATGTTCTGTGGATGTCTGGAAGGCTCATTTGTTCTAGACTCCTGTTTAAGTCCAGTATTTGTTGATCTTCTGCCTTAATGATCTGTCCAGTTCTATCAGTGGAGGGTTGAAGTACCCAGCAATTACAGTGTTGCTATTATTTCTTTGTTTAGATGTAGCAGCATTTTATTTATGAATCTGAGAGCTCCTGTGTTAGGTGCATATGTATTTATTTTGCTGAATTACTCCCTTTACCATTATATATGACCATCTTTGTATTTTTGTTTTACCATTGTTGATTTAAAGTCTATTTTATATGATATAAGAATAGTTATTCCTGCTCACTATTGGTTTCCATTTGCATGGGATATTTTTTTTCTATCCCTTTACCTATGAGTAATGAGTCTATGAGTATCTTTGCAAGTTAGATGGGTTTCTTGGAGATGGAAGATACTTGGACTGTGTTTTTTCATCAATTTAGCCAGTCTATCTCTTTTCAAAGGAAGACTGAAACCATTTACATTCAATATTAGTATTGATATGTGAGATACTGTTGAATGATGTCATGATATCATTGAAAATCTCTACATACACAAATGATATCATGCTGAATGATACCTACTTGATATTTTTCATCCACTGTGTTATTATTAATATTTTAGAGGAGTTGTGAGCTTTAACTTTTGAATGTTTTTTTTACATTGATGGGTATTGGTTGTTATTTTCCATGTATAGAGCATTATTAAGCATTTCCTGCAGGATGGTCTAGTAGTAACAAAATCCCTTACTGTTTGCTTGTCTGGGAAAGATTTTTTTTCTCCTTCACTTATAGAATTTTGTTTTGCAGGATACAAAATTCTTGTCTGGCAGTTATTCTGTTTAAGAAGACAAAAATGGAACCCCAATCCCTTATATCCTGACATGTATCTGTTGAAAGATCTGCTGTTAGTCTGATGGGTTTTCCTTTGTAAGTAACTTGTTGCTTTCATCTCACAGCTTGTAGGCTTTTCTCCTTCACTGTGCCTTTGGTCAGACTGATGACTATATGTCTTGATGATGTCCTATTTGCTATGAATTTTCTAGGTGTTCGATGATCATATTGTATCTGGATATCTAAGTCTGTGGTGATATCAGTGAAGTTTTCCTGTATTATTCTCTCAGACATTTTCCATGCTTATTGCTTTTTCTTCACCCTCAGGGACACCTATAATTCTTATATTACTTTGCTTTATATAATCCCATATTTCCCTCAGTGATTTTATATTCTGTGTTCTTTTTCTCCATTTTTTACTGACTAGGTTAATTCAAAATTCTTTTCTTCAAGCTCTGAAATTTTTTGTTTTGCTTGGTCTAGTTTGTTGTTAAAGCTCTATGATACATTTTCAAATTCTCTAAATGACTCCTTCATTTCTTTAAGTTCTGTTATCTCTTTTCTAATGTTATCTATCTCTTTAGTGAATTTTTTATTCATATACTGAATTGTTATTTTTAATTTCTTTGAGATGGTTTTCTACCATCTTTTCAGTTCCATTCATCTTACTTGCCATTTGTAATCTGAATTCCATATCTATCATTTCAACAATTTCCTTTTGGTTGGAATTAATTATTGGAGAGTTATTGTGATCCTTTGAGGGTATTGCAACAGCCTGTTTTTTCATGTTGCTGGAGTTTTATGCTGCTGATTTCTCATCTGGGGCCACTTGTCTCAGCTCAAAGCAGATAGCAAAATTGGTACACCTGTTCTCCTCTGCTGAGACCTCTGTTAATCAGTGAAGATAGAAATGGGTCCCTGGATGGTGTGCTTGAGTCCTACTCTTGAAACTTGACCAGGTAGTTGAAGGGCAGATGCACTCTCTGCCTTAATCCTGCTGCTCTGCTATAGCTCTCCTATTTCTCTGTGATTGTCCTTAGGCTACTGTGGTAGGGCTGGCCTCTGGTGCTAGGTGCAGACACAAGATAAAGCTTGCTAGCAGGACTGGGTGTGCTGACTCGATGGAGGAGATCCACTGGGCATGGGGTTCATGTATGCAGCCCTGGGCAGACAAGCTGTCAAGCATATGCTCTGGGCAATGTCTGTGTAAGGTGTGGTGTAGGATGCATACAGAGCACCTGTACAAGATGGTGTAGAGAGCCAGATCCAAAGGCTATAGCTGTACTACCTTTTGTCCCACTAGGAATCTTTCAGACAGCAGCAGTGGTGATAGCTATCCAGCTGCCCCAGCAGTCAGCAGTGGGTTCTCAGGGCTATTGGCATATGCTCCACTCAGGTCCTTCAGAAAGTCCTGTTGAGCAGGCTTACCCAGGCCACAGCAGCAGGTGCTGGGCCCTTGGTCTCCTGCTCCACCCAGGGACCCCAGTGGCGGTGGTAGTAGCAGGGGGGTGTACCTCATCTACCCATGAAGCACACACAAGCAGAATGTCTGGATTCCCCACTCCCTACCCATCTGGCAGGGATAAGGGGAAGGCTACAGTCACAGATCTGACCCCTGGGAAAAAGTTGTGTTCCGGGGTTGGGATGTTACAGTGGCATCAACCATAGTGTCCAGGGCTCACAAACCAGCCATCCCTTATCTTTGGAGCAATGTGGCAGCTGCACAGCTTCTGGTCAAGTCTCTGTATCAGTGTAGAGGGCTGCTGAAGTGGAGGGGCCCTCCCATCACTCCAGTTTCAGTATCCTCAAGGGAAATGTGGAGTCTAGGATTTTCTTCTCTTTCCCTTTCTCATATGTAGGCACCTTCCCTAGTTACCTCCAGTCATGCTGAGCAGCTCTTCTTCACTTCACTTCTTCTGTCTTCTTCACTTCAGTCCTGCCTCCTTTCCATGGATTCCCATGCTCCTGCTCAGCTAATCAATCCAAAGGTGGGTATCTACTCACCATTTTCAATCTTCTCCTTGAGAGTTGTGTTGTGCTGGCTTCTAGTTTGCCATTTTGGCCACCCATCATCTTTTCTAACATCTTTAATTCAAGATAATCATTTTAAGATTTATCCATAAAGTTGTATGCACCAATAGTGCATTCATTTTTATTGCCAAGTAGTATTCCATTGTATGGACATACCACAGATTTTTATCCTTTCAACTATGGATGGAAATTTTGATTTTTTTTCAATGTTGGGCTATTACAAATACAACTGTTTTGAATATTTATGTTCAAATATTTGTATAAACATATACTTCAATTTTTCTTGGAATAGCTATAGCAGAAATGGTTAGGTCATGTGGTAGGAATATGATTAGGTATTTAAGAACCTTCCAAAATAATTTCCAAAGTGGTTGTACCATTTGACATTCCCACCGTCAATATATGAGAGTTACATTTCCTCCACATACATCCCAACATTTGGTGTGTTCAGTCTTTTAATCTCATCCATTCTGAGAGATGTTCATTATTTCAATTTTAATTTGTATTTTTGTTATGACTTATAAAATAAAACATATTTTCATGTAATAATTTGCCATGAATTTTTTTTGTGTGAAGTGTTTGTGCAAATCTTTTGCGATTGTTTTAGTTTTTCATATTTGGGTTTTGGGAGCTCTTTGTTTTTTATGTATTATAGTTAGTATATATTACAAAGCTTTATATATTATAAATAAATGTTTATTATGAATTATACATTATGAATAAAAAATCACATATTTTCTCCAAATCTATAGTTATCTCTTTAGTCTCATGTGTCTTTAGAAGAGCAGACAGTCTAACATTTGATGAGGTCAAATTTATCATTTTTAATGGCTTATGCTTTTGGTGTCATGGCTAATCTATATTTGCCTAGCTAAAAGTAACCAAATTATTTTTCTATTTTTCCTAGAAATTTATAATTGTAGATTTTATATATGCGAGGGTGCAATGTGGGGCACAGGCTGCAGGGAGATCAGCTACTTCTCCCTGCGGAAGCCAGGGTCTCTTAGGTAGTTGTCGCCACAGAGGATAAGAAATTTATAGGAAATAGAATGGAAATAAAAGAATACACAGAGATGAAGGTGTACTTTTATAGGTTTATATGAAGAAATTAATAAAGCAGGGGTACTCAGGAGTCTGCACCACCCTCTGCCAGTAGTGCAGCCCTGAGGTTAGATTCACATAGGTTTTAATGGTCACAGATATCAATTATTAGTTGCCATCATAACAGAATTACCTAGTAACAGGTAGTGGGTTAGGGTCAAAAGTCCTTTCAAAGGGCTTGTAACAAATTCTAATCTATCTAAGTGAACAAACAGTTACAAAGTCTTTCAAGGACTAAGTTCTAAGTTCTAAAAGATAGCTATCAATTAACAGAGAAATAACAAAGAGGTATAGTGGCTCTATATTTCTTTGATCTAGTTATTGTGGACTTAAGGCAGACAGTCAGGAGAAGGCAGGAAGCCCAGCTCTACATTCTAAATTGCTCATAACCACAGGGATGTGTCTCTTGCCTAGGGCACTCATTGTCTCTGGCTCCCATTCTGTGAGCCAGATATT
>VBSM01001265.1:62534473-62574583 GCA_008086735.1 Cheirogaleus medius
CCATTTTCCAGATCTTGTGTCGCCTCACTTTGTATAACGGGCTTAAGCTTTATCTAGGAGAGCATAAACGGTGCTAGCTCGCTGTCGTTTCTTAGAATTGAGTAATATTCCATTGTGAGCATATACCAAATTTTAATTATCCATTCCTGAATTGACGGGCACTTGGGTTGTTTCCAAGACCTTGCAATAGTGAATTGTGCTGCAATAAACATTCGGGTGCATATGTCTTTATAATAGAAAGTCTTATGCTCTTTTGGGTAGATGCCCAACAATGCTATTGCCAGGTCGAATGGTATTTCTATTTCTATCTGTTTGAGGTATCTTCAAATTCTTTTCCACAAAGGTTGCACTAATTTGCAGTCCCACCAGCAGTGTAAGAGTGTTCCTATCTCTCCACATCCTCACCAGCATTTGTTGTTTTGGGATTTCTTGATACAGGCCATTCTCACAGGGGTTAGGTGGTATCTCATTGTGGTTTTGATTTGCATTTCTCTGATGATTAGACATAATGAACATTTTTTATATGTCTGCAGGCCATTATTCTGTCTTCTTTGGAGAATTTTCTGTTCATTTCCATTGCCCATTTTTTAATGGGGTTGTTTGATTTTCTCTTGTTAATTCTTTTAAGTTCTAGATATATTCTTGTTTTTAGGCCTTTATCAGAAGTGTAGATGGCAAATATTTTCTCCCACTCTGTGGGTTGTCTATTTGCTCTAATGATAGTTTCCTTGGCTGTGCAGAAACTTTTTAATTTGATCAGATCCCATTTGTTTATTTTTGATGCTGCAGTGATTGCCTTTGGGGTCTTCCTCAGAAATTCTTTGCCTAGACCAATATCTAATAGGGTTTTCCCCACATCTTCTAGGATTCTTAAGGTTTCATGCCTTAGGTTTAAGTATATTATCCATCTTGAGTGAATTTTTGTGAGAGGTGAGAAGTGGGGATCCTGATTCGCTCTTCTGCATGTAGCTAACCAGTTTTCCCAGCACCATTTATTGAAGAGAGAATCTTTTCCCCATTGTATATTTTTGTCTGCTTTATCAAAAATTACGTTGCCATATACTGTTGGTTTCATCTCTGGTATCTCAGATCTAATCCAGATATCAATGCTTGTGTTCTTGTGCCAGTCCCAGGCTGATTTAATCATTATTGTTTTATAGGACAGCTTGAAGTCCGGAAGACTGATGCCTCCCAGTTTGTTCTTTTAACTTAAGATTGCTTTGACACAAGTGTTATTATACCACTTACCTATAGTGTAGGAACATCATGATTGCAGAATTCCATTTCTCCCCTCCCAAAATTTACTTCATTTTCATATTAATATATTTCATTTGCACATATGTTATACAACTGACACTACATTGTTAATATTTTTATTCAGTCAATTTTCTTTTAAAGAAAGTTTTGTATACATATATAAGTTTATATATTCATTCATGTGGTTGTTATTTCAGCCCACTGATGCTTTATTTTTTGTTGTATTCTTTTTCTGCTCCCATTGCTTCATCTTGTATAGTTTCTTCAAGATTACTAGTTTTTTTCTTCTACATTATGTAATCTACTATAAATCCTATCTAGTATATTTTTTGTCTTACATATTCTAGTTGTCATACGTCAAAATTCAATTCAGATCTTTTTATATCTTCCATGACTCTATGTAACTATTTGAACATATAGAACACAGTTACAAAAACTATTTATCATCCTTTTCTGCTAATCATAACATCTGTCAGTTATGAATCAGCTTATGTTGATTGGTTATTCTGCTAATAATGGGTATTATTTTTCTGATTTTTTGCATGCCTGACTTTTTTATTGGATGGATGTCAAATACTTTTAATCTTACATTTTCAATAGCTGAATATTTTTGTGTTCATATATGATACTTATTATGTATATACACATTACATATATGTTTGTGTATGTATATGTGCATATGTGTGTGTGCATACATATATATCTTTGTGCTTTGTTCTTGGATGTAGGAAGTTATTTGGGAACAGTTTGGTCCTTTTGGATATTGCTTTTAAGATTTGTTATGAATGACCTGAGAATTGTTTATCCTTGGGCTCTTTATTCCCTACAATTTAGGCAAGATCCTTCTGAGTGCTCTGCAGGTAAATTATGAGATTTTTTTCAGCATCATTGGTAGGAATATATGGCTCTATATGAACCATATGAACTTGGCTCTATATGAACATCATGGTATTGTTTCCTCCAATTGTTCAGAGTAGTTCTTTTCCATGATCCAAGTAGTTTCTTCACACACATCAAGAACAGTAATGTGCTAAATACTTGCTAGGGATCCTCTGAATATCACTAGAATTCTCTCTGTGTAGCTCTCTCCTCTTTGGTATTGAGTCCTGTGAGCTTCTGGCCACCTTATTCTTTCTCCCTAGACTCTCAACTCTGTCTCCTCAACTCTATGAGTTTACTAGGTTCTGCCTTGCTTCTGCTTCCCTGTGCTATAGCATCCAATCTCTCACAAGATAATAAACTAAGGAAGTTGTAAGGCTCACCCACGTTTGCTTCCCATCTCTCAGGGATCAGTGTCTGTCATTGCCTGTTATCCAGCACATTGGAAAGAAACCATTGCTTTATATATTTTGCCTAATTTTTGTTTATTTTAGACAAGAATGCAAGTCCAGTCTCTGTTAAGTCATCTTGACTGGAAGCAGGAGGCTTTAATCCTGGGATTTTAACTATAAATTTTTACCTCAGGGTTTATGCACAAGAGACTAACCCTTGGAAATTCTCTCCTTCAGTTCTCATCAAAACTTACTCCTCTCAGTCCTCTGAGATTCCAATCACAAGTTTTCATTTAATAAGACCTTATTTCAGATTCTCTTTCACTTATTTTCTATTCCTTCCCTTATCTCTTCCACTGGACAGTAAATATTTCTATTTCTTATGCAAATCAAAAATACATGCAAATTACCCTATTTAATCAATATTTCACTTTATGGATAATCACATCTAACAGAACTTCCATGTTCTTTTTCACAGAACTCTTTATTCATTTCTCTGGAAATTGGAAATGACATATTTTTTAGTAACATGCTTTGTACTATCTATATTTCCTACTATTAGCTATTAAAGCAAGGACTGTGTTGGTTTGTTTTTATTGTATTATCTGCATCAGAAAGTTCCACATTTTTTTTATACAGGAACTCAGTAGCTATGGAAAAAAATTACACCAAAATATTTCCACAATTTGAATATTTAATTAAGTAAATATTATTCCAGATCATAGGTTTTTCTAGTTTGTACTTTTCTCTGTGAGAAAAAAATTCTATCTCTTCCTTATCTCTCAAAATTTTGATACAGAAGTCCAGCAGTTTGCCTATCAGAGCTTAGTATTTGGGAGTAATTAAAATATAAGTTGTGCCACAGTATGAGTAATATCTTATAATTTGTGTAAAATATGTAGGTGGCTTATCATATACATTTGTCCGGGCTTGCATGAATAAATAAATGAATGCAACATATAATATGGGTCTTACCATCCAAATATTTCCACCAGATGACAACATCAAGAATATGATTTGACTTAATTTAGAAGGTGTTTGGTGAAGGGAGATTCATTTGAACTTCTCTGGAAATCTATCTGTGAAAAAGGAAATGATAAATCCTAAGCTATATCCTCCATTCTTTTAATTAATTAATTAATTAATTAATTATTTCAGAACATTATGGGGGTACAAACATTTTGGTTACATATAATGCCTGTGCCTTGCCCAAGCTGGGGATACAAGCTTGCCCTTCTCCCATACAGTGCACATCACATCCATTAGTTGTGACATTACCTACCCCTCCCACCCCCCTCCCACCTGACCAGTACGCAGTGAATATTACTTCTGTGTGAGCACCTTAGTGTTGATCAGTTAGTGCCAATTTGATGATGAGCACATGTGGTACTAGTTTTCCATTCTTGTGATACCTCACTTCGAAGTATGGGCTCAAGCTCTATCCAGGATAATAAAAGAGGTGCTAGTTCAATCAAAGATTGTAAATAATTTTAGACAAATTTAATCAAGTAAGAAAAAAAGAGACTCGAATTACTGTGTCTGGCTTTATATACAATAGACTTAGATTGAGCCTTAAAAAAACATTCTGTAAGGCATGTAGCATCATGGGTGAGGGAATAGTGCTCTAGAACCATAGTTTGGTGGTTCAGAATGCAAAACTGATACATTTAACTTGATAAACATAGGTCATAATATCTAGCAAATATTGTTTCACTTAATCTTCAAAATTTGCTCAATGCAAAACAGGACGAAGTGATGGAACAGTTATTGAACCCACATCTGTATGGCTCAGAAAGTTCTTCCATATCACAATGCACATGCCCTCTTCAGATAATACAACAGCCAGTAGGTAACACTGAGAGTACTTTATTTAAATTATCACTGGTTAGTCTAATTCCATATCAGTGATGGATACAATGTCTGCTAAGGATGCCATTTTCTGGTGTGTATTTATTTATTTATTTATTTATTTATTTATTGTAGACCTTTTCTGGATTCAAGAGCCAGAGTGTTTCTGTCTTTGGAATGGCTCAAAGTTCTAAATAATATAGACTCTGTATTGTTTCTGTTGGTTTACCTAAAATAGCCTAAACTTCAGAGTCCAATTGACTTGGATTCATATCTGGCAAATACAACAAGTGGTTTTCTTTAATATGTAAAAATATGAAATTTTTAGTATATAAATATATTATTAATAAAGCCAAGATAATTCTTTTTTTTTTTTATCTTGGAGAACTAGCTATTTAAAAAATTTTCATTTATTTGTTTTTTAAATCTCAGAATATTACAGGGGTACAAAAGTTTGGGTTACATGAATTGCTTTTGTATAGTTTGAGCCAATGTTATAAGAGTGTACATCACCCAGATAGTGCGTACTGTATCTGTTAGGTGTGAATTCACCCATCCCTTCTTCACCCAGATTAATTTCTCCCACCAGATTAATTTCTGCTGAATTTTACTTACCATATGTGCACATGAATGTTGATCTATTTGTTCAAATTTAGTGGTGAGTTCATGTGGTTTTTGTTTTTCCATTCTTGTGATATTTCACTTAAAAATATGGTGTCTAGTTACAACCAGGTTGTTACAAAAGGCATTAGTTCACATTTTTTAATGGCTGAGTAGTACTCCGTGGCATACGTATACCACATTTTATTAATCCACTCATGTATTGATGGGTACTTGGGCTGTTTATACATCTTTACAATTGTGAATTGTGCTGCTATAAATATTCAAGCACATATGTCTTTTTTTTCCTTTTGGTAAATACCCAGTAGTGGGATTGGTGGATCAAATGGTAGATCTACTTTTAGTCCTTTGAGGTATTTCCCTACTGCATTCCATAAAGATTGTACTAGTTTGCAGTTCCATCAACAGTATGGAAGGATTCATTTCTCTACTTATCCATACTAGCATCTGTTGTTTTGGGATTTTTTGATAAAAGCCATTCTCACTAGAGTTAGGTGATGTCTCATTGAGCTTTTGATTTACATTTCCCTGATGATTAACAATGTTGAGCACTTTTTCATATGCTTATCGGCCATTAGTCCATCTTCTTTTAAAAAGCTTCCGTTCATGCCTTTTGCCCCCTTTTTAATGGGGTTTTTTGATGTTTTCTTGCTGATTGACTTGAGTTCCTTATAGATTATGGTTATTAGCCCTTTATCAAATAAATAGCATGCAAATATTTTCTCCTATTCTGTGGGGTATATATTCACTCTATTGATGGTCTCCTTGGCTGTGCAGAAGATTTTTAATGTAATCAGGTCCCATTTGCTAATTTTTATTGTTGCTGTGATTCTTTTTGGTGTCCTCATAAATTCCTTGCCTAGGCTGATGTCCATAAGAGTTTTCAAACCTCTTCTTCTAGAGATCTTATAGTTTCATGCCTTAGGATTTAATTTTTTTTTATTATTTTGGCATATTACACAGGTACAAATGTATAGGTTACATTTATTGCCTTTGCCCCACCCGACTCAGAGCTTCAAGTGTGTCCATTCCCCAGAGGGTGTGCACCACACTCATTAGGTGTGTATATACCCACTCCCTCCTTTTCCTCCCATCTGCTTGACATCTAATGAATATTACTACTATATGTGCACTTAGGTTTAAGTCTGTTATCCATCATGAGTTAATTTCTCTGAGTGGTGAGAGGTGCAGATCCTGTTTTAGTCTTCTACATGTGGCTATCCAATTTTCCCAGCAACATTTATTGAATTGGGATACATTTCCCCATTGTATGTTTTGTCTACTTTGTCAAAGATCAGATGGAAATATGATGACAATTTTATATCTGGGTTTTCTGATCTGATTTATTGATCTAGTTCCCTGTCCTTGTGCCTGTACGATGCTGTTTTGGTTACTATAGTCTTGCAATATAGCTTGAAGTTTGGTAGAGTGATGCCTCCTGCTTTGTTCTTTGTCCTTAAGGTTGCTTTGGCTATTGGGGTCTTTTATGGTTCCATATGAAGCATATAATTATTTTTTCTAGATCTGCAAACAATGGTACTTTAATGGGGATTTCATTGAATCTGTAAATCATGCTGGGTAATATGGACATTTAACAATGTTCATTCTGCCAATTCATGAGCATGATATATGTTTTTCCATTTGTTTACATTCTCTGCAATTTCCTTCCTCAGTGTTTTGTAGTTCTCCCTTTAGAGATCTTCCCCCTCCTTGGTTAAATATGTTCCTAGAATTTTTTTTGTCGCTATTTTGAAAGGTCTATGATTTCATTCTCAGCTTGACTGTTGTTGGTGTATAGGAATGCTACTGATTTGTGTACGTTGATTTTGTAGCCTGAGACTCTGCTGAATTTGTTTATCAATTCCAGGAGTTTCTTGGCAGAGTCTTTTGAGTTTTCTGGATATAAGATCATATTGTCAGCAAAGAGTGATAGTTCCTCTTCTTTCCCCATTTGGATACCCTTGATTTCCTTCTCTTGCCTGATTGCTCTGGATAGGATTTCCAGAACTATGTTGAACAGAAGTGGTGACAGTGGACAACCTTGTCTGCTTCCAGTTCTAAGCAAGAATACTTTCAATTTTTCCCTGTTCTGTATGATATTGGCTGTGAGTTTGTCGTATATGGCTTTTATAATACTGAAGTATGTTCCATCTATGCCTATTTTCTTAAGAGTTCTTACCATAAAAAGGGTGCTGAATTTTGTTAAATCCTTCTTCTGTGTCTATTGAGAGACTCATATGGGCTTTGTTTTTGCTTCTGTTTGTGTGGTGAATCACATTTATAGATTTGTGTATGTTGAATCATCCTTGCATCTCTGGGATGAAGTGCAGTTGATAGTGGTGGATTATTTTTTGATGTACAGCTGAATTTGGTTTTCTCTGATTTTGTTGAGAATTTTTGCATCTATACTCATAGGGCTTTGGTCTTCAATTGTTTGTTGTTGTTGTTGTGTCTTTTCTTGGCTTTGGTATCAGGGTGACATTGGCTGCACAGAATGAGTTGGGCAGGATTCCTTCCTTCTCTGTGTTATGAAATAATTTCTGCAGCGTAGGTACCAGTTCTTCTTTGTAGGTCTGGTAAAATTAGGTAGTGAAACCATCTGGTCCGGGACTTTTTTGTTGTTGCGAGATATTTTATTGCCGCTTCAGTTTTATCACTATGTTGGTCTATTCAAAAATTCTAATTCTTCATGATTTAGCCTAGGTAGTTTTGTGTTTCCAAGAATCTGTCCATTTCCTAAATGTGTTATGTGCATAGAAATTTTTATAGTATTCAGAGATGTTATTTTTTATTTCCATGGTATCAGTTGTAATTTCTCCTTTTTCATTTCTGATTGAACTTATAAGAGTATTTTCTTTTCTGTTTCTGGTTAATCTAGAAAGCAGCCTATCCATTTTGTTCATCTTTTCAAAAAATGAACTTTTGTTTCATTAATCTTCTGTATAATTATTTTGTTATCTATTTCATTTACTTCTGCTCTGACCTTAGATATTTCTTTTCTTCTGTTGGGTTTGGGATTGGTTTACTCTTCCTTTTCCAATTACTCAAGACAATTCATTAGATTGTTTATTTGTTATATTTATGTCTTTTGGATATAGGCAGTTAAGTCTATGAATTTTCCTCTTATGACTTCTTTTGCTGAATCTCATAGATTTTGATAACTTGTGTGCCCTTTGTCATTTAGTTCAAAAAATCTTTTGATTTCCATCTTAATTTCCTCCTTGACCCTGTTACTATTCAGCTGTATGTAGGTTGTAATTTCCATGACATTGTGAAGCATTGAGTATTTCTGTTGGAATTGATTTCTAATTTTATTCCACTATGTTCTGAGATGATACATAGTATAATTTCTATTGATTTAAATTTTTTGAGGCATGTTTTGTGGACTAGAATGTGATCATTCTTAGTGAATGTTCCATGAGCTGATGAAAATAATGTATATTCAGTGGTGTTGGGGTAGAATGATCTGTGAATGTCTGTTAGTCCCATTTGTTCTAGAGTTTCACTTAAGTCCTTTGTTTCTTGGCTTATTTTGTGCTTGGGGGATTTATCCCATTCTGTCAGTGGGATGTTAAACTCCCTGGCTATTATGATGCTGATGTTTATCATTATTTTAGATCAAGTAGGGTTTGCTTTATGAATCTGGGCACACCTGTGTTAGGTACATAAATATTTAAGATTGTCCTCTTGTTGAATTTTTCCCTTCACCATTATATAATGGATATCTTTGTATTTCTTTACCTTTGCTGATTTGAAGTCTATGTTATCTGATATGAGAATGGTTATATCAGCTTTCTTTTGTTCCCATTTGTATGGAATATTGTTTTCCATCCTCTCGCCTTCAATCTGATTGAGTCCCTTTTGGTTAGATGTATTTCCTGGAAACAGCAGATACTTGGCTCGTATTTTTCAGCCAGCCTATGTCTCTTGAGTGGGGAGCCCAAACCATTCACATTATTGAAAAGATTGATAAGTGGGGTGGATTTCTATTCATTCTGTTCCATACAGCTTTATTGTTTTATTTTACCTCTTCAGCCATTGTGGTATCTGGCCTCTGACCTTTTAGCTTTTCATTGGCTTTACACTGGTGGATGTTTGTTGTGCTGATCTGTGTTTAACTCAATTCTGAGGGCTTCCTGAAGGGCAGGCATGGTCTTGACAAATTTCTTTGGTGTTTGCTTGTCTGAAAAAGTCTTTATTTCTCCTTCATATAAGAAGCTAAGTTTTGCAGGATACAAAATTCTAGGCTGGGCATTATAGTGTTTGAGAAGACTGAGAATGGGGCCCCAATCACTCTGGCTTATAATGTCTCACTTGAGAAGTCTGTAGTCTGATAGGTTTTCCTTTGTAAATTACCAGTTGCTTTTGCCTTGTGCCTCATAGGAGTGCCTCTTTTGTGTTTACTTTGGCCAGTCTAATGACTAGGTGTCATGGTGATTCCCTCTTCACTATGCATCTCCCAGGGATTCTTTGAGCTTTTTGACCCTAGATATCTAGATTTCTAGCAAGACCTCAAATAGCTTTTCCAACTCTTTTGTATTTTCTTCTTCACCCTCAGGAATGCCTAGAATTATTATGTTAGGCCTCTTTATATAGTCCCATATTTCTTATAGGTTTTTTTTCATTCCTCTTGTTTCTCAGTTCTTTCTCTTGACTATCTTGTTTAACTTGAAAATGTTGTCTTCACACGTTGAAATTCCTTTTTCTGCCTGAACTAGCCTATTCTTAAGGCTTTCCATTGTGTTTTGTAATTCCTTATATGAATTTGTCATTTCCAGAAGTTCTGTATTTTTTTTAATAATTTGATTTCTTTAATAAATTTTTATTTTCTCCATTGTTTGTGTGGTTTCTTTGTGTTATGTTTCTATTTCTATTTTCTGTTGTATTTCATTGAGCTTCCTTATAATCGATATTTTAAATTCTTCATCTGTCATCTCAATCTTTTTATTTTGGTTGATATCCATTGGTAAGGAGCTATTGTTTTCTTTTGTGGGCTTACTTTCACTCTGATTTTTCATGTTTCTGAAGTTCTTTTCTTGGTTCCTTCTCATCTGACCTCTCAATCAAGACTTGGGCATGCTAGACCTGGCTTACAAGCCTGTCTCTGGGTCCCCAAGGATCAATCCTTGAGCATGCCAGGGAGTGGAGTGCTGGGCCTGAGTTGCCTATGGGGTGTTCTAGCAGGGTTGGCATACCTCTTGGGTTACCTCTCACCTGCTGTCTACATGTCTTCCCACCAGTGTGTAGTGAGTTAGGTCCTCCAACTTACTCTCAGTGATGGTGGTTGATACTTGTGATTGCGAATCAGCCACACTCTGTTTGTTTGATTTGGAAGATGCTATAATGGGCTGTATTGTTGTTCTCCCTGTAATTGGTTGATATTTGGGTGATATAGCCAACTGCTGAGGTGTTCTTTTGTGTCTGTGGTAGACTCTGATCCCCCAGGTGGAGTACTTGAGTGCTCCTATCTTTAGGAGGGACTTGGTAGCTCCCAGGGAGTTTCTTGATTTCTACCACCACTGAGGTGGGGTAGGAGCAAGGCAGTTAGCGGCTAGGTTGTGAGAGCCTGAAAGGCTTTGCAAAGCCTCAGCGGGGTTCAGACATTACTTTTCCAGCCATTAGGGGAAACTGAAGGTAGAAGGGTCAGCACAAGCTTTCCAAACCAGGAGCACTGTTTACCAGGGAGAGGGTTAAATGCTAAGGGGGTTAAATGCTGGGTAGGTTTCTTTCTACCCTTATCCAGTAGCACAGTTTTTCTGTGGGGAGGAGTAGCCACTCCTCCAAATGGCCACTCCTTAGACCCTCACACACCCTGTAAGATTGAGTCAGTACATGCTGTAAAGAGAGTGTAAATTGACCTCCCTGTCAGTAGATGGTGCTTGCCTGAAAGAATGTGCTGTAATGTTGTTTTTGGCTAGTCCCTTGAGAGAGTCACTCAAATACTCCAGATGGTAGGTGGGGCCCTGGAACTTTCAGGTATGTCCCTATCCTCTGCTATAGCAGAGGCAGATGGAGCAGTGAGGCTGGGTGGGGCTGGATTGTGCGAGCCTACCCTCACACCCCACAGAACTGTCAAGGTAGCTGTTTGGGCGGGGGTCAAAGGTCTGCTCTCAGCTTCTGGGTAAAGCCGAAAGGGAGGAGCTGAAGTGGCCCTACCCAACCAGAAAGCCTGCTTGTGGAGGCATATCTCTCTGAGCTTCAAAAACTGGCAGTCAGCAGTGGGCTTCATTCCTCTCCCCTCCTCCTTAGCTGCATGGTGTTTCCTCAGTGTCTGCCAGTAGGTAGGAACCCAGGCCAGCTGAGTCTCCTCCTCCCACATTACTGTGGGCCGGGAGGCTCCCTGCCCAGGATCCTGGCCCGAGCTGAGAGTGTGGTCCTCCCATGGGGGAAGGGTGGTACCTACACTGCATTCTCCCCCTTGACCTGTCCACATGGGCTCCCTCACTTCTGAGGACCAAGAAAATCAATCCCTGACCATGGCAGGGAGAAGCATGCTGGTCCTAAGTTACCCATGGAGTGCCTAAGCAGGATTCATGCTCCTCTGCCTCAGGGCATGCCCTACCCTGATGGAGCCACCAGGCAAACACCATCAGGGAGGGCTGATGAGCAAGGAGCTCACAGTCTGAGCACCCCTCAGTCTGCTGCAGGATCCCAAGATGAATGGTCTGAGCCCCACTCTCTGTGGAAGCTTTGGTGTGGTGGCTCATTTGTCTCTCTCAGCAGCCATGGGTGTGTAGGAGAGGGAGCAAAAGAGTCTGTATGGAGGAGTGCTAGCAATCTGGTTGTCTCCAACCATCTCTCTGGGAGGCAGGCCACCCAGAACGTCCAGGCTCTGGAGTCATGTAGATCAACTGGGACCCACTGGACCCCTGTGGCTTCAGCAGTCTGGGCTAGAGTTGGGAAATGTCTGTGTGGGACTGAGCAGGGTGAAGCCTGAGGAGTTGAAGCCCCCTGGGGAGGACAAAGGCTCATGGTGGGTTGAGAAGAAATATGATGCCTGCTGTCTCAGCTCAGGTCTTTTGGGGCAGGAAGTGCCCTGGGGGGAGGCTGAGAACCTGATGCCCAGTACACAAGCAATTCCTAGCTCACTGGTGGCAGTAGCCACTGGGATTACATGGGCAAAATTTCTTTCTAGCAGCTCAGGAACCCACCAACTGTCAGATGTGCGAAGGAGGGAGAAACAAAGTGCTCCACCTACCCTTCTCACTGGACTCTAAGCCTCTAGGGGGTTGATATTTGCAGTTACCTTGCCCCTTCTTGTTCTGTACCACAGCTTCTTCCTGTGGAGTCTCCTGAAGGCTCTGGCACCCTTCCTTCAGACCCACATCTGATCTATGTCTGTCTGTCTGTCTGTCTGATTTTTCTCTTTCATCTAAAACAACTTCTTACTGTGATACTCTGGCAGCTAGTGTCTCCAGTTGGCCATCTTGCCAGCTTCCAAGCCAAGATAATAACCACCAGTGTTTATTCAGGCAATGCATATGATTTTTATGAGCATCAGTTTCCTTATCTGTGAGAGTCAGTAAATAAAGCTTACCTGGCAGACTTGTGTTGAATATTAAATATAAATATATATATTTAAGATGTAGATAAGTATAAATATACATAAGTAAAATAAAAACAAATAAATAATACATATTAAGTAAGCATAAAAGCTTTTGCTTGAGCGTTTTAGAAATTCTGTAAGCTTTGTCCAGGCCTTGCACCCCACTGGGAATTGTCTTCTCCCTACTATGTCCCTTTCAAAATTATGTCACCTTAAATAGAATGGTCTTTGTAACGGATCCTCTAAAACTCTTTATTACTCTTAGATCGTAATTTCCCTTTACCAGGTGCTACTTATTATTTTGGTGATTTTGAAATATTTAACGTCTAGATTTCTTATGTTTCAAATTAGAAAGTATACTTTTTAAAGAGGAAGTCACATCCTCTTTTTCTGTTAAAAAATCTCCTTAGCAATAAAAACAATGCTATTCTGTGTAGTAGACCCACTAAACCAACACTGCAGTATGCCTACTGACCCATCACTTACTACGAGGTTATGAAAGTCTGGCATCTGGGTGGATATAGGTGCAGGAAGAGGCTGAACCACCACCAATAATCTATAAAAACCAGCTGCGAAAACTTGGTCGGGCTCTTCGTTTCTTCAAAAATCTCTTTCAAACATTTTAATCTATGTTCTTTTCTGTAATAACAGGCAGGATCATTTAGTCAAACAGGATTTTATCTCACCAAGGAAAACAAATCCTTATCCACCAAGGAAAGACACATACATGTACTGAAGACAAGAAAGCAAGGAAGTCCTTCTCCACAGGGCTTTGTGGACACCATCACGCTTCAGGTTCACTGGAGACTGTGAAAAACTGTCCACTGAGGCCGCTCAAGACCCATACCTCTCTTGTGTTTGCTCTTAAGGCAATATTCTATCATTCACTTATTCACTGCTGAACTCATTTTAGCAATTTTTTGGCAACTAAACTAATAGGATATCCTTTTATGAAGATGTTTCAGCAAATTACACACACATACATAATGTAGGTGTAACACACCCTTATCTCTCTGCTCACATCTAATAGGATGTCAATCGATAGCAACCACTCCTGGACCTGGGAGACACCCATTGATCAGGACAATAATAGTGCTAAAATTTACTATTGACTATTTCTAAGTAAAGGGAATGTTTTTAACTTAATGATGGTAAAATAACACAATCCAGGGAAGGAATATCTGCTCTATTCATTAAAAGACACAACGTTCTAAATTAATCTTTTTATTCCCTTTTTTACCCATTGCTACTCCTTCCCTCTAAGCCATTCCCCAAGTGATATAATTGTTAAAGGTTGAAGTCAAATTTACAGGCAAAAATAATTCCATAATAATTTGGTTTTATTTTATTGGAGTATAAATTACACACAGCAAAATTTACCATTTTAGGTTTACAGATTCATTTTGACAAATATATATGGTCATGTAACTATCACTGCAATCAATATGTGGAATAACTCTCCTGTCCTTAGCCTGTAAAAATCATTGACCTGACTTTGTCCCAGTACTTTATCTTTTTCCAGATGCCATATAAATGGAATTATATTATGTAATATGTAGTCTTTTGGGTCTGGCTTCTTTCACTTACTTTGCATTATATTAAATTTTGATCCTTCACTATAATGTGAAATACTTTTCAGGTTAGAGATCATAAAATTTTGACTAGCAAATGCTGAAATTAAAGTCATTTCATGTCACAATTTTAATAATTCTATGTAAAGATAATTTAGAATTAACATTAATATCATCACCACTTACTATGGTTCACTGAGAATGAATGACATTTACATTTAAGTTGTATACAAGTTTCTCTATTGCTTCCCCTGAATGTTCTTTCCCCAAAAATATTTTATTTGTTATAATTGCACTAGAGTGAGACTTAGAGTATATTCACTAGAAATAAAACACATAGTTTAAGCCTCAGCCTTCATGACACATGCCTCTTTGATCTCTGGACTCCATCAGAACTCACCAACTTTGCAGGCCTGAATGATGATGTCTTTGGGTTTATCCTTCAAAGGGGGACAGTTGCAGTTGTTGAAAATCTGGAATATGGGGTCATATAGCAAGACGTCTGTTTTTTTCCATCACTATGTTTAATCACACAGATTCCATGTAGTATGCCATGGGATATGAACACAAAGACCTGTTCTCTGAGTGAGCAGGAAATGTTCTCAGCACTAACTCCCTAACTGGAAAGAGAGTAAAGATTTAAACATCACATCATAATACCTACCTTGTCTACCAGTGATGCTTTGAGTAATAGAAAGAATAAATGTAAAGTGGCTGGCACACTACAGTGTCTAATATATAGAAAGTGCTCAGATGTGACAATTGTTATTTTTTATTTTGTTATTGTTGCTGTTAATATTGTTGTAACTATAGTAATTCAGGAGACTATTTTAATACTACTTTAAATTTTCCTTTATTCATTCATCATGTGCTGGTGAATTTTTGATTGTGGTAAAATATACATAACATACAATTTATTATTTTAACCATCTGTAAGTGTATAATTCAGTTGCATTAAATATTAATATATTCACAATGTTTGTTGCACATAATCATCACTGCTATCTATACCACAAACTTATCTTCCCTATCAAAAACTCCGTAATCATTAAACAATAACTCTTCTTTATCTCCTGGTAAACTTTACTTTCTTTCTCTATGAATTTGCCTATTCTAAGTGTAACATATAAATGGAGACATACCATATTTGTCCTTCTGTGTCTGGATTATGTCATTAAACATATTTTCAAGGCCTATCTATGCTGTGGCATATATCAAAATTTAATTCCTTTTTTGATTGAATAATATTCCATTCTTTGTATATAATTTTGCTTATTTATTCATCTGTTTATGGACATAATATTTCAACATTTAACTTTTGAGAATAATGCTGCTGTGACCAATGGTGCACAAATACCATGCCTTCAATTCTTTTGGGTATGAATCTACTTAGGAGGAATGTTGGTAGGTCATGTTTCCCACGGTGGCTGCACCAATTTACATGCCCATTATCAATGTACAAGGATTCCAATTTCTCCACATCCTGGCCAATGCCTATCATTTTATCCTGCTCTTTCTCCTCCTCCTTACTAATATTATTATTATTATTACCACCTTCATAGGTGTAAAGTGGTATCTCACTGTGCTTTTAATTTCCATCTCTCAAATAATTAATAATGTGCATCTTTTCATGTGATTATTAGGCATTTATATATCTTTTTTGGAGAAATGTCTATTCAAGTTCTGTGTTCATTTTTGAATTGGGTTATTTGTCTTTTTGAGTTTTAGGATACTTTATATATTATGAATTATAAGTTATAAATTTAAAAGCATATATTTTCTCCAAATCTATAGATGGTTGGTGAAAAGGAAAAGACTGTTCTTTTCCCATTGAATAGTTCGGGACCCTTCTTGAAACTGATTGAACATACATGTGGGGGTTTGTTTTAAGGCTCTCTATCCTTATTCCATTGCTCTGTATGTCTGCCCTGTTCCAGTACCAGATACTGTTTTAATGCCTGTAGCTTGGGAGTAGGTTTCAAACTTGGGGAGTACAAGTCCTACAGCTGTATTCTTTTTCAACATTGTTCTGAGTATTTGAGTTTCCTTGCAATTCCATATGAATGTGAGAATTGGCTTTTCCAATTCTTAAAATAAAGGATGTTGGAATTTTGATGGGAATTACATTGATTCAGTCCTGGTAAGTTGTGCTTTCCTAAGAGTTTTTCCATTTACTCTAAATTATCCAATTTAGGACCTACAATTTTTTCATAGTACTCTCTTATAATCATAGTACTCTTTTATAACTTTTTTTTATCTTTGTAAGGTCAGAAGTAATTTTCCCCCTTTCATTTTTTATTTTAGTTATTTGTATTTTCTTTCTCTCTCTCTCTCACTCTCTCAATATATAGCTAAAGTTTTGTCAATTTTTTTGTTCATTTCAAAGAATCAAGTTTTGGTTTTATCTATTTTGTATATTTCATACAGTTAATTTACTTTTAGCTCTAGAATTTTTTCTTATTTCCTTTTTGTAAATTCTCTTTATTGATATTCTCATATATATATATATATATAATTTCTGTCTTTGCCCATGTCTTTATTTCTTTAGCTCTCTGACCATCTTTAAGACCTTTGTTTAAAGCTTTGTCTAATAATTCTGCCATCTGGGTTTCCTTGGGGATTTTTTTTTTTTAGATCTTTTTTTTTTTTGTTCATTTGAATAAGCCATACTATCCTGTGTTTTGTGTGTCTTGTAAATTTTTGTTGTTGAAAACTAAATGTTTGAATCTTATAATCTTGTAACTCTGAAAATAAGATTCTTCTCTTTCCCCAGGGTTTGATGTATTTTTTTGTTCAGTTGATTGTTTCAGCGTATCTATATGCCAGAAATTCTTGATAGTTGAGATGAAAGCTTAAGGTCTTCTCAAGGCCTTACCCTGTCTCCAGCAAGCTGCACCATAAATGCAGGTTGTCGTCCACATAGCTGCCTGCCACAGGATGGGAGGTAGGGTGAGGGGATGAGTAGCCACCAAAATTAACTGCAATTTATCAGCCAGTCTGTTTCCTAGAAGCTGCACACATTTAAATAAAATTCAGAGTTCCAAAATAGTCACTTCAGGCTCTTTCTGCCAACATAATTGTTGCCTAGGTAGAGGGATGGATTCCTAATGCTTTCCACTCTGCCATCTTCCCTGACATCACTCTCCTGTGCTGGTTATTGTTTATTTTCCACTCCTAGATCCATTTTTCTGTTTTATTCTGCTTTTATCTTCTCTGTTTTGTGCCTCTTAAAGACCATACTACTTGGGCTTTCTTGTCAATAAACTTCATATTGTGTTTGGCCAATAAGAGGCAACTGAAGGAGGTTGGAGGAGATTGGAAAGCGGTAGAAGAGAAGTCAGGGTATTCTGCTGCTCTCAACCCCACACCCCCAGTGTGGCCACAGTCTGTCAGTGGCTATGTCCTCTGCGACTACAATGCTTTCTAGGCAAATCCCTTCTCCAGCTCTCACCACATGCTGGCAGAAAGTGTATGTGTGTGGTGTGTGTGTGTGTGTGTGTGTGTTTCCTAAGTAAACATTAGTTTTGGTTTAATAAAATAGTAAAAATGACAACATTGTGGTTGAAACCTGCATTTACATGTGCAAACATATGTGTGTATATATACACATATACGTGTGTGTATATATACTGCTCAAAAAAGATATAAGCAATTATAGATACTAACTTTAACTTTTTTATTTTAACATTTAAGAAATTGAGTCAAAAAGAAGTTAGATAAATTACAAAGCTGATTTGCTGTTAGAGGTGCATGAGCATGTAGATTTATATGCACTGCATAGGAGAGGGGCCCCTTAGCCTTGACTTGAGGTTGTCTTTCACATACACAATGAATTCCATGTCCTCAAGCAACTCTTTCATCCCTATGACATTGTTGTTGGACCATTGTGCCTTGGGAGATGGTAAAACTCCATGTTATAGAGGACGAGGGCCAGGTGAGCATGGCCCCTCTTATCTCTTATTGGATAGATCTGCAGAGCAATGGGAAATTATATGAATCACATTTCTTCCTACATATGTCAACAGCATAGTCAGAGTTACACTCTCAATGACATAAGATGGCTCTTTCTCCATCTGCTAACTGTTGCCAGAACCATTTTTAAAAAAAATTTTCTCTTCCTAATGGGTAGTAGAAGTTTCTGAAAGAAAGCAGAGATAATGAGGAATGAACTCTTACCTAGGGTATGACTAAAATAGCAAAACCCCACAATGGTGAACAAGAAGAGATGTGGGCTATTTATTCAATGATCTTGAGGAGTAGACTAGAATATTGTCTCTCCCTCTTCCCTTCCCTTATTCCCTTCTAATATTCAAGACCCATTTGAGATGTCTTGAACACTAAAAATATTCTCTATCTCTATTTTAGTCTATACTGATAATAACTAAGTCTTCATCTCCGCTACAGGGGTATTATTTTTAGGGCATCTCTGTAGAAATGCACATATTGTAGCATCTGTATATAATACATAATATCATTATTTCATTATTGTATATTTAGTTTTTGTGATAGAATGAAATTATCTACCATCCAGGATTATAATAGTATGAAAATATCTACCTACAATTATGTTTTAGACCTAAGCAATGCTTGAAGACCTTACTAAGAGAGATACTTTCACTCTCAGGACCACTGTATATTTTATATTTAGGGGACCTTTCCACTTCATTTTGTCTCCCATCCCATTCATTGACAATCACCCTTTGAGTCTCCTTTTTGTGTAGTTCCAGGAATTTTTCACAAGGATAAAACTTGATATTTTCTATGGGTTCCATAGATGCTGACCTTGTTTTTTAGCAAGAGTTTCTGTGAGAGTTTTAAGAGACATGGCATAATGAGAGTTGTGATATCTGGTATACTGACTCTCTTGCTGGGCCCATACCCTATATCATCCTAGTAATCATCACAGAGAGAGACATTCATCCTCTCAGAAGACAGAAGACTTTGTAAGAAGATGTCTTAGCTGGTAAAAATAATACTTTTGTTCAACATCTTGTTAACAGAGATAAATTGTGGTCAGGCAAGAGAGGTGGCCCCTTTGTGGAGAAAGTTATCTGACTCTGTGGTGAAGACTAGAAGGAAAGAGGTCTAATAAGACTTTACTAATCTGCCTCAATTCTGAGAAATTCAGTAAGAATCTCCTTTAAATCTACTCTCTAATTCATAAGGATTGTCTGGCTAGTTCCTAAGAACCAATAGAAGTGATCTTTGTTTTGGGTAGATATCTCCCTCTCTTCCTCCTCAATGTACACAGATATTAGACTCTATTTAGAACCTCTGGATGGTTGCCACAATTAAACAATGGATGATAGGTCTTGCTTGTTGTTGTAGCTGTTTTCCTTTCCCTATCAAGTTGTGGAGTAGCGAGGATGAGCAAGCATCATCAGGCTTGCTGTGGGGGTTAGGGGGTGAGGGCATCTGTCCTTGCTAAGGACCCAGAGCTCAATCAATTGGAGAAAGCATGTTGAATATCACCAGGAGGACAGGTTTAGGCTAGAGAACATTGATATTCATTTCCTGCCTGAGTAGTCTTTGATTCTCTTTTGGAAATGGGCAGGCAAGCCCTAGTGAGCCCCCAAAGAAGGAAAAAGTACTGAACACAGGGTTTTTGTTTTGTTTTAAGTTTTTATTGGCTTTGGTTACTATAAACCTAGAATGGAGTAAGAAAATAACCAGAATTAACAGTGTGTGTGATGAAGTTACCAATAACAGTATTCCCATAGACCTCTAGTTTAGCATCATTGATACAAAGTTCTGCTTGGACAAGAGTCACCACAGTTTAAGAATCCTAAGGCTGTACTTTGGAAACAAGCTTGAATTCTGATTCTACCACATAGTAGCCATGTGAACTTGAATTACTTAATGTCTATGTTCTTCAGTTTACTCAATTGACAGAGAGGACCAAAATGGCATCTTTCTACATCTTTGCAATTGTGAATTGTTCCGCTATAAACATTTGGGTGCAGATGTCTTTTTGCAAAGATTTGGCAACAACCCAAGTGCCCATAAATACATGAGTGGATTAATAAAATGTGGTATATGTATACCATGGAGTACTACTCAGCCATAAAAAGTGATGAACTACCTATTATATTATCCTGGATGGAGCTGGGGCCCATTCTTCTAAGTGAAGTATCACATGAATGGAAAAACAAACATCACATGTAGTCACCATTAAATTGGTACTAATTGATCAACACTAATATGCACAGATGGGAAGTAACATTCATAGGAGTACGGGCAGGTGGGAGGGGGGAGATAGGGATCTGTAAATCCACAACTAATGGATGAGGTCCATGTTGTCTTGGGGATGGGCATGCTTATAGCTGTGACTCAGGCATTGCAAAGGCAATTTATGTAACCAAACCATTGGTACCCCCATAAGACTTTGAAAAAAATGGCATCTTTCTCATTAGCTTTTTGTGAGTATTCAGTGAGTTAATATATAGAAAGTGCTTAGAGAAATGCCTGCATATATTAAGCTTTAAATAAGGGTTAACATCATTATTTTTTAGCTACTACAAATATAACGTGGACTCAGGCAACAGTGGAATCAGAATTAGGTATTAAATACACAGGTATGGTTCCCATTAAATCACAAAGTAACAACGTTCCCTGTATGCCATTGCTCCTGCAGATTGAGGTGAGTTACGTTAGTCTAGTGCTGTCTTTGATTCCTGGGATTGTTGAAATTATCTTAGTGCTTTCTCACAGGCCTCCTGTTACCCTTTATCTCATAGTGATCTCATCAGTCCCATGATGTTAAACTGACAGCTCCCATTTTACATCTCTAGCTCTTCTGATGTCTAAACTCATGTAATCCACGCCCTCCTTAACACATCTTGATGTAATAGGAATCTTGACTTTAATGTGTGCTATCCAAAGCCCTTGATCTCCTCAACTCTTCTAATCAAATCTGTTTCACCTTCTTAATAAATGATACCACTATCAAATCACTTGCCCAAGCCAAAAGTTGAGAAGTCTCCCTTGATTCTGCTATTTCCCTCACCCTCTACCCATCTTATCACCCAGAACCACTCCATCCTTCAGTCAGCTCTTACCTCCTCTCTGCTGCCCTGCCACTCCAAGCAGCCATAATTTCCTACATGGGTCACTGAAGTAGTTGTAAACTCATGTCTCTACTGCTACTTTCATAGAGCTACATCCCACTGTCCTCATAGTGGCCAGAATAACCTTTTTAAAAAGGTAAATTAGACTTTCTCTCTCTGGTTTTTTTTTTTTACTTCTAAAGCTCATTCCCTGCATTTTCTGTTCTTCATCTAGTGTATTTGAGAACACAGAGCTTCAAAAAAGACCAGTCTAAACATCTTCAGGAATAAAAATTTGGATCATAATCTTTAGCAAATTATAGCTTTGGCTATAGTTGTAAACTTTTCCTTTTTCACCTTTCAGTCTCTTCTTGGTTCAGTAATTTTTGACTTAGCACGTCATCCAGCGAGTTTTGAAGTATGTCCTCAGACACTGAGTTAACAAATATTTTCATTGTTTTCCCTTTCATGTCTTATCTATTGGAAGCCCCAAAATGTTGAAACTAATAACTGTCTTAAAAAATATGATTCTGGCACCTCAATAACCACAGCTCTCTTTTTCTATATTCCCTCTTCATTGTTCAAGTATCCCAAGGAATGAATCATTTACTGTATCTAAGATCCCTTCTATTTCTTCTAAGCCCATCACTAAGACACTACTCACAGAATTCTAGCCTAGCCAGGTCAAAACAGAGCTGCACTTATTAAAATTGTTGTTCTTATTTTGTTTTAGTGAGTTACCAGGTAGGGCCCAAGGAGCTCCACCCGTGCTACTGCTTTGATAAATATGTCCACGGAGATAAAAGTTAGTAAAGGTCATATTTGTGTCATTTTTCTTTCCCTTTTTAGGGACAATAGACCATGGCAATTCTATCATGTAGATTCTTAACCTCCGTCATGTTTAGACATTTAAGCATTTAGAGATGATCCACAAAGAACCTCAGAAAATAAGGACACACTTTTTCTTAGCATTCACTTTTCCCTTTGAATTACCAGGAAAACCCAGCTGAGCAACTGGCTTATGGGTCCCTGTAACTCATTCCCCAGGAGGTCTTTAATGTGGAGCCTAAAAGTATATAGATCAGGGAAAGAAGCCTCCTTCCTTTCTTCTCTAGCTAAATATTACACAAACTATACAGAGTCTGGTTTTTAAAAAAATTAAGTGAGCCAATATTATCCCCTCAAATATCTCCCCTAAAGACCCAACCTGATAAAAGAAGGCTTCCCAGTCATGGCCTCTGTGGCTTTCTTCTTATGAGACAGAAAGAGAGACAATGAGAGAATGAGAAACAAGACACTAAAAGCAGTCAGAATCTTCCTGCTGGGCAGAGCACGAGCACAAGTCAGAAAAAACCTACTGCACTGCACATGCGGATATCTATACATATATATGCCTAACTTTTTAGAAATGAGATTCTGAAATAGCAGATTTAAGCTTTGTCCTGGGAGATAGCTAAGCTGAAAATGAAATGAAGGGCATTTGCTGCAAACCCCCAGGCCTGTGGCCTCTCCTGTCAGCCTTGGCCACCAGCCACTACAGAGTCAGAAGCAGACTCCCAGCAGCACCTACCTGAAGGGTTTCTGCCCCGCTCAAACCAGAATGAACACCTCTGTCCTCCAGAAGCTTTCACCTTAGATGAAGACAGACTTATATGGCTTTTCTAGCCAATTTTCAACAGGTTGTTGTATCACATGGGGGCCCATGGAACAGTTTCTGCTCTTTATTTCTTCCATTTATATACATTTATATATATTTTATTATATATACATTATATACATGTATACATTATATACATGTATATACAGGTAGTGTTATAGAAAATGAACTCCACGGTGTCATTTAACCCCACTAGCAACTTTAATGAAATGCAACATAAAAAATTTTTAAAAGATGTTTGTCCATGTTCTCAGTTATTTTAACAGGAAAACATAAAAACAGTTATGAAAAAGACTAAGATGAGATGTTTAGGCAAGCTTGGTACCTGGTACCCAGATGACCAGGAATGACTACTGTAGATTCCTCTATAGACACAAAATCATCCATGGCTCCAAAGGCCACTTATAAAAAATTCAATAATTTTCTGTTATTAATCACTTGTTTCCTTTAATCTTAGCCATGTGCCACGCACCAAATTTCCAAATCAATGTATATTAAATGCCGATAGAATGTTGTAAAAGGTTGTTTGTCAAGGAATTATAAGATTCTTGTATCACAATCAGGGTTTTTCTACTTTTAAGCTCCATGACCAAGGAAGGACAAGTAACTTATCTTTTCTGAGGCTTACTTTCTTTACTGCAAATAGAGGTATCACCTGTGTTACCAATTCAAGATTTCTTTTGGTGAAGAACAGATAAGATACATTATAGCTAGCGAGATTTAGCAAACAAAATACAATACTTGCAGTTACATATGTCCCAAATATTGCATGGAACATATTTATTAATATTTGGGACATATTTTTAATAATGACTTAACTGAAATTCAAATTTAATTGGTGTCCTATATTTTATCTGGCAATACTATTAACATGGTGCACCAGATAATTCTTTGTTGTGGGAGGCTGTCCTCTGCATTATAGGATGTTCGGCAGCATCGTCAGCTTCTACCTACTAGATGCCAGCAAATCTCCCCAACTGTGACAATCAAAATTATCTCCAGACATTGCCAGACATGTCTTCCACGCCACTTAAGCCTCTGTAGATTTTTAGTTAGACATGGATGGGTAAGCTCCCTGCTCTCTTGCTTACAAGTAGTGTCACCTTGGACAAGTTACTTAGTCTCAGTTGCTTAAAGTATATAATGATATAGTTTAATAGATAATAATAGATAATGGGATGATAATGTAAGGGTAATTTTATGTATTAAATGACTAAGTTTATTTAGCAAACATTTGCATAGCAATATGTGCCTGCACATTTTAATTTTTTTTAACTTTTTTTTTTTTTTTAAAAAAAGACATGGTCTCACTCTTGCTCAGGCTGGTCTCAAACTCCTGAGCTTAAGTGATCCTCCCTCCTCGGCTTACCAGAGTCCTGGGATTACAGGCATGAGCCACTGTGCCTGGACAAATTTTTTACATATTTAATATGTATGATGATCTTTTGAGTTGGGCAGTATTACCTAAGCCATTTTACAGTTGAGAAAACTGAGGCACAGAGCTTAAACATCTTTCCCAAGGTCACCCAAAAGTAAATGGAAGAGCCAGAATTCAAACCCAAGTGGTTTGGCTGCAGAATTAGCTTCTTCATCGTTATGCCAAAATGTCTTTCAGAAACTGACTATAGAATAGTTGGCAGGTGTCCGGTACACAGTAAGAGCTTATACATTGTATTGATTGATAGAGTTAGATTAGTGTTATTATTTTATACAGCCCTAAAAGCAGGCGATCTGCCTTATGTTTCCTTTTGTACTTTGTATACTGTGCCCTTACAAGCACCTTGTGAGCTAGATCACATAGGCCAGTAACAGCATCTTCATCTGATGAATAATCAGCCTGTGTGCTTGCCCGAGGGAAGAGGTGAGTCTGAATACTAATTGTTTTTCTCGTCCCTAGGCCAGCTCTGGTATCACAAGCTACATGTCTTGCAAGCATTGTGCCCAGTCTTCTGAGAACACAAGGAAGGTAATATGAAGGGAGTGTCTGCTTTGAAAATGCTTAAGGTAGGCTGACAGAAAAAGCATGCGCACAGGAAAAATATATAGCAATAGAAGAGAGTAGAGGATTCTCTAAATGGTAGGGCAAACTTGGACTGCTATAAGAGGATTTCAGAAAAGGATGGATTTATAAGTGCTTTGAATGACAGGGCTTTGAATGCATCAATGAAAAAAAAAAAAAAACAGGGGGTGAGGGTGACCTGTATTTAAGGAGAGACTACTACATACCAAGCATTGAGGTGAATGTTTTAAGTACAACAGGACATTGTTCACTTGATGTCACTGTGAAGATATTAGTGCTACATCCCCATTTTACCGATGGCAAACTGGCCTCACCCAGATGAGGTCACGTTGTTAATATCCAGTAAAGATGCAATTTAAGTTCACTCTTCCAATTCCAAAACCCAAGATGTCTCAAATGCAAGAGAGAGAATATCATTTCATGCTTGTAGAATAGCATAAAAATTGAAAGCATGAAATACATAAATGAAAGCAAGGACAGGAATGCCTATTATAGAGCAATGTAAAAACAAAATGATGCAGGTATGTTGGTTTCTTTACAGAGCACATATCATTAACTGATATTTGTGTTTATTTATTTGATGTCTTTTTCTGTTTATTACAAAATGAGCCCCCAGAAGATAATCGCTTGTCCATCTCTTTTGCTTTTATATCCACATCACCTAAAACAATGGTTGCTAACTGGAGTGTCATCAGTGTATATTGTAAAATATAAATGGTTCAGAGTGAAGGGAAGAATAAATATCAAATACAGCAAATTTATCAATGAAAATTAATTTAGAAAATTATCAGATAATATAGAAAAATCAATTTAAAATTTAAAATTAAACCATAAAGACAAATGTAGGAAAGATAAATATGAATTACTGAATTTAATCATAATATATTTCTTCATTTATTTTCATTCATTAAACACATATTTATAGAGTATCTAATAAATGTCAGGCACTGAATTAGGATCTAGGGAATTTAAAACAAGACAAAAGTGTTGTCCTTGTCCTTACAAATTTTTGCTGACTATAGGAGAAGGCAGACATGTGAGTTAATAATTAAAACCCAACTGCTGTTACAAATTAAAATCTGTACAAGTTAGGCAGGTAATACATGTAATCAATTGCTTCACTGCCAGATGAACAGATTTGGCAATAGCTTTTGTGGAGAATAAAAGTCCTGAGCTATTTTCTTCTCTCATAAGTGTAATATGGGCTAGAACAACTCAACACAATCTTAGGCTGGATGCATCTTAAGTTCACTCAAAAATATTTCTGTGACCCTGCTAAATATACATTGTGCTCAGCGAGAATAGTGTAAGTTCATAAGAACCCGGAGCCATGGCTTCATAAAGCTTACATTCCAGTAGGAAAGAGTTAATGAGTCCACATACCAATAAATAAAATAATGGCAAGTTATAATTTATACAATGAAAGGACAAATATATGGATGGATGGATTAGTTTCCTACTGCTTCTGTAATACATCATTACAAATTTAGTGGCTTAACACAACACAAATTTATTATCTTATACTTCTGGAGGTCAGAGTCTGAAATGGGTTTCACTGGGCTAAGATCAAGATGGGGAGGGCTGCCTTCCTTCTTGGGGTTCTAGGACAGAATTCCTTCTCTTGCCTTTCCCAGCTCCTACAGGCTGCCCACACTTCCTAGTGTTTCTCTGATCTTTGCTTCTGCTATCACATCTACTTCGACTCTCCTGCCACCCTCTTTCAAGATCTTGCAATTAAATTAGGTCCACCTGTATAATACAGGCTATTCTTTCACGATCTCAAGATACTCAATCACATCTGCAAAGTCCGTTTGCTATGTAAGATAACATATTCACAGATGCTGGTGATGAGGACCTGGATGGGTTTGGAAGCCCATTATTCTGCCTACCAGAGATGGACAAGATGTTGGAAAAAAAGGCAATGGGAATAGCACAATTTCTCTAGCATGGTCAGAAAGTTCTCTCTGAGTTGGTGAAGCTATGTCTTCAATAAAACAGTTTCAATTCAAGTGAAAAGACTAAGCTACTAATTCTAGAATTACCTTAATCATATCCAAAGTAGTTCTTTCATCTCTGGACCTCAATTAAAAAAAAAATTGGTAAACTAAAGGATATAAAATTTTCAAATTGGGAAGATGAAGACATTGCAATGAGTGATAGAGCACAGTGACTTAGAGCTCATTTTACAGTGTATTATAAGTTAAAGAAAATATGTAATTATGGTATGGTTGTTGTCACCATTATTTTCAGTATAAAAGAAAAGAGTTGCAAATATAAAATCAAATATCTTAAGTAATAATATTAAAATATTAAATATGATTTGAAAATATCATTAAGTTGATAATACTTTTAGTTTTAACAAAATATATATTTTCTGGCTTTGTGAAAAAGGCCTAATAGGCCATGACAGTCTAGTAGTAATAATCACTCCTAGTTCCAAGTATAATTTCTAAATACCATTTACCACTAAAAGAGATAAGGGCTTCTGGGAAAAGTAGCTGATCCCAGGCAGAAGTCAGAATCTATACATGATGTGTGGAATGTCTTCCTGAACCAAAAAATCAAGGAAGCTTTCATGGGTCATGATATAGAGATACAGGAGCCAATTTGAATGACTTCCACTGGCCAAAAATGGGGAAATTTTAAGGATCAAAAATGACATCCTCAAATGGTTAAAACATATAGAATATATAAAAAGCAATAATATTTTAGGGGAGTGGGAGAAACAAATACAACTCTTGAGCACCAGTGAAAGTTGCTGGGGCACCAATTAATTACTTTGAAATTTGATAATTAAAGTAAAATAATTAAGTCTCTATCTTCCCATGTGAATTGTATTTCAAGCTAACTAAATGGGAAGGTAGGGCATGAGGGGAAATTCTTATATTAAGAAGTTGTCCAGCTAATAAATGGAGAAATGATAGAAAGTCATGATTTCCCAACTTATAATGAAAGATATGATTATGACAATGGCAATCGGTGGATGGTAAAATCATTATTAAAGGTTTACTGGGATCTTTAAAAAGAAGAGATCAGACATCATGTACTTTCTGATGATATGCCACACTATGAAGTACTCAGCACCACCTAAGAGGTATTCTTACAAAATAAAATTAACCTGAATCTCATCACAATTTTAGAAGTGACTTTCTGTTGAGAGCAAATCTGTGGCATAAATTAACTAGTTAAACAGCACCACAGGTAAGCAGCCAGCCAAATCCAGAATATGAGACATTCTATAGGACAATTTACCTAATTTCTTCAAAAAGTTGATTGTGCTTAAAAAAAGGAGGTTCTGGATACAAAATATATACTTACAAGAGACTTAGATATAACCAAATAGTAAGAGCAGATATTTGCATTTGAATTTAGATAAACCATGTATAAAAATGCATTTTTGCTCAAATAAATACCCATGAGTTCATGCTGATATACAGGCATGCAACATATGACATTTTGGTGAAAGATGGACTACTGTACATAAGACAGTAGTCTCATAAGATTATAATGGACCTGAAAAATTTCTATCTAGGATTTATACTATATTTTTATCATTATTTTAGAATGTATACTTTCCACTTATAAAAAAAAACTTAACTGTAAAATAGACTCAGGAAGGTCCTTCAGGAGATGGCATTGTTGGCATCCAAAAGAAGGCGGTTTTATCATAGTAGATGACACTACATCTGCATGCATGTTATTGTTCCTGAAGACCTTCCGGTAGGACAAGATGTGGAGGTGGACGACAGTGATAGTGATGATTCTGACCCTGTGTAGGCCTAGGCTAATGTGTATGTTTGTGTCTTAGTTTTTAACAAAAAAATTTAAAAAGTAAAAAATAATTGAAAAATAGCTTATAGAATAAAATATTTGTATACAATTGTACAGTGTGTGTTTTAAGCTAACTTATTTTTATAAAATATCCAAAGACTTAAAAAAAAGTTTATGTAGTAACAAAGTTGCAGTAAGCTAAGCTTAACATATTATTAAAGAAAGAAAAATATTTGTGACAATTTAGTGTTTATAAAGTCTACAGTAGTGTACAGTAATGCCCTAAGCCTTCATACGCACTCATCACTTAACAGACTCACCCAGAGCAACTTACAGTTCTGGAAACTTCACTTACGGTAAGTGCCCTATAGAAATGTACCATGTTATGAAATATCCAATTTCAAATCAAAAGTGCAGTTTATTATATCTCAAACAAGCAGCAGTACAATTAAAGTACACACCTAAACTATCAACACAGTTTTGCCATCTTAATGGTAGCTTGTTTATGCCAGCAGCAAAGAAGCCTAGAGAGCAAGTAACAATGAAATCATGAAAGGTGTTTTCCACAGCTTGTTAATTGAATATTGTTCCTTGCAAGAAGTGGTCCAAAGCCCGGAAGATGTAGTAGTCAGTTGGTGCAAGGTCTGGTTAATACAGTGGATGACAGAGTTTCCAAGTCCAGCCTCTGAAGTTTGAGCAGCATTGTTTTGCCATATGTGGTTAGGCATTGTCTTGTAAGAGGATTGGCCTGTCTCTATTGACCAATCTCAGCTGCTTAATCACAAGCATCCTCATCATTCCATCCAGCTGGTTGCAGTAGACACCCACTGTAATGGATTGACCAGGTTTCATGAAGCTGTAATGGATAATACCAGCACTGAACCACCAAACAGACACCATTAGCTTTTTCTGATGAATATTCAGCTTTGGACTGTGCTTCCTCACTTCATCTTTATCCAACCATTGTGCTGAACACTTGTGACTGTCAGTAAGAATCCATTTTTCTTCACATATAACAATACAGTGTAGAAATGGTTCACCTTTATGTCGTGACAGCAAAGAAAGGCAAGCTTCAAGACGATTTCTCTTCTGAGGCTCATTTAATTCATGTGATACTCATCTATCCAGCTTCTTTACCTTTCCCATTTGTTTCAAAGGGTCCAATATTGTTGAAATAGTAATGTCGAACCTTGCTGCTAATTCACACATAGGTTGAGATGGATTTGTGTCCACTATAGCTTTCAGATTATCATTATCCACCTTGGTGCCAGGTTGCCCACCTGGCTCATTTTCAAGATTAAAATCACCAGAATGGAACTTTTCAAACCATGGACATACAGTAAGTTCATTAGTCACCTCCTTCCCAAACACTGTTGATGTTTCTAATTGTCTGATCTGCATTGGTTCCACGATGGAACTCATATTTGAAAATAACACAAAGTTTTGACTCATCTGTGGTTTCATAGTAATTGCTCTAAAACATTTTTTGAAAGATAATCACAAGCCAAAATGTGCGTTTGAAAGAATGAGGATGTACCTTCACAATAAAAAATAAAACGATAAGTATCAAAGTGAAATGTCAGAGATAAAACTGTCAAACTTAGTACTAAGGAAATTCGACATTTCATACTTAACAACATAGCATATTTTTACTGTATGTTTTATATGTTTGTATGTTTTGATAAAAAAATACTTACCACTGTGTTACAATTGCCTACAATATTCAGTACAGTAATATGCTGTACAGGTTTGTAGCCTAGGAGAAACAGGTGCTACACCATAAAGCCTAGGTGTGTAGTAGGCAGCGCTGTCCAAGAATATGTATGTCTATGATGTTTGCACAATGATGAAATTGCCTAACAAATTTCTCAAACATAACCCCATCATTAGGTGATACATGACTGTAAACGAATGAATGAATAAGAACTCCAATGCCCCATATAGAAAAATAAAAAATATATGTAGATATTCCTTCTTCAAGGAGGTGGAGAAAACCTACATATACCCATATACATAAAAATGTGTGTGTATAAATATACATGTGTATATGTGTATACATACACATACCCCATATGCCATGTTGATAACAAGTGACCCCCAATATGATGTAATGAGAAGGGCACTTCTCCTTTATGGTTTTTCTCCCCAAAATCCATCCCAGTCTAATGAGAAAGCATAAGACAAACCTCAATGAAAGACATCCAACAAAATATTAATATACCTAAAGTATCAATAAAAATCAAGGAGAGACAAACACTATTATAGATCAAAGAAGACTGAAACGTGAAAACTGAGTGTAACACGACGTCCTGGCTTGGTAGTGGGCACTGAAGAAAGCACTTGGTGCTGAGGGTGCCGTGACTCAAATTCTGAATCTGGTTTCATGGCAATCTTCCCCTTTTTAAGAGAGAAGGGAGGACACCCAAGTAGATGTTGTTTGAATAAAGATATGTGAAGCAATTAAACCTTTGATGAAAGTGCTGTCCACCTTAACTTTAATTTCATGGGTTGTAGATAACATACATGTGGAAACTAAGCCTGGTATTCCTGTTCCAGTGACTCCAAATACAGTGTTCTCTCTCTCTCTCTCTCTCTCTGTATATATATATAAAATATATAGAATTTATATATAAATATATATATCATAATATATATATGATATCATCATGAGATATATATACATATCATTACTAATCTGACACAGGAATCCAGGACATTAATGGCCACATGCACTAGTATTTCAGAAAAGTGACTCGGTCATGAGGTTAGAGCTCCCTTCTACACTCTCCTTCACTGAGCCCAGAGAGGCAAGGAGGGCTCGGCAGGTCAGCAGGAACAGACAACTTAGGTTCTCTCTGCATAAATGCCCTTACTTTTCTCTTTCTGCATTTCTGCAGGGGTGAGTGGAGTGAGTGTCCACCACTGTTGGGAAATCAGCCTGACCAACTCACGGATTTTCTTTTTTGGACACGTGTGTCGAGCATTTTCACTCCTTCTGTCTCTTCAGCCAGTTATTGGCTTAAGAGCAAACAATCATTGTTTTAGGCCATAGCATTCTAGTTCAGTCCACTGTAGAGAAAAACTCTGAAATACAAATAGACTAATATAATTCATGGGAAGAAATAAAACATCCAACACAAATCTATACCTCCATTCACTATAAAATCACAGTTTATTCTGCCAAGGATATAGAATGTTATGTACACAAGCAGCTATACAAAGAGGAACAGTTGTGAGCATCTGTGGAAATTCTGCCTTCCCTCTCCATGGTAAGGTCCTACTAGACTTAAAGAAGATACCAATTTCTTGCTAAATACTGCATTTTAAAATGTAGGTTTAGGTTATCCCTTAGAAAATATATAGTAAAATTGTATGCAGTTCCATTTAAAGACATGCTTACATATGCCAGGATTTTCTGTTTCTTGAATCAGAATCAGCTTGCTTAATATCACATCCCAGAATAAGAACTTTATCTCACATTCCACCCTGATTCTGATTTTTTTAACCTTTCTTGTCAGGGATGAGCAAATTCCTACTTCATGTTTGGAATAATGGAGAAAATTTATGTTGCAACAGATAACTGGCTTGCTTCAACTATCTCCTCTCTGTAAACATCTTTGACTTTATACTCTCTTACCGAGAAGGTTCTCCTATGGAGTTTGGTCTGAGACCATAATTAAAATTTATTTCCCCTCATTTCCCACCCTTTACTGAACCATGCAATTAAAGACAGCAATCAAATTACATTAGCAGGCAGGAATATTTTTCAGCACATCTATCTGCTTTGAAAACCTCTGTGGACTTGCAGTCATTTATATACCTTGGGGATTTAAATTTGAATAAGTATAATTATTGTTATTGGGTGTTTATGTCTGCCACACTGGCAATTAGCAACCTAATATTTTTACTTTAAAAAAAATAATTTCTCTATATCCTCTGAAAATATCCTTTGCTTTTCTAGGGAAAAAAAAAAAAGATGTTCCTGGGTTATATTGATTTCTTCTGTCCCAAACATGGAAACAGCCACTTTGCAATGAGTGTTGATTATGTTTAGTGGGGAATAGTGTTAGAGACAAAAAATCTTGGAGCTAGCAGTGTATTCAAATGCTGACATAGATGCATATTGTAATTTTCACATGAATATTCAAGTATAGTAAGGCATGGTGTATTAGCCATTTCACAGACAGAATCTTTTTTTTCTTCCAAAGGGACCATGAATTCATGTTTATGTCTCCAATTTAATTCTATTTTGTTTGATTGTTTTATAATATGGGAGCTTATTAATCAGTTTCCCCTTCTTTCTGCTCTACTTGATCTATCAAGTTATACAGGGCCATATGAAGCCATGATTTTATAGTTTTCCCTTAAACTTAGGAGTATTTATTTACTCATTTATGTATTTATTTGCTTATTTATCATCTTGTATCTGACTCAAGCATCTCAGCAATGGTCCCAAATTGTACCGGTCTAAGTGATGCTTTCCCTTTGCAATTTCTTAAAAATGAATTGCTTAAAAATAGAAAAAAAAATCTCGACTTCACTCCAAGGTAAGCAAAAAAACATCCACAAACAGAAGCCACTTGAAATATCACACCAAACACCACATGTTTAGGGAATAGGTATGAGAAACAATCACGTAAAAGCCTTTGAGATTTTGTTGGAAAGATTCCTTTAAATATTTCTATCGGCGTGAGCTCACTCTGTCTTTTTATCTAGTTAGCTTGAATGTTTCACTCCTCTCTAGCTAATTGGGTAAATGTAGATATTTATTACTGCACTATTGTGAGCATTCAACATTTTAAAAATCTAATTAAGAATGACATAATGTACAACCAAACTAATAAGAATTATCCAAGTCTTTTCAAACTTTACTAGAAAATTTTAAGTGGAGCGATTTCTGTGGTCTCAATGTTTCACAGGAACCAACTCACAAGAAAGAGATGGCATTATCTGTGGATTATGATATATTTTGATGAAGCTAATACGCCTTGGTGTCTGCCTGAGTCTATGCTATAGCAGTGACCAGCTCCCCTCCTCAACTACGGACACAGCATTTGGTCCTACGTCCTGCCACCCCTTCCTGGGGTTCGCCTTTCCTTCTGGAGCTCAGCAGCACAATATCTCTTTCTTGGGTCGTGATGGATGCTTTACCCAACTCCTGAATGCTACACTATTGCGTTTTTCTACTCAAGTTTACATCACCGTGTAGGAAGACTTTAAACTGCTAAACGAGAGCTTCTGTGTGAGGGAGTAATAGCTGATGGAGGAGACAGGCTTTACTAGAAAGCTAAAGGCAGAGCTATTGTTCAGGGCCACCTGGGCACCAGCAAGTGTTTCCTCTGCCTCTGCAGCTGTTTCCATGGTGTCTATCTCCTTTGGCAACCTCACAGGAAGGAGGCGTGCCAGTGGCTTTGGGTGCATCCAGGCATTCTTGTTTCTTGTCTATCAGCATTACTGTCGTAAAATTGCAAAGAGCTTTACAATACATACTGAACGACGTTAGGCATTCACAGAAATCTATTTAAATAAAGCATTTAGATTATTAATCTTATTTTCAGATAAGTAAACTCAATGGAATACTGGAGTGATCCTGATGCAGCTCTCTGGTTTTGGATACTTCCTATGTCAGGAACTTTAAAACTTCAAAATCAGAAAAATCCATGGCTAAACAAGTCTAATTGTGAGAAAAATCCTTGAGCATACCTATACAAAAGTGCATTCCAGGAATTTCCATGTTTTTAAACTTTTTCTGACATTCTAATTCACAAAATAGTGTGTCTTATCTTTAAGAGCTCTTCAGCTTCTCCTTAACCACTTCGGTACGGCGCTCACCGGCCACGAAACCTTGCCCACAGCCGGCACTCATAGTCCGCACGATAGTTTGTGCTGTGCATTGACGACGAATCCGTTTTGCTCTTGTGTGATGAGGAAAGCTTTAAAGCACTGAAAGCTTGTTTTACTTTACAGGCAGCTTTAGGAAAATAACTATAATAACTCCTACTAAGAACTTGTTAAAAGGTCACAGAATCATAGTAACTTATTAGCTGAACGTACACACCTCAACTGCAGAGATAAAAGTAAAAGCGTTTGGCTGTCGACTAAAGTCAACGCTCGGCTGTGTGCCTTCATATCACGGCTGTCAGCTAAAGTCGACGCTCGCGTTCATCTGTGGATGTCGACTATAGTCGATGCTGGTACCAAAGTGGTTAAGCATCCTCTGGGCTGGGCATGGCGGCTTGTGCCTGTAATACCAGCTTCTTGGCAAGCTGGGGCAGGAGGATCGTTTGAGTACAGGGGTTCGAGATCAGCCTGAGCAACATAGGGAGATCTCATACCCCTAAAAAATAAAAAATAAAAATAATAAATAAATAATAGAAGTTTTCTCTGGATTAAGCAACTCTCTTAACCTTCTTCATAGGCACAGGTCATATGGTGTGTAAAATGTGGAGCCCAAAGCAGGCACAGTAGCCATCTGACTCCCATCCCAGTATTCCTTCTATGATCTCGAAGCTTCTCCAAAGGAGCTCCCAGCGTCCTGCCTCTGTTTTAACTCAGGGGATTTATTAGCATAGAAAAGACAGCCAGGTTTCAAAGGATTCTCATTTTACAGCCAACATTATCTGTCAAGAGAAAGCCATACCTGGAACTAGTTCCTTATGATCCCTTCCTTACTTGGCATCCTGAGGGCAAAGAATATGCTGGAGGAACTGGTCCCTGATGTGGTGGAACCTCAGCCCTTGGTCACAAAGTTCACGTTGTGACAACAGCATGTTTTGCCCACTTCAAACTCAACTCTGAGATATAGATTAAACCCAACAGTCAGTGAGGAAATTAGATTTAAATGATTTGAACTTGAATTATGAATAGCCAGAAATGACCTTTTATTTACTTATTTATTTAGGTTCTAAAGACCTAGAGTATAGTTCAGAAAATGGTCAGAATATGATAGTCTTTGAGGAAGCATGCGTCATGCCAGCTCATGAGCTCAACCCAGCTGATTTCTCTCACTTAGTCCAGTAACTATCAAAAGGATAGAGTTAGGTCAGAGTTATGCCACTCTCTGGAGAGAGGACTACAGCAAAGGCACCCTATATAAGTTAGGGAACACATTCAGCTGCTGAACAGAGTCCACACATTAGCGGGTTGAACAAGATGGAATTTTATTTCTCTCCCAATTAATAGTCTGAGTGGGTCTGAGCGTATGTCTTGCAGGGCTGATATTTTGGGGGTCGGGGGAGCCAGGCTTACTCCATCGTGTCGTGGTTTAAAAGGACTACTTCTGCTTATGTTAATGTGCCTTCATTCCAGCTGGAAGAAATGAAACAGGGGAAACAGAAAGGTATATTTTATGAATATTAAGTACAACAAGACATAAGACCCATAAATGTCACTAATTTCCCATTGGGAAAAAAAAAATGCTCATGTAGCCAAAGCTAGCTACAAGAGAACTGGTAGAAACAAACAAACAAAAACTTTAGCGGGACATACATGTGCCCAACTAAAAGTTCTATTACTATAGAAAATGGGAGCTGGATATTGCAGTGATCATCACAGTCTCTGTTATAATCTCTGAAAGTGCTGGAAAGATTTATCTCTGGTAACTTGAAGTGGCTGTTAGGTGGCTTTGTCACCCAAAGAAATTTTCCTACTTATTCTCATCATATCAGTTCTGATCTCATTTCTGCTTTCTCTATGAATATAATAAGCATATGTGCTGATTTAGCTGGTGCCCTAGTGTCCTGCTGGCTTAGCATGCATTTTCACTCTCAAATGTTTCTCAGTTGATACACAAATGATATATTACCTTATTGGAGGCATTCATGTGACACCCTGCCCTATACCCCATCATCTTACCTCAGTTCCCAAGGTGTAAAGGGAAACCAGATTAACCACCTATGATAAGTAAACATGAGGCACAATCCCTACCCTCCTTCTAGAGAAGCATGACCTTATCAATAGAAAATTACCTTTTTAGGGAGAGAAATTAGCAGAAGTCCTTGCACCCTGCAGTAGGCATCATAAGATCCCCACAATTCATTTTTCCCTGAGTTATAAAGATTGGCAAGTTTTAACAAGGTGAGGCTTAGATTAAATTTTAAAATACTTTTATAAAAAGTTAATCATTACTGTACCTGCATATGGGCACAGAATGAATACTATGTTTGAATTTTGCCATTGCTTCCCTGGCCAACACCTATCTATTGCCTTTTTTAAAGGAGAAGTATTGGGATTTGATCTGCAAATTAGTATTCCTTTATCCCATAGAAAGGCAACTTTCAAGGAGGTAGGACTGCTATATTAACATATAAGCTAAAGTGCTTATCAATTCCTGCCTGGGGTGTAAGGGTTTGTAGAAGCCTCCCTGTTTCCAGATCAAAATCAGATTCTCTATATTCCAATAGCAGGATTCAGCTGGCCTACCCAAAGTGATGGTAAGAAATTTCCAACAATTAAGCAATGATCATTGTCTAGGAAATGTCACTGTTATCTGGCAGGAAAACATATACCATTAGGTCTCATCTAGTGACTCTTTTATATTAGAAAGAATCAGTTTATCACATTAGCTCCTTATCATGTCTGAGAATACATAATATGGCCCAGGGAGGACAAAAGTATGTTTATATAGTGAGGCGAGTGTGTCACAAGGCAATAGAGAAGTAACCTTGAGAGTTATAGGAGAAGAGAAGATTCCAGTTAGTTGTAGACACTAAAACAAAGAACTAGAAGTTGAGGCAAAGAACTGGGCAAGTTGAATTATCTACCAGTTGGGATAGCCTAGACATCTCTGCAGAGACAAATGACCTCCAAAATTCACAATGGTTTACTTCTCTCTCCTGCACTGTGTTCATTGTGGTTTGGGATGGCTACCATGTCATCCTTACTCTGGGACCTAAGCTGAAGGAGCAGCTTCTTGCTGGAATATTCTTAGTCATCATGAAAGAGGGAAAAAAGGTACTTGACTATGCCCTGGCACTTAAAACTTCTTTGAAGTAGGAGCCATCATTGCCACTCACATTGTGTAAATTTTCCTGAGTTCAAAAGACCTGGATACACAATCCACTGGCACACCGCAGAGGGACCACCAATATGGAAGAAGAGCAAGCCAGCCTTCCAGAGGGGTGAGGGGTTTTTACAGTATGCCAGTGACTCTCCATGAGAACTACTACCTAACAGTTTTTGAGCTCATATTATATGCCAGACATCACGCCAAAATTTTACAAGCATTATCCATGTAATCAACACATTACTAACCTCTAAATACTTTTATTATCCCCACAATACAGATAAGAAAACTATAAATTAAAGGGTTTAAGTAACATATAAAAAGTTGCTAAACAAATTAATGACAGAGAGAGAACTCAAGCCTAAGGCTATTTGCTTCCTAATAATGCCTGTGTTCTTGGAGGGATAGAAGGATAACAACACTCATTCTTTGAGTCTTTAGCAATAAAAAGCAGAGTAGGTGAATAAAAAAGAGATGCACGTCAATGAGATGAACACAGAGAAAACTAATTGTATGAGAAGAAATAGGAACAGGTCTTTTACTCTCCAGAAACATTTTGCACATGGTGGGGACCCAGCCCATTCCCATGAAGCAGAGGATTAAAGAAAAAAGAATAGAGAATAGTATTCGGAACTCCAGTAGAATTCTCATATTTACCCAAAGGAGGAATGGTTCAATCAAATTTGGCCCATCCAAGAAATCAACAAAGAATCACAAAAGAGGTGTGATGCATTAATAAAGACCTAGATTCTTCCAGCCTTTGTCATCTATTCTGAAAGCCCAGTGGGGTAGTTGCCTCATCATCCTGTCCTCCTTCACCAGGCAAAGAATACACAGCCTCCAGATCAAGAAGCAAAGCTTGTCAGGCAAGTTTCTGCTAGTGGGCACATCCCTTCTTCCATATTTCTGTCACTTTCCACTTCCCTCCCTCTCTCCACCTCTCAGTAACTTGCCAGGAATAATGATTTTGGAGGCAGATATTATCTTTCTCAAGGATGTACTCAAATATCAGCACTTTTAGATCATCCATGGCTCTGACCACAACCTTTTGGACAAGTAAAGGAGAAATTAAAGAAAAGCATATTGTCCCTTTCTTTTTGATTGTGGTGTTTATGTAAGAATACGCTTTTACTTTAGGCCTCCTGTAGAATAAAAATTAAACAAATTCATACCTACTTCCTAATTACATTCAGCACACTACTTCTTTTTCCCCAGGCACAATCTTATGTAGGATAAGACTGTCCTTTGGAAAGGACGAACCATCTCTGCACACTTGAATACCAGAAACTTCCTTAGCTGTAGTTTTTCAGAATCCTTTTCCCTGAATAAGAGAATATGGTTGGGGAAGACCACTCTCTGGATCCCAATCACGGAAAAGCGGGTGGGAGGGGGACAGTAACACATAGATGCCAAGGCTGTCATTCTAAGCTAATTAGCTAACCTCACCTTTGGGAGAAGGCTGAGTTGGGCAGGGGCAGAGGTGGGAACCATAATGCTTGGTTTTAGTTTTTATGCATACAAAAAAGCCAGGTTTGATAAAAGATGATTGATCAGTATGTCATGGTAGACATACGGCCTAAATTTAGCTCAGGAGGTATGGAGCTAGAGGGAGAATTTAAGTGGCAAGCCTGAAAAAATCATTTTAGTTATTGTGTGAATAGCATGTAGGATTAAGGAAAGGGAGAAGTTTGGGAAATTAGACTTTGGAGTTTTCTCTTTGCTTTGGTGGGTGAGATGTGGTAAAATTTAAGATGGATTAGAATGAAGACTTGAATGTCTCCCATGTTTTTCAATTACTAAAACTATCTTGCAGATACATAAATACACTTTTAACCAGTTGAGAACATAAGAATTCATGCTGTGGATGTGGGACCAAAAATAGTCTGAAAACCTATTAATATTTCCTTGAGGAAAAATTTGTTAACCTGTTTGATTTGCAAACTCTGTGCTACTGTGGCTCCTTTTATATTACAAATGTGATTCTTTATTCATCTCAATGTACCATAAATTGAGACGTTGATAGATTTTTTTCCAAGAAAATAAATGAGTCATAATAAACCTTTTCCTGTATGAGGATGAATGTGAAGTACATAGTCATTATTCGAACAGGATGTTCCTTTAAAAAGCAAGTGAGATTGCATGTCTCAGGGCTGTTTGGATAGCAACTTAGCAGCGTGTCTGGCAAAAAGATTTTGTTCTTTGCTGCTTCTCAATACTTTCAGAGGTCAGGAAATTAAATCTTTTGGGTGACATGTACCCCACCCTTGTTTGCTGTACTTGGATGTAGTGACTGGACTCTTAATGTTTTATTCCTGTCTGAATTTCTCAGCAGAATGTGCTTTAACCATTTTACTGTCTGGTTTGTTAAGTTTAAAACTTTAAACACTCCTACACTGATGGTGGGACTGCAAACTAGTACAACCTCTGTGGAAAGTAATATGGACATATCTCAAAGAGCTACAAGTAGAACTACCATTTGATCCAGCAATCCCATTACT
>VBSM01001265.1:62574683-62593448 GCA_008086735.1 Cheirogaleus medius
TACCTAATGGGTATGGTGCGCACCTTCTGAGGGATGGACACGCTTGAAGCTCTGACTCAGGTGGGGCAAAGGCAATATTCGTAACCTAAACATTTGTACCCCCATAATATGCTGAAATAAAAAACAGTTTTTTAAAAGTGACATCCTAAAGAATAATACAGAGAAATTCAGTGTAGAAAAAGCTTATACTAAAAATTTATAAATAGATATAACATGCTTTTTAAATTTCAATATGATGTGTATTAATTCCTAATTATGGTGATTATAGCAAATCATCTCTAGCAAGAATTCTAACAAGAGAAAGGATACCATGATTAAGTGATTTTTTTTGTTACCTCAAAACAACCCAGTTTCATCATAGAAAATTTGAAAACTATGGAGAAACTTAAAATAGAAAAGAAATATCACCCACATTTCCACTATATGTACATATTATAGTTTTTGTATTTTTATTTTCTCTGCACAAAGTTTATCATGATAAAACCAATTTATTTATTTTTTAATGTAATAACTGTTACACTGTCTATGCATTAGTGCTAAGCACATTTGGACAGCAGTTCTAAAATTAGAAACTTACAAAACAGGCTCCCGGCATCCTTTCTACACTTACTACTCCTCCTCCAGGACTGAGTGAGTAAAACCATCTAGGAACAGAGCAGTCAGGAAGCAATGATTAGATGTGCTATAAATATAACTTTATAGAATTTTGTTTTCCAAATAAAGTAATTTTATATAGTTTTATTTTCGCAAAAAGAAAAGAAACACAAAGAGAATGGAATCCCTTTTGTTTATATTTTTTCAATGGTTACTTAGTGGTTCAGGTTGATCTTTTAAGTTTCCAATGTTTTCCTTTCCTCATAATTTAAATTAGCCATCTGTCTGTCACAAGGTTTTGTGTAAAAATCACCTAAAAATTGTGAAGAATTTTGAGTTGCTAAAGACAGAGTATTAAAAGCATTGTAATGCCTCTAAGCCACGTTAATTTGATATAGACTAAAATCAGTGACCTAGATTTTCTTTTTTAATTTTGTAGCTGCTAATTCATTTAGAGCACTGTATTTTATTATTTTATGAAAATACTCAGATGTATTTGAATTTTTCTAGTTGCAGAAACAATGGTAAATGAAACAAGAAATTCCATTAAGTTTAATAGTGGAACTAACAAAAGAGAAGAAGAGTTGATGGTTCTATAATCAGGACAAAGTGTAACATAGCTGTCTATTCATCACTTTGTCATTTCAATTGTATCTCCATAGCACATAAGAAAAATGTATTGGTTTACACTGCATAACTATAATATCATAATAACACTTTGTATATGTATGGCTTCTAGATTTGCAATGTGACCTTGGGCAAAATCTAAAAGAAGGCTTTAGATCAAAGGGAGAAATATTAACTCTAAAGAAATGGAAAAGCTTTCAAACTAATATGATAAAACATATTCTGTTAGTCAGAGAAATCAATAGGCACACTGCAAAAATAATTCTAAGGAGGGGGAGGAAATATACACAAGAGAAGCTCAGTGCTGGATAGAGCAGGAAAAAAAAAAAACATACCAAGGACCAATAGGAAAGATACAGGTAAGAAACAATTATTTTGTAGCAGATCAAAAGGAGAAAGTTAAAACAACATTCAAATATATCCTCTTTTTCATTCCTGTTCTTAATTCTTGTTACATGAGTAAGTGATAGCATCTCATAGACCACCACCACCAACAACAACAACAAAACACAATGATTGAGATTTTCCTGTTCTTTTTGTGTTGTGTATCTGACCAAGGATTCTATAAACACATATAGTCAAAATTAAGTAGTAAAAAAAAATGGTAAGATGTCCTCTAAACCATAATGCGTGCCCATCTCAGGAGGCTAAGAAATACGTGTAGAAATCACACTGGGATTAGATTTAGAACTGACATCTCTCCTCTCCTTTTGAGAGCCAAGATGTCAGCACTGACTCCAGCAACCTAAAAATCATCACAAATGAAATGAAAAACTAAAAGCTGGCAGGACAGAGGCCCTGACTGGGTGAGCAACACTATATCCTTTCCAAAAATTTACTCTTCATGGAAACAAAAATCATGATTTCTCAAAAGCAAATTTAAGTAGCTGATTTGCTTAATGTTGCTTATAGCTATTCTTTTTACAAGATATATTTTTAAATCACTAATTTCCTCTCTATTCCTCCTCGGCATCTTTTACTTTTTTCCCTAACTTGCTTTTATAACTAACTTCTATGGAAACTTTGTTTCCATAACCATTTGCATAAATATACACAGATGATATTATAAGAATTCTTCTGAGGATGACATTTATGATGATATTATTTCACTGAGATAATACCCACATTCAATTTGGTTTGTACTGACATTCTCTGAGCCTTTTTATTTTATATGTAAACATAGTGGACAATACTTTACATAGTTGCTGTGTTGAATACATCTAATGATGTAATTCAAAACACTTCACATATGTCTGGACCATAGTAGGTATAAAAATCAATTTCATTTTCTTATTAGTCAAATAAACACTTTTAATATTCAGATGAATTTACCCTTAAATCTCAGTCTAACAGAGCTTTGTGTAGGGAACAATCATGTCCTGTAAGAATTCTTCTTCTTTGTTGATTATTATTGACTATGTTTGAAGTTGCTGGAATTCTAATCTGCAGATAAGTGAAATGTTACTGTGTATTCACATTTTTCTAGGCACATAATCCTATTCTGCATATAGTCAAGACCTATCTATCATGCACTCTTCTCTAGAGTCAAAGGTATATATCACAGTCCTATATACTATCTATGGGATTATAATCTTTAGACAAAGTTTGATGCTAGAACTTAATTAGCACCCATGTATGTTTATTGAATGAATGACTGAATGAACAAATGAGTAACATTAATTAATTGATTGGTTACTTGTTTAATAAGGGGGAGGAAAAATTATCCCCTTTCCAGCTTATTTTAAAGAGACTCAGTTTTGTTCCTTCAGGTAAATGTCAAAATTTCAACTCTGCCTTCTCTCAGTAATAAAAGTACCTGGATTCCAATAGTAGACAACTACTTCTTTTAACTTATTAATTTTAAGAAATAGGCAATGCTCATTAAAAATATTAAAAACACAAATAATAGTTCTCACTTTGAAAGCCCTAAATGACCCTTTAAATTTTGGTCTTTAATCTTTATTCACTGGATCTCTCTAAGAAGCACTGTCACAGATCACAAGACGATGAAGTAAGTAGCATTTCTTTTCCAGAAAAGGACAGTCTGAACTGTAGGCAGTTTTTAGCAGCACTTAATGCCTTTCCTGTCTTTATTCTATTCCACAGAAAGGAAAAAAACAAAGAGACAAGCAAGCAGCGGCTCTGTAAATGACTTTCACCTATTACTGGAAGCAAATGGGTCATGTTATTGACCAAAAAGGTGACTGACCAAAGACCAGTGATTTCCATTGCTTGGACTCATCATGAGCCTGAAGTTATTGGCCACAAGGCTTCAGTGTTCACTGGAGCAATGGAGAGAGGGCAGCTTGGATCAGAGGCAATTTTGGCAAAGATGTAAACATTAAAGAACTCTAAATAGTAATTTGAAATAAACATAGAGAAGAATGTGGAGAATGTTTTTATTCTTCTTAAAAATAAAACCAAATATCACAAAGATCTGTTTCATATGTACAAATTGGTACTAACTGACCAACACTAAATTGCTCACATGGTAGTAATGCTCACTGGGTGCCAGTAGGAGTGGGGTGGTGGCGGTAAATTCACAACTAATGGAAGTGGAATGGACTGTATGGGGGAGGGACATGCCTATAGCTCTGGCTTGGGGCGGGGGACGGGAAACAGCAGTACATGTAACCAAAATGTTTGTGCCCCCATAATATCTGAAATAAATAAAAGATCCATTTAATACTTTTAAAGATAAATGTGCTTTTAAACTAATTTTGATTTTAGTAATATAAATATTGGATATAGATATTGTACCATGAATCAGTAATGTCTTAATGGTGTGAAATGTCTTTTTCTTGTTCCTATTAATATAAAAGGTATTCCAAGGATGAATGTGATAGGTCAGGGGCCTCAGAGATATAATGAATATCATAGTGAATTGAACTGTATAATGAAGCAGAAGAAAGGATATTTTCTTCTGACCTGTCTATTTTTCAATACCTGCAGAGAGAGAAAGAGAGAGGAATTGCATCTAATAGTAATATAGGGGCTATCCAGTAATATATCTATCCTTTCTACAACATCACTTGGAGGTATATTTAGAGACAGACTGACTAAACGTTTTTAGGAATAGAGAACTTACTTCTTCATCTTTTTGTAAACATATATCATCCATCCTGAGCTTTCATTTAATCATCCTTTTAATTACCTGTGCTGTGCCAGGTACTAAACTATCTTCATCTCATTTTTGCCTTTTTTTGCTTTGTCTTATTTTTATGCCTCTTCAATGGGAGGGTACTCAAATATATATGGCTTGGTTACATCTTTTGTTTTTGTTGTTGAATTTGAAGAGGTATTTTTGTTGTATATCTTGGTTAACAGTCCTTTATTAGATATGTATTTGGCAAATATTTTTTCCCAGTCTGTGGCTTGTCCCCTTATATTCTTGACATTGTCTTTTGCAGAGCAGAAGCTTTTAATTTTAATGAAGTCCAATTTATTATTTCTTGCATTGATTATGTCTTTAGTATTATATCTACAGTCATCACCATACCCAGTGTCTTCTAGATTTTCTTTTATGTTATCTTCTAGAAGTTTTATAGTTTTGTATTTTACATTTGGGTCTATGAACAATTTTGTGTTAATTTTGGTATAGTGTATACGGTCTGTGTCTAGATTCTTTTATTTGTTTTTGCATGTAAATATTCAGTTGTTTCAGCATCATTTGTTGAAGAGGCTATCTTTAGTGAACTGTATTGCTTTTGCTCCTTCATCAAATATCAGATGACTATATATATGTGAGTCTATTTATGATCTCCATATTCTGTTTCATTGATCTATGTGTCTATTCTTTTATCAACATCACATTATCTAGATTATTGTAGCTCTGTAGTTAGTTTGAAAGTCAGTAGTATCAGTCCTTCATCTTTGTTCTCTTTCAATATTGAATTGGCCCTTCTGGGTTTCTTGCCTCTTCATATAAACTTCAGAGTCAATATTCATAAAATAACTTGCTGAGATTTTATTAGGATTGCATTGAATTGAGAAGAATTGACATTTTCACAATATTGAGTCTCCCTATCCATGAACATGGAATATCTTTCCATTTATTTAATGCTTCTTTGGTTTTGTTCATCATATTTTTTCAGTTTTCCCGTATCTATAAATCCTGTACATATTTACAAAGTATTTCATTTTGGAGGGTGCTAATATAAATGGTATTGTTTTATTACATTCAAATTCCATTTATTCATTGCTGATATGTAGGAACATGAATGACTTTTACATATTAGCCTTGTACCCTGCAACCTTGCTGTAATTTTTATTTCTAATTTTTCTATAGATGATCATGTCATCTCTGAACAAGAACAGTTTCATTTCTTTGTTCCCAATCATTATGCCTTTTATTTCCTTTACTTGTCTTATTGAATTAGCTAGGACTTCCTGTAGATTTTTTAAGCTAGTGCGTGCATGTAAATATTATCATTTTTAATTTGTCATGTTTTTCTGTAATGCTTAAGAAGACTAAGTACAGAGATGTTAATTTCTCCAAACCTAATGTGTAGAATTGCTGTAATTCAATTATGTCCAAGACAAATTTTAGGGTAATCAAATAAAGTGATTCTAGAGTTTATTCAGCAGAAAGCAATAAGTAGAAAATTGGAAAAAAATGACAGAGAGAATTTAAATCAAACTGTTAAAGTATTAGAACACTTTGATAATTAAAGATTTTCATACTATTATACAAATAAATGACATTTAAAATTTAAACAAGACAAATAATTCATCATGAGTAGAAACTTAGTAGCAAAGGAAGAGTAACTGAATAAATCATACTGAGATTATTGGTTTATTATTTTGAAAACTTAAAGTCAAACTACCAAAAATCATAAAACAAATAAATTTTAACTCAGTTAAAGCTCTTTTTTTCCAAATAAGAAGCATGTAGGAAGAAAGGAAGGAAAGACTGCAAAATGAACTAGACACAACAAAACACAAAGATTTCTTCCTGTTAGTTTTTTTAATGAAAATTTTTGTAGAAAACTCAGTTATAAAAATGCTACACCATGAAATTCAATGTACCTTTCAAGCAATTGCAGACATTTTGTTTGCCTTTTGAAGACTTATCTTTTAAATATTAATCATTTAAGTTTGTAAAGAAATGTAAATAAAATATTTATTAAAATGCAATAGTTATCAGGAAAATAAGAATGCAAGCCATAGACTGAGAGAACTGTTTTGCAAATGACATACCTGATAAAGTACTGTTATCCAAAGTAACAAAAATTCTTTTCAAACTCAACAATAAAAAAATGAACAACACACTCAAAAGAGATATCAAGCCATGAAAAAACATGGAAGCAATGTATCATTACTAAGTGAAAGAATCTGATCAGAAGTGGCTACATGTGATTCCAATTATATAACATGCTAGATAAAGTAAAACTATGGAAATGGAAAAAAGATAATTGATTTCCATGGGTAGAGGGGAGAGAGGGATGAATATACATATCATAGAGAATATTAATGGCTGTGAAACTATTCTGTGTGATACTACAATTGTGGATATATATCATTATATATTTGTCAAAACCTGTACCGTGTACAACACCAAGAGTGAATCCTAATGTAAACTAGAGACTTGGGGTGATAATGATATATTAATGTAGGTTCATCTATTATTAACAGATGTATCACTTTAGTGGAGGATGTTGATAGTGGGGGAGGCAGAAAGTATATAGGAGGTATCTGTACCTTCTGCCTAATTTTGCTGTGAGCTTAAAACTAATTTAAAAAATAAAGCCTAGTTAAAGAAAAAAAGGTTTAAAAATAACACAGGTTTGCTAGAGTATCACATCCAAAGGCTCTGTATTTTATTTAAAATTATTTAGTTTATTGTATCTTTGTAAAATTTTTGAAAATGATTCTAATTATTGATTGAGATACTGAGAATATTAAGGTATTCTAATTTCAAAGAATAGTTATCTTGAAAACTTTAGTTTTCCTTAAATTTCAGGAAGATTTCGAGTCCAAACTTTTAAAGTGAATTTTATAAAATTTTACCTAGTTGTGTAGCTGAAACTTCTTTCATATGTAAGGAAATGTAAAATTTCAAACAACATAGGGCTTTTTCCTAAATGGAAGACGCTGTAAGCAAAATAGCTTTGAAAGCCATGGAAGAAAATCTGTGTTTTTTATATAAGAAATAGAAATGAAGACTCATAAACACTGAAATTATTTCATCACAAAAGTGGCAAGGTAGAAAACCAATTTGTTCAGGAAGAACAGTGTATTATTTAAAAATACTGCTAGCCTTTTCTACCTGAAAACAGGATAACATAATTGACTGTTCTATGGATAGCTACAGAACACTTTTTTATCTTTTCATATTCTCTAAAGACTTCTGCCATTTTCTTTTTTAAGTTTAGGTTAGAAAATTCTTTTAAGTACATTTTTCACCCAGTGTCTATTTTAAATTCAAGGAAAACCAGTTTGAAACTTTATTTTTCATTTTTTTTTCTATTTAATTCTTTAAACTAAATTAACAGGTGATGGCATTTCTTATGATTGTACAATTTCCCCATTCATTCTTCTAGAAACAAATAAAAAACAATTTGGCTAACCAAATTTTATTCTCTTCATAATTGGGGTTCATATGCTACTCACCATTTTCTCTTTACAGAAGAAATGCCCAATTTATGATCTTTGATCAAAAAGTTTGGAAAATGTGGACTTAAATTTTTCTTCACTAAACACAATGTGTACTATAATATATGTGTTAACTCTTGAAACTAAACTCTAGTGTACAGTTCTTCCTAATGACTCATTTCATAGAGCATACTTTAAAACTTCTAATTTTTGGTAAATTTTGAAATAATCATAGATTCACAGAAAGTTTCAAAGAGTATACTACTTAGAGTTCCTTTGTACCCTTTGTCTAGTTTGCCCAAATGGTTACATCTTACAAAATTAGAGTAAAATATCAAAGCCAGGAAATTGGCATTGGCATAGCGTGTGTGTGTGTGTGTGTGTGTGTGTGTAGGGGTATACTTAGTTCTATGCCAATCTAGCACATGCAGAGCCATATAACTGTCCCAGCAATCCAGACATAAAACCAGTCCATCACCACAAAGTTCTCTGTCATGATGCCACATTAAAGGTCTACCTTTGCCACCTCCACCCACCCAACTCCATCCCTAAACCCTGGTGAGCTCTGATCTGTTTTAGTGATTAGTGTTTGAGATTAACTTTTCCTAATCTGTTGAAATGCCTTTGAGATACATCCAAGTTGTGTTTTATTGATAGTTCATTTCCTTTTCATTGCTGAGTGGTATTCCATGTTATGGATATCCTATCGTATTTAATCATTTACCTTGAAAGAGACATTTTAGTTTTTTCCAAATTTGGCTATTACAAACAAATCTGTTATGAGCATTCATATACAGGCTTCTCAGTAGATGTAAGTTTCCATTTTTCTGGAATAAATATCTGAGAGTGCATTGGACATTGCTGGGTTTTATGGTAGGTGTATTTTTAATTTTTAAGAAACTGTCAAATATTTTCCAGGTTGGATGATCCATTTTATATTCCCATGAGCAACATATTTGAGATTCTGTTTCTCCATATCCCTGCCAGTGTTTCTCTTTCTCTTTCTCATGAACAAACATATATGTGTATATGTTTGTGTGTGTGTATATATATGTGTGTGTGTATATATTAATTATTCTGCTAGGTGTATAATGATATCTCATGGTGATCTCAATTTACATTTACCTTAATAGCCAGATGAATATCTTTTTACAAGATTTTCTATTTGAATGTGCTCTTTGCAGAACTCTTTATGATTTTTGCCTATTATTAAATTGGATTATTTAGATTTTAATGTAGAATCTTGAGAATCCTTTATATGTTCTAAATATAAGTCCTTTCACAAATGTATGGTGTGTAAATATTTTCTCAAAGTCTATAATTTGTCTTTATATCTTCTTGAACAGAATACTGAATTATCTTAATTTTAATAAAATTCAATTGATCATTTTTTTTCCTTGTATGGATCATGCTTTGGGGTTTATATCTAAGAACTCGTCACCATGCCCCACATCCCAGAGATGTTCTCCTATGTTATCTTCTAAAGGTTTTATGGTTTCACATTTTACAGTTAAGCTATTTTGAGTGACTTTTTATATAAGTTTTAAAGTCTGGTAAAAGTTTATTTGCTAATGTATGTATATATGTATATATGTATTTATGTTGGATGTCCAATGTTTCAGCACCATTTGGTGAAAGAGCTATCTATTTCTAACACCTATGTCATCTTTGTGTTGGCATCTCTTGATTGCCTTCTGTCAGCCAAGCGGGGATATTTCTGGCTCATGATATGATGAGTGATTTTTTAATTGAAACATGGACATTTGGGGTAATTGTGTTATGAGATTATGGATTTTATTTAAATCTTGTGTTTTTAGCAGGCTTCCACTTGTCTTGTTTTTGCCAGGTGGAAATTGAAGTCCAGGTTGACTAATGAGCCTCTGTTGAAACTGGGGGTGGGGGTGCGTATCATTACTGTTTAGCGGAGGGAAGTTTAGGTTCCCCTCTATGTCTCACTGACACCAACCAGATTGGCACGGGGCAGGGGCACCTCGGTACTGGTCCCCATGTAGCCTTCACAGCAGTGAAGTGGTGGCCTCATTACTGTTTGTGGGTGGTGAATGACTCAACTTTCTAGTGAATTTCCTAAGATTACCAGCCCCGTGGGGAATAGAAGGTGGGCGTCATTACAGTCAGATCAAGTGTAAAGCCAGGCTTCCCACACTGTCTACACTGACACATGCCATTTTGGGACAAGGCTTTTAATCACTCAGGAGGTTTGGAAGCCCTGGCTCTTCATTCTGTCTTCCTCAACTCTGCCCCAGAGCTGAGATGGGGAGATGTCTGTTACAATATGGCAAGAGTGAAAAACTATCTAAGTTTTTCCACTTATCCTTTGCCGGAAGTGGTAGGGATGTTTTCTGTAGTGTTTGGCTGGAGTAGAGTGACTGTTGTCTAAGAGTTTTCTGTTTGTGTTTCCAGGCTGCCCCTTTCCTGGGTCTTTAGCTAGAGAGAACAAGCTATTTTGGAGCTTTTGTGCATGTGTGCCCACTGGTGTTTCTAGGTTCTCCTATGTCTAGTCTGGGATATATAAGTCCTGAAAAAAAGATATTTACCATTATTCTCTTCATAACTATACTTAGAGAAAAAGAAACATGTTTGTGACTACTTTAAAAAACTTGACTCTTATAAAGAAATCTTGTCAAAGCTTATTACGTAAGCTGACATTTCATTATAAAGTAACTGACCACCTTCATCTTCTCTCCTACAAGTCTTTAGAGTAGTACTGGATTTGAGAGAATGAGTCAGGTACAAAGTTGGTTTAATTTGTTTTTAAATGATATTCCATTTTAAGAAGATGAAATCTCTCAACTGCTTTAGTAATGAATCATCACCTAATGTCTATATTTATTGGAAGAATTACTATGTCAGCCAAACAGAGCCATCTGGACCAATCTTTACTGTTATATTAAGTAACTTTTTGAGAATTATTTATAGAAATTGGGTGTATGACTTTTTTTCTCCTTGGTCTCTTTTGAGGAATATTTTCCTAGCAGAGGAGCTCATTTATATTGTTTTTTAAATAACTGAATTGCATTTAGCACTGGATCCAAGAAAATTTTGAGAAACTAAATCTTAAAGTTAGAAACCTAAGCAAAGATGAGAGCTTTATTTTTTTTCTTAAGACTTAGTGACTTACAGTTATTTGCAGTTATTTGCAGGTTCAGTTACATGAACATATTGGACTGAAATGTTGCAATTGGAATCCACCATGAAGATGATATAAAAACAGTTTCTATGTCATGCTATAATTATAAAGAAATCACACTTCTGTGAAGATTAAAATCTAAGTTTTCTTTGAAAAGGCAAAAGGCACGTTTCTAATCACAATTATATTTGAATATCCTATAAATTGTCTACATGGCATAGTATATAGCCTACTAGTGATTCTTATGAACTGCAAGGTTGGCCAGTCATTGAGTAAGAGTAAAATAAAGAACAAAAGGAAATTCTATACACTGAAGTCTGGGGACTAAGCCATTCTGCCTTTAAGAGAACTCTCTGACCTAACTATGACCCGGAGTAAATGGGAAATTTGCTTCATTCTATCTTACTATCAAACATGCATAGCCTAATAAAATGTAATATTATTTTTAAATGAAAAGAGAAAAAGAGATATGAGATCAACTACTTAGAGACCAATTCAGCTTTGAAATCAGACTAATGGTTCCATAAATATATTTTGGATTTGCAACACAGACCAAAAGTTAAAAGGAAAGAAAGAGCTAATTTTTTCCAATGCCTTAAACTTTGTGTTAGTCCTTTCTAAAGATTGAGATACACATTGTTATAGAAATGATTCATTTATTAATCCCTCTAGCCAGCATACATTAATTAATATTTATTAATATATACCTTTATACATGTCTAAAACATATTGATTATAACTCAGGAAATAGTAACATGGAATTTGGCTCTGCACATAAAGTTTTCTGGTATAATCTAGTTACCTGGCCAATATGTTTCTCTCTATATTGACTTATCTATCTGTCTAAAATACACTTTTAAGCTGTTGGCCTTAAGAAGTTCTACCTGGTTGCATAGGTTTGCAAGAATTTACAAGCACTTTTTTCTTTTAAATAACTTTTCCTCAGACAGAGTTCCATCATTTCAACCATGTGCTATGCTCATGTATACCTCAGGCTTTTTCTGCTCAGATCAAACTAATAAAACTCTAATAAAATGCTATAAATACCTATGGCACATTAAATAGCATGGTATTTTTAAAAGAATGGATATGACACTTTGGAGGATTTATCTTATGACTTCCAAGATTATTCTAATGATATAGATTGAGAATCCTCTGGTCAGTTTTATAAATGCTAAACATTTAAACTCTGTTTCCTAATGTTTACATAGTTACTTTTAGGATAGTGGGCCACCTGTGTTCTTTTTGTTTTTTGAGAACCGGAGCTGTCCTATGCACCTCTAGAATTGTGGAAGAAACCTATTAAAATTGATGATAATGTACTCGCTGGTAAATTTTACAAAATGTGAAGGGCACAATTTTATGATGAAAATTAAATTATGTACCATTTTTAACATAGTTTATATACTCCCAGAGATGTATTGCTGCTATCCTTATGTAGGAGAAGAAATAAAGTGTAGCTGTTTAAAGTATTAATTAATATTTCAAGTTTGAGACCATGACACACTCCAGAAGCAGCTGATGAATTTTTTTTTTAAAAGTTCTTTGTCTTTGTTCAGTTAGTCCTACAAATAGTAAATTACTCATAGTACACATTTATCATATGCTAACAGTCTGCCCAGAATAACCTAGTTAGAAGAAAGTGGGAAAGAAAGGTAGGTCAAGAACACATTCAGGGAAATGTTAGCAAAATGATAAGTATTTTCTTGCAGATTTTTAAACAATTAGCTGTTAAAGTCCCTTTCACATTATTCAGCTCTGCTGGTTTTATTCCCTTCTAAGATATTTTAAAAGTACACTTGTTTTAAAATTCTGATAAATATTTAAAATAAAAATATAAGATAATAGCTGTACCAAAGTATTCTTTTGAAGAAGGAAGTTTCTACTCTGAGTGGTGGCAGGAACCAATATTTATATATATTATATTTATATTTATAGCCATATTTATCATTTTCTAACAATTGTACTGAAGTTTATTCATTTATTTATCTATTATAACTGGTTGTCTGAAAGTGTACAGAAAGTCACTATTATGTGAAGGTTGAAAAAGAAGCCCTCTCAAAATATTATTCTTGTATCAACTAGATTTTTAATATTAATATTTACATGTGCACTATGTCAAGCATTTTACTTAAGAGCTCCATACAGATGATCATGTTTAATGGTCAAAATAATCCTGTGACAATATGAGCTTCCATATATTCATTTTAGAAATGAGAAAATTAAGCCTTAAACAAGGTCATGTAAGTTTATAAAAGCCACATGACTACAATTTGCCAGAGTGAGAATTTGAACTCAATACTGAGTTCAGAGCCCATGATCTGAACCACTTACAAAGACAGCATTTTTACACTTGCATTTTCCTTCAAATGAGTTATTGAAGTAAAAGCTGAGATTTCACCAAACTATTGCTTAACAGATATTCTATTAAGATAATTCCTGGCCTTTTACAAAGATAGAAATAAAATAAGATTAATGGAAATTCCTCTGAACAACTTGGCCTTGAGCCAACCCAAGTTTCAGAAAGAATGTGAATGATTCAGCCTGTGCCTTATAACTGAGATCCAGAAATAGCTCTGAATCTTACAAAGAACTAAAGAAGTATTTTCTCCAGCAGACAATGGGAAATAGTGAGATTCTAATGAGCCACATGGAATTTTGAAATATTTTTCAATATTCCAAATTTTGTAATATTTTAACTTATTTTAAGATATAAACATGTTTCCAAAAATACAAATTGTATTTTGCTTATTTATTTATTTATTTATTACCATTCGTTGGTCTATTTAAATCTCTTCATAGAGTCAATATATTTTGATTTATTTTTATTTTAAAAAGGAAAGGGATTTTTTATCAAAAAATATAGTCTCCCACAGTGCATGAAAATGATATTAAGGCCACCTAATAGGGTAATCGGGGAAGTAGGTATTATAGAAACACACACTCCTGCAACTCTTGAGCAAAAGCAACTGAGGCCAACCAACAAGAAACTCTTGTCAGGATCCTGGCATTATGTGAATTCATCCAGTATGCTTCCTGGATATTATTTGACTCTAAACATAAGTAACAAACATCACCAGTTGTAGTTTTCTGACTTCTGAGCAGAAAGGCAAGGGGCAGGCCAAATTGTGTAGCTACAATACTACTTGGCTTTGAAATTACTTTTCAAACAAAGCTTACTTTGATGAGACCCACTGATATTAGTGCTCAGAAAGTAAAGATATAGCAAGTAGGATTAAAGAGAACTTATGATTTAGAAGTCAGAAGACTTATGGTTATAGAGATTAGGAGAGAGAATTGTCTCAGAAGCTTGATTAAATGCACAGAAAGAAAGTGCCCAATGTTGAAAGAAGAATTAAAGAGATAGCAAAAGCCTTTATTAGAAAATCCTTGTGTTCTTTTCTGAAATTCCAGTGAGGTGGGAGATTGCCATGGCTTTAAACCAGAATAAAAGTTTTAAGAACAGAGAAAAGTATGATAAAAAAATGTATACATCAATAGTTGATCTAAAATTTTCCTCCATTTTGGAAAATGTCAACATTTATGTGCATATTATTTGAGGCAGAAAGTAAACACTTAAGGATTATGCCAAAACTACCTATCACTTTAATGAACATCTAGAATGTGAATAAGAACTTTTTAGGATACTTTATATTGTTATAGCTTCAATAAATACTGAATATTGTTTTTACCTAACATTCGTGACAAGAAAAAGTGTCTATACTAATCATAGCATTCTTTTTCCATACTTCACTATGATAACACAATCATATTATTTTCTAATATTAAGGTCTATTTATTAATCCCTAACAGCATTATTACTGTTATCTAATCTTCATTAAAAGCATGCTATGAACAAAAACTATTCTGACATTTAAGTAATCTTCAAACATAATGAACCATTCAAGCATACTTTCCACTAACTATAATTTGACTTTTACAAAACTCATTTGATAATTCTTTGTTTACATATTTATTTCAGTTTTTGTTTGTTTGTTTGTTTGTTGCACACCGTAGTGTCTCTATTGTATAAACCAGGGAACTGAGAACTCTCAGACCTGGGTTACCACACACGTATTTAGGATATACCATAATAGCTTTTTTGTACTAAAGAGTAGCTAGTACACAGTAGATAATCAATAAGAAATGAAAAAACCCTATACACAAACTTAGCGATGATGATTAAAATGTATTAATTTATGAACATTTCAATTCCTTTTGGAATTCATTAGATCATTTGGAAGAGTACTGTCAAATGACTCATTCTCAGCTTATTTTCCTTGCAATTGTTTCTGCTTATATATTATAGTTCTAGTATTCACTCAATTTCTCTCTAGCACAAATCTGTTTTCTTAGTTCATGTATTTTTCATAAAAGAAGTTATAAATCTACTTTATACCTTTTAGTCTTTATAAATTCATTTATCTCTTAGTCCCTCTCTTTCTTACTGTGCACATGCATGCCAGCACATTCTTCACCCCTTTACCTCTTCTAAAAGCTGACTACAGAATGATCTGGATTTGAAGCAGAAGATAATATCCATGCAATTAAAAATTTCCCCTCTTCTCTCTAGCAACAATAATCTCAAAAATCTATGAGGAAACACCAAAGGGAGAAAACATAAGAAAGGTAAATGGAGAAGAATGAAACAAAAAGAGTGCCGTGAAAGAGACAAAGAGACATGTTTAGAAAAGCAAAGAAAGTAGAAGGATCAAGCCATTGAGTGCATCGGTGAAATGGAAGGTAAGCCACAGTCAGTTACATTTTTTTAAATTGAGATTTTCTAGTGTAATCAGAGAATTACTCATGCCCTCTCTCATGTAAGGACATTCATGAGGAACTTGTTTGCGAGACCCAGGGAAGTAGATGAGATTTTCCTCTAGCTGTATTTGTGGGCTCTCAGCCTGACTAGTAGTAAATTGAATGATGGCCCTCCTAAAATGATATGTCCGCATCCTCATCCCAGGAATCTGCAAATGTGACCTTATTTGAAGGTAAAAAAAATCTTCGCAAATGTAATTAGGGTAAAGATTTTGAGATGAAGTCATTTGGATTATCAGGGCGGACCCTAAATCCAATGTCAAATGTTCTTGTAAGAGACAGATGAGGAAAAGATATGGAATAGAGGTCAAGAAGTTCAGCCACAAGTCAAGGACTGTTGGAGCCACCAGAAGCTGGAAGAGGCCAAGAGGGATTCTGCCCTATAACCTTCGTAGAGAGTATGATTTTGCCAACACCTTGATGTTGGACTTCTGGCCTTCAGAATGGTGATAGAATGTATTTCTGTTGTTTTAATTCGTCAAATGTGTTGCTATTTATTAAGGGAGCCCTAGGAATCTAATATAGTATTTATAGTGCTTCTCTAGTGCAGAATGATAAGGCAAATGGCAAGAGAGTATGAACACTGCCTTTGATAAATTAGTCTTCTTGCCCATATTCCCATCTGAAACATTCCCTATTTTTGGAGGTTTCATTTCCTAACAGAAACACACACACACATACACACATAAAACCCAGAAGCAAATAAAGTCCCACAACAATGTAAGAGAATAAAGGTTGAGAGGGAATCTATAATTTAAAATATGGACATTGTTACATCATCTTTGAACCCATTTCATATTTACCAATTCAAAATGGAAAAATGCTGAAAATATCTTGTGCTCTGTTAAATTTGAAAGATCATTTATGAATTATACATGGGGTCTCTTTACACTAAAGTAAGTCACTTCATACATTTCTGCTTGGAAAGGAACAAGAATATCATTAATGTAATAAAAAATAAGATAGTATTAAGTAATACTTAAAATATTCTTTGTTTCATCAGCTACTTTCAGTGAGATTGAGATGGTTGCTGCTAAATTTGCTATAAGCCTGACAAAATATACATCCAGATTATGTATTTTTTAAAGTGAATAAACTTGGAGTTATTTTTCTGTTTAACATTATGTGCAGGTTCATCCAGAATCAGCTTGGCTAGGGCTAGAAGCAATTAAGAATATGCAGGAAGAATTAAAATACTAGGAAATTGTTTTTATCTCTAATAAAATGCAGCAGAGCTAAATTGTGCATTGATCACAAGAGAAAACTTGTCATAGTGACTCATGTAAATTGCCAAATTGCTTTAGTTTGGGAAATAGACCTCATTAGTCCTAAATTTTACCTTACGATTTTCCCAAATAGCAGAACATGATTGCTTATACTAAAATGATGCTCTTGATACCATAAACACAATAATATTAGCATATTGCTTTGGTCATAATCTCAAAACTAATAAAATATATAAGGAAGGCCAATGATCTCACTTATACCTGCTTATCATGGAATCACAATTAAAGCACATTCATAGACAGTGGGAACGGAATCAAGATATTCAGTCTGACTCTCCACTCCTATCTTCTGGGCCCAGGGGTCTATCCTTTAGCTCTTTGGAGGAAAGAAAAATCTTCATTTTCTCCACATATGCAGAGCTGCCTATTTGCTTATAAGTTTCCAGCAAGCATTTTTGCAAGTAGCAGGTAACATATAATTGGAATTTTCTGGGAAGGGCTTTGATGCTCATCTAGTACAATTTCTTCATTTAATGAGAGAGAAACTAGAGAGCTTGAGGGTTGAATTAATGTTTCAAAACTCAAGTTCCAAAGTAGAATCAACCTTATCTAAATTAGCATTAAGCAAGCTGAGTGTGTGCCTGTTATCCCAGCATCTCAGGAGGTTGAGGTGGAAGGATTGTTTCAGCCCAGGAGTTCAAGACCAGACTGGGCAATATAGTAAGACCCCATTTCAAAAAAAAAAAATAGCATTCAGCTACAACTTCATCATGGGATAGAATATAGTAGTATTTTCCATGCCTGTAAAAATGTGTATATTTTCAAAAAAGAATTATTGGCTTGCAGACATAAGTGAGAACAAAATACTTGAAGAAGAGAAAAAAAAATAAGTAAAAGAATACAAAGTTTTAAAAAGATATCTTGGTAGTTCAACAAAGCTTTATTTTTTGTCTGCTATTTTCCTGGGACCATATTAGATTCTGAAGCTCTCCAAATAAACGAGACACTTCCTCTGCCTTTAAGAAACCTAAGACTGCATGTCAGATACTAGTGAACAAATTATTTTGTAAACAGAGATAGACGATGTCATGAGAAAAGAATGAAACACCAGTCATTCCATCCTGAGGAGAATAGGGAAGACAGCCTAGAGTTGGAGGCTATACTGAGTCTAGAAGAATAGATAGAAGTTAGCTAGGTATTTTGATGGAGATCGCACTGAATCTATAAACCACCTTGGGCAGTATGGACATTTTGACAATGTTGATTCTGCCAGTCCACATGATACTCTCTTCTGTTTGTTTGTGTCCTCTGCAATTTCTTTCCTCAGTGTTTTATAGTTTTCCTTGTAGAGATCTTTCACCTCTTTGGTTAAGTATATTCCTAGGTATTTTATTTTCTTTGTAGTTATTGTGAATGGTATTGAGTCTTTGCTGTGACTCTCAACTTGACTGTTATTGATGTATAGAATTGCTACTGATTTGTGTATATTGATTTTGTATCATAAGATTTTGCTGAATTTATTTATCAATTCCAGGAGTCCCTTGGTGGACTGAATTTTGTTGAATATCAACATCATACTTCACAGCACTAGAAAACATAATTCTATGCCTCATTTCAAACCAGAAAAGAGCCAAAGCATTCTTGACAAAAAGAACAATCTGGATACATCATGTTACCAGACTTCAAACTATACTATAAGGATATAGTAACCAAAACAACATGGTATTGGTACAAAAATAGAGACATAGACCAATG
>VBSM01001265.1:62599227-62629868 GCA_008086735.1 Cheirogaleus medius
ATTGCTAGGCCCTAGGGATTCTACTGTGAGCAAGATATTAACCAAAATTTTATGCCAGGATCTAGGGCTTTCCAATTAATAATATAGTCAGAAAAATTTTTTGATCACTCACTAAATGACAAAGTATGGTTCTGAGATGCAAAGAAAAATGAGTATTTGTGTTGAATGAGCTAAGAGTGCTGTCAGATACTTAAAATAATGGTAGTCGGTAACTACTATAATAATGCTATGCACAAAGTGAATGAAGGCACATGCAGGAGGCTCTATAACCAAAGTGAGAGGTCAAAGACACTAACATGGAGGAGGCAATGCCTGGGATGTGTTCAAAAGCTGAATGGGAAATACAGAAAAGTGGACGAAAGACCACTGCAAGGAGTAGTGTGTGTGAAGGTCTGGAGCTAAGGCAAAGAATGGCTCTCTGCTGTCCTGAAAGTCCTTCAGCATAGCTGGTACGTGAGGCTGACGGTGAGGCTGCAGAGGGGATGTGTGAGCAAAACACAGTTGTCTTGTTCTCAAGGGGGGCCCCACCTGGGCAGCATGCATTATCATGGTAAAGGCGAGACTCCTACTTTGGACAGCACCGTAAGTGAGGAGAGCTCAGCTTCTCAGAGAACCCCCTAACCCTCCACTATTCAGACTCACAGAACTGATATGTAAACACCACATTAATTGCCTAATTTATAATGAAAAATAACTTTCATGTGGGCCTATATGCTTACATAAATATAGACATCATAAGCTGTTCTCATAGATATACCTTTGCAAGCTGTCAACCAAAACTAGAAGCTTGTTTGGAGATAGCAAAATCAGAGTCAAAGAGTTTTGATTGATTCACATCTTGGGGACATTGGGGTAATATAACTCGATCCATTTGCTTTCACAATCAGATAATTGTGGGTTTTTTTTTTTTTTGGTCAATGGAAAAAAAATCATGTTTCATAGGCTGGCTAAGGCTTCTTTTTTCCTGTGAGAGTGTTTGGAGGGGCTTCAGTAATCCCAACTATTTTCTAATTTTTGAGTTCCAGGCAGTGCAATAAGGATTTGGAACATTATTTTCTCCTGTAAGATAACACAGCCAACATGTGGCTGGGCTAAGATTTGAATCCAGATCTGTCTTCAAAACCCGTGTAGCATCTATGCTTCAGTGATCAATAAGTTTTCTTTCTTACTGGCATATCCATTATTTAGATAAGCAGCACAGCTGGGAAAATTTGACTGGCTTGCGTTTGAAACCCAGTTTTGTCATTTATTAACTGTAAGGCCTTGTATAAGACACTAACTTTTTGAGCTCCAAATTCCTAGCCCGTAAAAGAGCAATATTTACAAACATATGTATACATACATGTATGTATGTATAGTATATAGTATTAAAAGTATATAGTATATACTTTTTAATAAAAAATATCTTTTTATTATAAATCGATTACAAACTTCATTTTCAGGCCTTGCATCCATTCTGCCTTTTTCAAGTTATTTTACATATATCTGCTTTGATCAACTAAGTCCTGTTTTCTTAGTTTGTCTCTCAAAGGCAATGACATTTCCTTTTTTCTAAGCGTTTGGTGAAAGTCTTATTAAAAACCTTCACATGCCGATATTTCCATAATAGTTAGTGGACTAAAATTTGTATGATCTAATACATTTCCTGTTTGGAGTGTGCAGAGGGATAAAAATGTTCTCCCCAGGAAAAGGTGAATGTTGTCTCCTATTGACTCCTCCTAGAGTGAGGTTAAAGACGACTTAATGTTTCAGTACATTTTTTGAAGGGGCTCAAAATTCCATAATAATACAGTCACATCAATTCTTATAATCCCAGTCTCAAAATATTGTCCACACAGTAAAATCTACAAAATAAAGTAAATCATAGTTCCTTTGAAAATTGGCATGTTTGTAGGTGACTCTAATTATAATTGCAAGGCAGTAAGTAATTTCCAGAAATTGGGCTCTGTTCAGCAGACAAGACAGTAAGAGAAAAATCTTGAAGCTAGTCACAGTCAGATCAGTCTGTGAGGGCTTTTGAAAGCCAGTACTTCCTGGTTATTTAGATATAATCAGGCAATATACAAGATGCTTGTCAGTAATATCAGATATTTTTTTAGAGCAATAGAAACCATATTAACTCCCTAAGCTTAAATATAAAGCATTTTATGTCATCTCTAGATGAACTAAGTATTTTCGGAAAAGAAAGGAACTTTTATTTTCAAGTTTATTGCTATAGCACCAAATTTATGGTAGTTACCTTCAGTGTAGGGCAGTAAAGATGATTTGCACTTTCTATATCCTTTTATGAGGTTCGAGATGTATTCTTTTCAACTATGCTCATACTATGTCTATCAATTTTGATATTTTATATTGACTTAATTTTTCTAAGTTATTATACATACTCACTTTTTAGTTATATGGAAAACAAACCCAGAGATCTGGGAATAAATTCCTAAGAAAAATATTAAATTGTTTGATGTCTATAAATGAACTAGGCAGGGATGGCCTCTTGGTACACCTCTGCCTTTTTTTTGTCTCATACCCAATAGGAAACATTTGTATTTCAGTTTATTTGTTCCTCCTCCACAAAAGTGCAGGCATTTATTTTATTTATGAATCCTTGCCTCTGAGGAAGAAAATGTTTTCTTATATTTCTTTTGTGACTGAGAAAGGACTTTTTAAGAGGAATATTATGCATTATAATACATAATATTATGTTCAGTGCTTAATACAAATTAACTAGAAGGGAATCCAAAGGTTATGTTTATATCAAGGCTAAACTGGATCTCATTATTAATATCATAAAATACAATTTATCATTATAAATTTATATTTCTATGAGTATATTTTATTGTTTTTCCTATTTCTTCGATCTCCATATTTCACTTAAGAAAAGATTGAATTTTATCCCTATTTTGCCTTTGATATCGTTGAAGGATCTTACCTGAAATATTCAGGCAGGTAATTCTTGTTAAAAATAAAGGTACTTTTACTAAATTTTCCTCAACTTCAACAGGCTGCCATGCTATTTTTTGTCTAATGTGTAATGCTACTTTGGAAATCATAAAATTTTTCAACTAGTAAAACCATAAGGATCATGTTGTCCAATGACCGCCTCTTTATTTTATAAATGAGGAGAGACCTGAGGTCCCAAGAACCTGAGTTGCTCAAGGCCACACAAGTAGTCATTAAGTTGAATTATTAACCGGTTTAGAAACAAGGACTCCTGCCTCCAACTAATTTATTACACCGTTTAGGTTCCGCTTCTCTCCCTAAACAAGCTCAGCAGTGCAAGAGCATTGTAAGGGTTATGTGCTTTAATTAGTTGCATCTTTTTTATCTGCTTATTTGGGCATTAAGTCCATTAAGAGTCCATCTGTTTTTTCAATTGTGACGGACTAGAAAAGGCCTTTCACCTTTGATATTGGTGCTCTCTATACCTTTTTAGGCAGTGAATATTTCAGTCCACAAATGCAATATCAAATCTAGATCCTCACCATAATGACTGGTGCTGAGCTCCAAACAAGACTCGGGCACATGAACTGCTTGAGGGCAGGGACTCTGTCTTACTCAGCCTTGTAACAGACACATGCTTTCTCTCAGCACATCTGGGAGTAGATGAGTTATGTTAAACAGAACAGAATCCACAGCTGAGGTTGACCCTAAGCACTGCCAGAGATATGAAGCAGTAATGGAATATTTGCTATGGAAAAAAACTTGAAGGGCAGCTCCTCATTCTACAGCTCCCCCTCCCCCACAAAAGTCAAGATTTAGCCTACAATCACAGTAGAACTAAGACTTGGAACAAAAGGCTACTGTGGCTATTGCATGACCAAAGCATTTATTTAAACCGTGACCTTGCTTCAGTCTCATGCAGTCACTATTTGCTGATAACAGTGCTATTAGACGATCTCCCTCACACATTCGTGTTCTTCTTGGACCTTCTTTCAGAAAGACACATGTCTCACTAGCAATGGTTGAATTCCCAGATATTTTGGCTGCTGCTGTGGTTTTATTTGAACTTCAGCCTTAGTGAATAATTAAAGTAGTTCTCTGATCTGCCCTCCTTGCCTTGCCTGAGGTTGACATGAAGAAAATTACTGTTCCCTTTACTCCGGATCATTTTGCATTTTTGCCCAGTCTAACAATTTACTTTATTCCAAAGAAAACCAACACAATAAAAGTCCTATCTATGAGAAAAGGAACACTTCAAACCCATGTTTAGTAATAAATTAATATGTACTTTGCATATATCTGCACATTCTGAAATCATTCCAGTATTCTGTAAAAACAAAATCTCATATATGAAGAGGAAAAAAAAAAAAAAAAAAGCTCTGCATTTGCTCTAACAAAAAACACAGATGACAATTTCCAACAGGGTAATCAGACTTTATCTCACAGAAATTCCTTCAAATCTTAGTTATTATAACTAATTTTGCCCATTTTAAATAAGAATTTCAAGTTATCCTCTTTATGAATTATCCCAGAATGCTGAAGGCAGTTATGTGTGTCAATATAGAACAAATACAAGAAAGTCAAGATGCCCTTTTTCTTCTTACTTTCAAAGACCAGTAGTGAACAGTCCTCTTCAACTATATCAGCTTTGTGTTTAGTTTCTAAGTGGACTACAGTGTATTTGGGATCTTTTTACCCTTAGTGAATGATTCCCTAAATTCTCAGTTCATTTGCAAAGTTAAAAGGGAGGGGGCAAAATTCCATCCTAAACCAGGATTATGAGACTATGCTGCAGTAGCAAACACCAGAAATTCAGTAACTTACCATAATAGAAATTTACTTATTGTTCAAGTTATGGTCACCATGGGTGAGAGAGACTATCCAAGGTATCTGTACGCCAAGCAGAGGCTCAACAATCCATGAGACTTTGATTTCCTGTCACCTCCACTTTAACACCCAATTCCATTATTGCCATGGCAGAAGAGGAGATGAAATTAAATGCTTCAGGCCACAGGGACCCATTCCACCTTCAACCACAAGCCACTGGTTCATGTCATCATATGTCTCTATCTATATAGCAGCAAAGAACTGAGAATGTGTAATTCCTTTCTACCTGGAAGGTTAGGAGAATTTAATATATTAATAAATTAGCATGATAAATCTTGATCATATAATAAAATGGTGATTAAAAATAGCTGAAGGTAAATCATAAATCCATAGATGGTAGCATTTATTCTATATTTATGCTCTAAAACATACACAACCAATAATAAATGATATGACAATTTCTGACATCCTTTAGATTATATCTAATCCTTTTCCTTTAAGAAGGAGATTGTCATGAATTTCTAAGAGAATGGTGAGTATTGGGTAATATTATATAATGACCGACTAGTAAGTATACAATTCCAAATGTTAAAAAGTGTTGACTAATTACAAGTGGTATTTCTGATTTCAGTGGTAAACAAATTAACCTCTTTTACATAATAGTTTTAGATGTATTTCATATGCTATTCATTTTTAACATCCTAAATTTTAGTTTATAAACAAGTTGACTAATCTTTTGAATTATTGGCAGCACACTTTCATCAAATCTGCTAAAGTGCATTAATATTTTAGAATTCGATGTTATGTCCATTATTTAATATTATTTTTCAAGGCAAGAAGCCAATTTACCCAAGCTGGTAAATTTTGTCACCACAGTGAACTATTTTGTGCAGAATTAGTGAGAGATAAAAATATATGTTTCTAATATAGCCTTTGAGACTTATCCATCATATAGTGCTGGGTATCTGTGTTATGATGATTACATTATATTATCTTGAAAAAAAATAGGAAGTAAAAGTCAAAAACTTCAATGACCTCCTCTCTGAAGTACTTATTTAGATCTGTTTATATGAGAGATTGAAACCAATAATACCGGAGATTTAAAGTATATAGAGACTTCCAGGCTATTTTGCAAAAACCTTATGGTTGTTCATTTTTAAATAAGCATTTCAAATATAAAGAAAAATGCCTATTTTTGCAAGTTAATGTAGTAATCTACTACTCCATTATAAATTTGGGAATGCCATTAAACAAATACAATAGACCAACACAAACAGTGTTTTTATAAAATAAAAATGATTAAATATTTGATTCAAATAGTTCTTGTAAGAGTTTAAAGTCATTTTATCATTTTTTAAAATTTTGCACTAGTATATGGAGAAAACCAGTCTAGATTTAGTTTAATTGACTAGAATATTTTGGCAGTAAAAGGTATAGGGTATAATTGCTATGCACATTTTTTTTATTAAAGTGACTCTTTTTTACAGAAAAATAAATCTTATTCCCTAAACCATTTACATTTTTTCTAGTTTGCTGTTTATGTGAGATAAGTTTTTCTATAAAGAACATCAGCCTATATTGCAATAATCATGAAGGTAAGTTTTTCTATGAGTCTATTCCTGTTTCCAGTTCTACCATAATATTGAAAAATATGTATCAGTAAATCATAATAATTTTCTCTAATGTTCACCAGGATTTTTCTACTTCAATACATGGTGTGAGTATGTCCTAGCTATTACTCAAATTTTCTGCCACTACAGCCCAAATTCAATAATGAGAAAGAAATACAAATTATAAAAGTATGTTTTTTAAACATCATATTGAAAACTATTATAAATAATAACAATCAAACTGAGCCTCAAATGATGACATTATTTTTGTGGCACTTGCGAGCTTGTCCTCATATTTCCTAGTCAACAATCTTGAGTTTATGTACAGAGCTCCCAGACTTTAGAAGTTCATTGACACCAAACTCACAAAAAGCTGGCATATAAACCAAAATGTTTATTTGTTTATTTCAGTTATGCTAGGGAAGTCCAGTGGATATTTCTAGCACTCTTCTATAATAACCTGTATGATACTAAAGGATTTCGGGCTTTCTTTTATGTTTATAATTTAAAAGAGAAATCAAAATATACAAAAATGAAACAATAACATGATGTTTCATATGAGAATGCTATGAAAAATCAAAGTCATACAGTGGTTTATATAGAATGGAATCAGGGAAAATTATTTGAAGGAAGTGTGTATAATTTAGGTTTTGATTGTTTTCACAATTTAAAATATAGACAGCATTGATGCCTATGTTGAAAAACAGTAAATACCAATGAGCTAATAAAGAAATCCCTCATAATTCTTCCATTCATGGATAATGTCATTTGATATTTGATGCTAAATCTTTAAAATACACATACATTATATACACATATATAATCATATACTATATGTTTTTTAAAAATTGAATTATGTTATGATATTTATCAGTTAGCTGCCTTTTACTTTATTATATTATCCATTGAAATAAATAAGCATCCATAAAACATATATATAACATAAATTTTCATTGGTTTTTCCGTTTCAAAATATTAATGGAGTACAAACGTTTTTGTTACATGGATACCTTTTATAATGCTTAAGCCAGGGTTTTTAGTGTGCCCATCACCAGAATAGTGGTTATTGTACCCATTAGGTAAGTTTTTACCCCTCATCTCCCACCCTCCTCCCTTCTTGGCTTCCAATGCCCTTTACATCTCTTTGCGCCTGTGTGTTACCACTGTTTAGCTCCCAATGTTAATAACTATGATGCTTGTTTGTCCAACCCTGAGATACTTCACATAGGATAATGGTCTCAAGTTATATCCAAATTGCTGCAGAAGACATTATTTCATTCCTTTTTATGGCTAAGTAGTATTCCATGGTATACATATACCACATTTTGTTAATCCACTTGTGAGCTGATAGGCATTTGGGTTGGTTCCACATCGTTGCAATTGTGAATTGTGCTGCAATAAACATTTGAGTGCATGTGTCTTTTTTATAAAATGACTTCTTTTCCTTTGGGTAAATACCCAGTACTGGGACTGCTAGATCAAATGGTAAGTCAACTTTTAGTTCTTTGAGGAATCTCTCTACTGTTTTCCGTAGGGGTTTAATCCAGCAATCTCACTGCTGGGTATCTACCCAAAGAAAAATAAGTCATTTTATCAAGCTGGAGAGAAGATGGCTGACTAGAGACATTGCTAGCCAGACCCTCTTGGAGGGAAGATTGGATTTCAGATAAAGGAAAGGGGAAAAGAGATGCAGAGCAGGTGCAGATCATAGGGAGAGGTGCCAGAGCCTGCCAGGGATCTCACAGAAAAGCATTGTGAAACATAGAAGGAAGAAGATAAGAGAAAAAAGGATATCAGGATCAAATTATAGTCAAAAACAGTGTTGGCAATTTGTAAAAACTGGTTTGCTTCCTTCCCTTCAATTTTTGCAAAGAAATAATGTGAAGATAAATTCTATATAATGGCCAACACAATTTCAATGAGATTTTATGGGTACAAAGTGATTCTTAAATTTAAATGTGAAAACAATATTCTATAAATAATTAAACCAATTTTAATGAAAGCAGCATCACAAATCATTGAAAAAAATATTTATTTACTAGATAATGTTAGGGAAACTTTAAGCAGGATTCCAATCAGACTATACATATTAATAAACTCTAGGGTGGATTAAAGCCCTCATTGTGAAAGATAAAGTTATAAAATTAATGAAGAAAATCTAGAACAATATTCTTGTGACCTTGGTTCAAATCACACCTTAAGACCTAAGATGAATAAATAACAAGGGTAAAATTGATCAGTTTTAATAAAGGAAAAAAACCTATGAATTTTCTTCAACAAAAGATACCACAGACAAATATGTCAGATAGTTAAAATCAGTGAAAAATATTTACAATATTTAAACCTGCCTAAAATTCTAACATGTAAAATGTATAAAGAGCTCCTCCAATTTAACTCTTTAGATAAAAGACCCAATGGAAAAAGAAGCAAAGTCAATATTTGAAACATTCACAAAAAGATTTAAAAATGGCTTCATAGTAGATGAAGAGATTTTCAATCTCACCACCCATCAGAAAAATGCAAATTTTAACATTAAATCACCACTGATATCCAGATTAGCAAATTTAGAAAATTAGATATTATCAAATGCCTGCTAGGATATGAAGTCACAGGAAACTTCATGTGCTGTTGGTAGGAATGTACAGTAGTTCTAGTCACTTTACTAATCAACCGTATTGTACTTAAGAGATATTAACAGGTGTATAAAGTATAATTTAGCAATCATATGTCAGATTATATACCAGAGACATTGTCTCTCGAGTTCATAGGATGTCATGTGAAAGGTTATACTTTCTAGTATTGTTTCTGGCTGTAATAATTGGAAGCATTAATAGGGAATTGGTAAGTGGAATATCCTTCAAGACTGAGAAAATATGAACTAGGTTTACAAACAGTAATACTGGCATATTTTTTAAACATTGGGTGGATTAAACAAGAAAGCTAAATGACATTTATAAGACAAAATATCACTTGTATAATCATTTAAGTAAACTTAAGGCATACATAGATAAAATAATATTTTCATATGTATTTAAGAATAAATTATATTGTTTGTTTGTATAAGGAAATATATCAATGCATTAAAGTATTTGGGAAGAATCTGGCTTAATTTGTGTCTTGGCCCTATCCCTGGATCAGCCCCTCTATTAGGGACAGTGTAATGGGCTCAACCTCGTGGTTGGAAGATAGACTATTTCACCAAGACTACGTCAAGTTAGGGAAAAGCATGCTTTCCTGGCCAGAAAAAAAATATCTCACAGAGAGTTGTGATAAACAGCATTAGACACATACAGGTAACTAAGTGAAGGCACTAATAACATTTGTACAATTTACTCTTTGCAAGACCCACTGGTTACCAGTATTTTTTTTCCACTCTGACCTGTGTCTGATTTTTCAATAGACTGGCCTGCTGCAATTGCTAAATAAAGCAAAAAACAAAAGCCTTAAAACAACAGAATTTCCAATACCCTCAGCAAGAACTTCTTTTACATTTGCATGCTTCTAATCAAGTTCAACACTGGCTGTGGAAGCACCAAGGTGGGCTTCTGAAAGTCCTTGAAGTCCAGTCACACTTTGTCACATGCCTCATTGTAATCAGGGCCAATTAACCCTGTGAGCACATTGCTGGATTTTCTTGCCTATTAGCTTGAAGAATTTAAAATAACCTGGTGGGAGTCATATAGTTCGGTTTAATGGCACCCTGATAGTACCTGTCCCCTAATATAGGAGGCAGAAATTCTAGTCCAGCATGGCCTAAAATTATGGGGATGAAAAGCACAAATTTCTAAGTGGGTCACTGAGAATGATGATAAAAGATGTCATTACTAGTTCTTTTCCTCAGTTCCCTCACCCATCAATTCTAACTATCAGGAAGAAAGCATTATTTTTGTCCTAATTTCACATGGCAGGGTCACCAAGATAGCACATAAGTTATACCTTTAAGGTCATTCTAATATTTCATTAGGCTGGAAGGTTCCGGGTGCTGTGGTATATGGTAGATCTATATACCACATGATTATTTAAATATTGTCATACCTTCTTTGCAGTAAAGTGGGAATGAAACATGTTATGGGAGATGTCATGACAATAATTCAGATATTCTTTGAGAACTCAGACCAGAATACCACTGGCAGTCTCTCTGCATTCAATCCCGTAGGTATGTCTTTCCAGTGAGGACAAGACATTGGAAAGAACTCCACCTTCCAAAGTGGAAATGGTAAAAATAATCACCTTGCCACTGGTGGATCTCTTAGAGAATGATACCATATCCAGAGCTCAACATTGGTTTATGCTGCCAACATTTTGAACATTCAGGTGTGACAATAGCTATTTCTGCCGTGGTTAAAGAGAGCCTGTGATATTGGACCATACACAGCCTCCATTTCATCACCATGGCTACCATGCTAACAAGCCCAATAGTGAAAACAGTAGGTGGTCAAAGCCAGAGACTGGCTGAACTCCAGTGGACCAGCAATTTTGTTCAATGCCTTCTTTGTACTGGATGATTTTTGGTGGGCCTTCATCACAGGAGAAATAAAGATTTACACTTTTTTCCATTCCTGTAGGTCCAATCACATGCTTCTTTCCTAGACCTCTTTGTCTGTCACCTTCTAAGCTTATTACATCTAGGACTTTGAATAACTAGGAAAGCCAGTGGAGAAGAGTTTGTCTGCATCTTGATCCAGGCCATTTTCACTTCTCCACCATGCTGATGCATAGTCGCACTGCTCACATCTCTGCTACTGAGGGACTCTCAAGTTCACCACTGGATGAGAGCTGCTTCAGAGACCCGAACTCTCTGGTACTTCCGGCTTGTCCTGTCTGCAGGCGTAGTGTCTTCATTGGTAAGAATAAAATCCCTCAGCTGTAGGATCACAAGTCTTCTCAGTAAACAGCACGTAGAGGTGATTACTAGGGGGATGTTGGCAGGGCACTAATGCCTCTGCTTAAGCAGGCAAAATCTTCCAATTTTCTTCCAACTTGTCTTTAATTTCTTTTCTATGAAGTTTAATTTTATGCATCAACTTGATGGGTGACAGAGTACCCATATATTTGGTTAATATTATTCTGAGTATGGCTGTAAGAGTGTTTCTGAATGGGAATGACATTTGAATCAGACTGAGTAAAGCACATTAGCCTCCCCAATGTGGGTGGGCCTCATATAATGCGTGGGAAGTCTAACATGGAACAAAAGGTGGAGTAAGAGAGACTTCACTCTCTCAGCCTCTCTGTTTTCAAGCTGGGACATCAGTCTCCTCCGGCATTCAGACTGGAACTTGTACCATTGGTTCTCCTGGTTCTCAGGCCTTTGGCCTTGAACTGCAATGACACCATTGGCTCTCTGGACCTCCAGATGGCACAAGGCAGATTGTGAGACTTAGCCTTAAAATTACATGAATTCTCTGAAATAAAACAATCTGTGTGTGTGTGCACAAACACACACACACTCATGTATATATTCTCCTATGGGTTCCAAATCTCTAGATAACTAATACATTTGCTAAATGTTTCTAACTGTCAGGCAAGCTGTGCATTTGATGCAAAATACCTATATCTCATCGTCATTCCCACCCACCTGCAATGTCTGTCTTAATAATCTGTTCCCTCACTGGATTTAATTGTCCTTCTTTAAAAACCATTAAGGCTTGGTTTTTCTTTTCTAATGCCACTTAACATAGCTGATCTGGTTATAGGTATTTTTCTACTAGGTTATAACATCCACCACATACATGTATTTATTACAAATAAACTATAATCTTCTTTAACACAAGGATTATTTCTTACCCATCTCTGTATCTTACATATCTAAATGAGTACCTGGTGCAAAGTAGGTACTATTTAAGTAAGCATTGGCTAATTATTTTGAATTGAATAATCTATCTTTGTATTACTTAAAGCAACAATGACAATATCAAGCAAAGAGTATTAAAAATTATCTGTTGAACTGAGCATATTTAATAATTCTGAGCTTTTTCTTTCCTTCTCACACTTGAGTTAACTTTTGATTCTTTTGGATTCTCATATCCACATAAAACAAGTCCAAAAAGTTATTTATTTTGAAGTTCTACCACTGTTCAATAAAAGTCGATGTAAGAAATATTAAAGTGGGTGGAAAGCTTCATGTGCTATTGATTGGTTGTGCAATTGGATAAACACAGTGATACAGAATGTTTAATGACATGGCAAAAGAGATTTAGAGTGGAGCAGGGAATCCAACTCATTCTTCTTTGAAGTTATTACCATCTGCTACCTTCATGACCCTTAAGTCCAATGTTAATATTACATTTTATTTATTTAGGGTTAAAATCATTTTTTTCAAATAAAATTAGGAAGTTGGATTCCAAATTCTTAAGCACCTGTTTCTCTACACCAAATAGTCCTCCTCTCAGCCCACTCCAACTTTCTTTCCACGTAGCAGAGGTATCGCCTTAGGCTATCAAGTATACAGAGAGATTATTGACTTATTCAATATATTTTGTGGAAGCCAAGCCCCAAGGCAAAGAAGCAACTCTCAAATCATGGCAGCAACAAAATCACAATTCTGCTTTATGATTAGATCCAAAGATGAGTATCTATAATATCAACTCTGAAAATATTAACTGCTGGTGGGACACTGGAAATATAAAAATACCAAATTTTACATGTAAAATTGTCAAATAACTATAAAATATGAGGCATTATGGTGACAATTGGATAGCTGCTACTATCTCTGAATCATACTTGTCCCTAATTGCTTGCCTTAGACCTGGTGAGTTACCCCATAACATTTAGCCAGCACCTCCTCCACCATGTGTCTTGCACTTTTATATATTTCATTATTATATATTTCATTTTTATATCCCCATTTTCCTTATCCCCATACTTGTTTTTATCTGTATTTGACATTTATATATTCACCTATAACCATCCTTTGTGGTGACTCCTTTTTATCACATCTCAAAGAAAAGCCGAGATCCCCTTAGTTCCAAAGCTGCCCCCATAATTGAAATGTTATCATGTATGATCTTCAGAGCAATTCTGTGAATATGGCAGCTCAGTCATGCTTGTTTCATACATATTTAAAAATCAAATCTTGAGATTAAGCAATTTAACTAATAATACAAAATATTTGAATAGCACAGTCAGGATGAGGAATCAGATCTTTCTATTTTCAGCCACATTTGTGATTGATTTCTGCGTCTCTAGAATCTTGATTAATGTCTGGTATATAGTACATATACATATATTACCATGGTACAATAAAATATATATTTTGTTAATAAATAAAAACAAAAATAGAATAAACCTCAGAGTATTTGCTTGATGATTTATCCATGGTTTATCTTTCATGTTGCAAATGTTACTTTTCATCATAAAATATAATTTCATATTCACTAAGTAAAGGAAAAAATATCAAAGTATTTTAGACCAGTGGTCTTCAAAGTGAGATGCCTGCATATCAGGAGATGTTCAAGACGTACTACAATATTGAAGGAAAAATATGTTGGGAGTTTAGACATACTTTTTATTAATAAAATAACATGTTGTTTAAAAATATAAATAGTACCAAAAGAGCTTTACTGAAAATGTCAATAATCCTCACCTCTTCTTCATAATTTAGTTCTGCTAGAATACAAAACAAATATTCTTGATTCTTCTAGCTGTTTTTCTTGGTATTTGACTCTAGGTTTCTATTTGTATTTGCTTTACAATGTATCCTTTTAATTTTACACTTTGCATTTTAAATTTTACATAAAATGGTGGTATGGTAGGTAAATATATACATATTCAGGACACCTACAAAATATTCTCCTTGATAGGAATTCAAAATTTAAAAACAAAAAATTGAGGACTATTGTGATATAGATTAGAAATGTGAACCTCTGCTAATCAGTTGTTAGCCAGATGTTTATCCAGGAGCCTGCTAGGAGGAGGAAAAATGTTTACTTTTTTGAAATATGTTATAGGTAAAAACAACACTTCCTGACAAGCGTAGCCCAGAGGATCTTGGGAAACTGGGTAAATATTTCTTCACTTAGAGTCTTTCACAACTTATCTTATGAACGTCTTTAATAGAACAGAAACAACATAAATGTAAAATAGGGTTTGAAATTAAATCTCTAGCAAATGCACTTGTCTATAAGCCAAATGAGCACTGATGCTAAATCTCACCCAAAGGCTTTCGTGTATCTTTAATCTAGTCTCCTTCATAATCTCTGGGCAGTGTGAGTTAGTGTTATGAATGAGACTTGGCAGAAGTTATGAAGCCACAGGGGAGCAGGCAATTATTAATAGCATAAATACTCATAAATTTATTTCTTTTATATGGAATGCCTGAAGCCTTGTGTTTTTTTTTCCCACAGCCTATTGAACTAGAATCAATTTATCATGTAAGTTTTCTAGTATGCAATTTTATTTTCAAATGTTTTCACTGAAGAGAACATCTTCCTTTCTAAAGGCATTTTATCTCTGTCTTATCTAATTGTTAAAAAAATTCACATTCAGTAATATCTCATTTCCAAAAATCAAATGATAGAGGTTCTTCCTGAAATTTATTTTTAAAATCGTATTATTTCCAAATTTATCTAAAGATTAATGCGATCTCAAGAAAAATCTCAGCAAGTTTTCGTGTAGATATCAGAAGTGATTTTAAGGTTTATATGAAGAGTAAAGCACCCAGAATAAGTAACTTAATATTGAATAATAAGAATGAAGTTGGAGGACTGACACTACATGATTTTAAGGTTTACTATGAAGGTACAGTAATTAAGACAATGTGATATTTGTGAAATAATAGACACACAGACTAATGAAATAGAATAGAGAGCCCAGAATTAGACTCACATAAATATAGTCAACAAATCTTTGACAAAAGAGCAAATGCAATACAATGGAGGGAAGATAGTCTTTTCAATAAATGATGCTGAAATAACTAAACATCCACACAGAAAAATATGAATTTAGACACGAACCTTACAACTGTCACAAAAATCAACTCAAAATGAATAACAGAATTTAATAGAAAATGCAAAATTATAAAACTCTTAAAAGGTAACATAGGAGAAAACTTAGAGAATCTTGAGTATGGCAATGACTTCTTAGATAAAATGCCAAAGGCAAAATTGATGAAAGAAATAATTGATAAGTTGGACTTTATTAAAATTAAAAACTTCTCTTCTGTGATGGACAATGTCAAGAGAATGAGAAGATAAGCTATAGACTGGGAGAAAATATTTGCAAAAGACAAATCTGATAAAGGACTGTTATCCAAAATATGCAAAGAACTCTTAACAAGAAAATAAACAACCCGATTTAAAAATCATCAAAAGACTTAAACAGACAACTCACCAAAGAAGATATACGGGTGCCAAATATGAAAAGATGTTTAACACCACATGTTATTTTAGTCAGTTAAGGCTTCTATAGTATAATACCTTAAACTGGTGGCTTAAATGACAAACACTTATTATCACAGCTCTGGAAGCTTGTGACGTCCAAGATAAAGGTGCCAGCAGAACTGGTGTCTGATGAGGCCACTTTTCCCAGTTTTCAAATGGATGTCTTCTCATTGTATCTTCATCATCTTTCTCACATCTTTTCTTATAAGGACTCTAATCCCATTCATTAAAGCCCCATTCTCATGGTATAATTACTTCTCAAAGACTCCCTCCTAATACTACTATCACATCGGGAGTCAGGATTTCAAAACATGAATTTGAGTGTGAGGGTAACACAAACATTCAGTCCATAATAGATATCATTAGGGAAAGGAAATTAAAACAACAATGGGACACCACTACACACCTATCAGAATAGCCCAAATCCAAAACCCTGATGAAATACGAAAAGCTGGCAAAGTAGTGACCAACAGGAACTCTTATTCATTGCTGATGGAAATGCAAAATGGTACAGCCACTTTGGAAGAGAGTTTGGCAGTTTTTTACAAAACTAAACATGTTCTTTCCATATGATCAGCAATTATGCTCCTGGGTATTATCAAATGACATGAAAACTTATGTCCATACAAAAACCTGCCCACCATCATTTATAACACCTTTGTTTATAATTCCTGAAACTTTTAAATAACAAAAATTTCTTTCAGTAGGTAAATGGATAAATAAAATGAAATATATCCAGAAAATGAATATTATCCAACACTAAAATGAAATGAGCTATCAAGCCACGAAATGACATGGAATAAATTTAAATTCATATTACTAAGTGAAATAATCCAATTTGAAGAGGCAACATATTATTCCAAGTGTATAACATTCTAGAAGAAGCAAAATTAGAGAGACAGTAAAAGGATCAGTAATTTCCAGGGGTTAAGGAAAAGAGAGGGATGAATAGAGCATAGAGGATTTTTCATACTGTGAAACAACTTTTTGTAATACTTCAATGGTGAATACATGCCATTGTACATTTGTTCAAACCCATAGAATGTACAATACCAAGAGTGAGTGCTATGGCCATTGGATGTTAATGTTGTTTCACTGCAGGTTCATTGCTTTTAACAAATGTGCCTCCGTGGTGCAGGATGTCAATAGTGGGGAAGGCTGTGCATGGGTGAGGAGATGAGGCACATGGGAACTCTCTGTACTTTTCTCTCAGTTATACTATGAACCTAAAACTGCTCTAAAAATAGTTTATTAATAAAAAAAAACTAAACAACAACAACAAACACTATTAATTTGGGATAGTTTGGGTTGGGAAGTAAAATATGAAAAAAAGAATACTGTCAGAGTCAAGAATGGGCTTCATGCATGGTCTCCACCAGTAACTTTCTCCGACACAGAGTTCAAGAGGCAGCCTCTCTTGGCATTCCTTTCTTTATCTCTACTAGGAATCAAAAATGCAAGCTCACCTGTGAAGATCATTACAAAGGTCAAGGTAAATGTTATGTGTAATAAGCATTAGCCACAGGGAAAGTAATGGTTTTCAGTTGATGAAGTGCATAACGATTTTGAAACAATTGGCACCATGAATGACTCTCAGCAGAAGCTGGATTTTACACAGGTATCTAACATTATTTGCATTAGGTAAGTTATTGAACATCTCAGTTACTGAACCGTATTTGCCTAGATGAGGTTAAGATCCCTTCTAGCTCTGTGATCGATCCTGTGACTTTCCAGAGATTCAGAGCTTAATTAAGTATTAACAAATTACTTTGTTCCAGCTAAAATTCAGAAATCTACTCAGAGTAACCCCTTGTGTCTCACATGGCCAGAATCACCAGACTCTTCCAGCGTTTTGCCGGTTGTCTGGTTTTAGACATGGCATCACTGTAAGATGTAGGATCAGCGCCTGGCACTAAAACATATTGACAGAGCAGGAACCCTAAACATCTCATAGAAGCCTTGGAGCAATAACCTGGTATTTGTCCACCAGCTGCTTAAGAATATTTATTATACCCAAAAGGTTTGTAACCATAAGCCATGAGTAAAATAATTGCCAAGAAAATAAAACACAAAATTTTACTTTATATCCTTTCCTAAGTATAATGTATTCTTTGTGTATTTATTAAAGGTAATACTTTTTGAGTGTGAATAGGGCAGAAGATTGGAAGATAAAAGATAAATTTTTCTACTGCCACCTCTGAGTAACTCCTGAAGCTATCTGCTGCCTGTAGGTGTGAGGTTTCTCATGTGTTCATACACATTCAAGATAAATCGTATTAGGGTCTTCTGTGCTACATTTAGAAATATGAACCAGACACAGTTTTTGCCCCCAAGAGCTAACAGTCTGGTGAGAATGACAGGCCAGGCACATGATGAACGGTACGTTGCATGCTTACAAGGCAGGTAAAAAGTGTTCTTAAGACAAAGAGGTGGAGCATCTAATTTTCTCTGAGTGACTAGGTCTGGGATTCAAAGGGGAGTGGATACTGGCATTGGGCTATAAAGAATGAGAACAAGTCACCCATTCAGAAAAGTGGTTTTCTAGACAACATGAGGGAGTTGGGACATTTGCTGAACAAATGTGCCAGGTATTTTTCACAAATGATTTTTAATCTTAGTAAGCTCATGATGATTATTTCCATTTTGTTGATCAAAGTTCTGAGTTTCAGAGAAGCTATGCCACTCAGCCAAAGTCATTCAGCTAAAATTGGTCGAGGTTATGTTTGAATCTAGGTGTAATATATCTGACTGGCTCCATATTTTCAAAACACCACACTGTCTTTATACAAGTTTATACTTCCAACTGAAGACCCTAACCTTTTAAATATTCAGCATGCAGAAGCATCACGAATGGATTGCTCCAGATTATTGTTGAATGCTACACTCACTCTTTACTGCAACACTTCATTTATGCCACATCTGTGGGACTTAAAGCACCATACTGGGAGCCTGAAGATTTAGGCTATTGATGGCATTTTAAATAGGCAAAATAGGTTATATGAGGAGCCCTTTCACTGAATGTTTTTATGGTTATGTGCATATGTATTATCTCTCTAGTTAATTTAATATGCATCTAACATCCAGTGTGAGGAACATTAAAACTCTTGTATCTTCCATGAAGTTACGCAATAAAAATAAACCATTTTATGTTCCTCAGCTCGCTAATGAATACATGCTGGAGATATACACAACTAGCTTCAGCTCCTGTCCTAGTCTTGTTAATCACTTCCTAGTTGGGCAGTAATTATAGTATTTTGGCAAGTAGCATACCTTCTGGATTTAGAAATACCTGGGTTTTAATCCCAGTTATGCCATTTTAAAAAATGTGTAAACTAAGGCAACTAAATTAGCTTCCAAAAGCCTGATCTATAAATTGGGAATAATTATTTAATTGGACTGCTGTGAGAATTAAGTAAAAACACAACCAAGGTGCATACAACATAGTAAGTTCTTAAAAAATTAATTCATTTAACTACAAAAGAGTTGCAATGACTGAACATTATTATGTGAGTAAATGTACTGTCTACAATTATCCTTCTTCATTAAAATCAGATCACTTACTGTCAACATAAACCCAATTACTGAACCAAATATTTCCTAAATAGTCAGCCCCATGTTAAAATTCAAATCATTATATCATAAAGTAGAATTTTCACTCATTTTAAGGAAATTGAAGTCTAGGGAAGTAAAGATCCTCATATCAAACACCATACAAAGCAATTAGATAACAAGGGAAAAATATAAAAGCCTATTATGTTCTCTAGAATATAAACCCATTGCGGTTGAGATTTTTACCTATTTTGTTCACTGATGTCTTCCAAGTGCAAGGAATAGTATCTGGCACATGACAGGTACAAAGAAAGTATGTGTGAATAAATAAATTGATCAAGTGACCTGTGACTGCTGGATTTCAGCATATTAACCTATAATATGAGACAGGAGGGAAAAGGGAGCACCACTAAGGGTAACCCTTATGAGAAGTTTCATGGAGAAGGGAGAACTTGAGCCGGGCTTGGAAGGAGTAATATTTAGGGAAAGGATGAAGAGAAGACACTGCTGTCCTGGCCCAGGCAACTCCCGGCCTGCCTGCTTGTAATTGGGTCAAGACTCAGTAGCGAGTTCTTATGTAACAAAAGATGTTCACATCCACATTTTGTTAGTAGTAAATAGAAGAGGAAAAAAGGGGAACAAAAGAGCAAAATATATTACATGGGGTTAAGGATTTTTTTTTTTCTGAAACATTTATTTAGATAACAGTGAGATACTGTGAAGCCACTAGAATTTGGTGAAATGCCTATTGGACTTAGAATCACTTTCAGCCTAAGGGTCATCCCTTAGTATCTGTGTGGCCTTGGACAAGTCACTTTCCATGAGTCATCTTTAGTTTCATTTGGAAAATGGGGTCATTGCACATATTTTAAGGGATTTTTTATGAAAAGTGATCAAGATAATCCTTACTAAGTGCCTCGAAAAGAACATGGTTCATGGTGCACAATCAATAAACGGTAGTTCTGTTTTTCTTTATAGAGATGTTTTACTGATGATTTAACAAGACACCATTTTTATAGAATACTTTCAGCATACCAGAAGCACTCCATAGCAACACAAATCCACTTGTTGCCACCTTGGTATTATTTAAAGTCACTTTAGACTTTCTTTTTACACAATTAGAAATAATATACTCTAAATAAGATTATGTTGTATTTACTTTTAAAATTCATAAATCCTGTTATTCTTAAGTTTATCCATTCATTCAATATTTTTAAGCATCTACAATGTACTATATAATTTTTATGATGCCTACACTAAGATACAAAGATGAAGTAGTCAACAACCTAATTCAGGAATGAAGCAGCAAATAAGTAAAATACTAGCTATAAGACAAGGTGCTACATGCTCTTATGTTTGAATTTATATGGAAATAAAGAAAAGAAAGCAACTCTGTGGATTCATAGCATTTTAACATTTGAGCTAAGTCATAAAGGATGAATAAGAGGCCAAGCTGGCTTCATGGGTGAGTGACCTGTGTATTCACACAGGACTCTATATTCAGAAGGACCCAATGCTTGGTTTAATGTCCCACTGTCACTGTCTTAAAATTCTTTACAATTTTGTCTTTTAACTTATGTTGTGTAAGTGACATCTGAAGGGACAATAGAGAGTGTATATGAGCAGAGGAGACACACACAATGTATGTGTTCACGGTTTCTTAACACCTCATTTACATAGAGCACTGGACCCATGGATGCGGAATTCAAGCAGACTCACAGGTTGTGGGAGCTCAACGAGACTCAAAGGGAGAACAGGTTAAACATGTTCCATCTATGATTCACTAAGTGGAGGCTCTGACAGCCCCCAGAGGCCACATTGTACACTGAACCAGAAATTGCTTCTAACTTACGAAGGCAATAGTATGATTTCAACACCAAGGGATCCTATCATATCCTTTCTTAATTGTGTTACTTCTTTATATTAGCCAATCACTAATGCGGAAAATAAAAATAGGAAAGGGGAAGATTGGGCAAACAGTAGTTTCTTTTCCCTGTTGTTTGTCCTTACTAATCAGTAAACTGAAGGTAAAGAGTGTTGGTAGAATAGGTGTCTCTGAAGAAGTGACATAAGCACAGGTGAGATAGTTTTGTACACAGTGTTTTTACTGTTCTTTCAAGAGTGAAATGCATATGCATGTACAAGCTACTGAATACAAATTGTGTGATTTCAGTAACTATGAGTTAAATGCTTTCAAAATGGTATTTTCAAACTGGCATATTTGCATTTAAAAATGGCATGGAATATAAAGGGGAACAGTAAAATTTATGCTAATAATTTAAAATGTTTTCTTCACTTAGAACAAGTTAAATAACAAACAAAAAACTGTATTAAGTCCAAAGAGAGACTAGGGAAAAGGAAATAGCTTTATATTTTAATGACTTATAACTATGCTATTTTTTCTGACTTTTTGAACAAGGGGGCTCACATTTTCATTTTTCACTGGGCCCGCAATTTACATAAACAACCCTGATAAGGAAATATATTTACTAAAATTTTCATAGCATCAGGTTATAAAGAGAAGTGGGGCATGGGGTGTTTATAACAGCCATGCTTTGTGGAAGAGACCAAGCAGGTGAAAAAGGGAAGGCTATAATTGCCCTAAAATTTATGTCATAGACTTACCGTTTTTGCTTAAGAGTTTCCCAGCTAAGAATTAAACTTTAATCTTGGATGTAAGCCAAAGTTTATGACTCTCAACCTGAGCAAGATCTCTCAAGGTTCTAATGATGCCTCTTTGGGAGAAAGGATAAAGAATGTGGCCATATTATCATGGAAGTCCCTATACTGCCTCTGTTTCCTAAAATATTTAAATAAATAAAGCACAAAAGAATTTCCTGGCTCTCAGGCTGATTCTGGAAGATTGAGAAAGTGAGGAAGTACATGACAAAAGATAGATGCAGAAAATGAGGGAGACAGGAAGAGTTTAACTGCATGTATTATTGCTCTGCTTTAAACTCCTTTTCCTGGACCAAAGCAGCAAAGCTGAATTTCTCTAGTATACAGTTATTTTTAGTTGTCTATACAATGGTGCATATTGAAATGAGCAATCGTGTGTTTAGAAGTCAATCAACAGGCATACCATGATTATTTAACCACAAGGAGTATGAACCAAACCATTTTTAATTAAACAAAACTATTTAATGATGGCAAGACCAAATGACATTAGCGCATTTTAAGACAAATTACACAGGGGTGTCATGTATGGAAACTTTAATTGTCAATTTAGAAGTTCCATTGTTTTCAGATCCTTCTAAGAGAAGGCAATCTATTTTAATATGTTAAAAATTAAAACCTTCCTTTGAGAGTAAAGCCAAAGACCATCACCCAACTGTATAGCAGTGAGAAATTTTAAAAGTATTTTTCTATATAATGGATCTTACCATAGCACCCCTTCATAAATGTTACTATTTCACACTAATATATTTTTGGTGATTGGGTAATTTTGCTGGAAAGGTGTATATAATGAAAAAAATAATAATACCTAGCAATGCATGCTATATATTATCTTATTTAATACTCATAAAACCAATTAAATTTTAAGGTGCTATTGTATTCACTTATAGAGGAGAGACCAAAGATACGAGAGATTGTTCAAATTGTCCTTTTGTATGGTAGCGAGTATTTGACAGTAAATTATCAATTCCCATACTGGAGCCCCTAACCCCCTGTTCTACTTACAACAAATTGTTGTAATTTCCAATTCCAGTTTAAAATATCTGTGAATATATTGTTTTTAAGCATGAATATGACTTATTTGCTATAAGAATTATAAAGTATAAGTTTATTTGTTTTGGAATTCTATAACCATTCACTTCCGTAAAGTGCTAAGACATTGAGATCAAAAGAAAAAGCTAACAATTAAAGCATATGTTGAGAGAAGGGGACAGGGAGGGCTACGAGAGAGTTTTCGAAAAGAAACTTATCTATGTACACATTACAACAACAAAAAAAATCTTTTCAGGGAGGGAGCCCTGAAGACAAAGGACTATTGGAAATCCCTACAAAAATCAGGCAATGTAAGAGTGCCCTCATTCTAGGTGAGGCGTTCCAGTTTAGTAGTTCTCAGTTCAGATGTCTGAGAGCCTCCTCCATGAGATCAGGTCTCCCCCAAAGAGAAGAGCTTCACAGATGGTATCCACTGTAGAACTCAGAGAGTAGAGAACGCCATGTGTCCACTCGTGCTCAGACAAACTGTGTGGACTTGCCGTAGCATCGCTCTTGGGAGCATTTGTAACATAAACTAGGAATCAAAAGAAACAATCTTAATCCCCATTCTTATCCTTTTATTTCATTGTTGATTTCTTGTAAAAGGAAGATTTGTTTTCTAAAAAAATCCTTTTAAGCCATGTTTCTAAACTTCATTTCTTCTGGGATTTGTTTCCTGCTTTCAAAAATATTTTGCCCCTTATAAAACTATCTAAAAATGTAAATTACTCTGCTTTTATCTAGTACTTTTTGGCCTCTTTTTTTTTTTTTTTTCATCTGGAGTTTATTTTGATCTTAGAAAGAAAATAGGGATTCAGCATTATTTTCCTCTGAAATGGCTAATTGTCACAAAATGATTTATTGAATAATCTGTCTTTTCCCCACGGATGTTAAGTGCCAATTTTATCATATGCTCAATCTCTATATGATTCTGAGTCTATTTCTGTATTTTCTATTCTGTTCCATTGGCTATTGCTGCTTTTATTACTACAGTTTTATTATTTATTTAAATATCTGGGAGAGCTAGCCTCTCATAATTAGCCAAAAATATTCTGAAAAGGAAAAGACTTTTTACAGGATTGCTTTTTGCATTTGAATGCCACAATCAATTTCTCTAATTCTTAAAAATCCTGATACATTTGATTAAATGGTGTCCAGTTATACCAAAGCTTAACAACCTCTTCAGCTTACGTTTGTTTATGTGTATACCTCTTGTGGAGAAATCACATCATATCTTTGTTTTAATGTTTTATCATTCTCTATTTAAATATGCACTAACCAGACCCCTTTCTTCCTCTATGGAAAAACACAATTTCTTTTACATAGTATTAAATATATGTGGTCTGGCTGAGGAGAACAGGCAGAAGGAGAGACATGAGGAAACCTACGAAACAAGGAACTCAGAGCAGTCCACTTCCTGTTTTGTGATCAATTTCCCTTCCATCCATTTCATTCCTGGGCAGTGAATAAGGAAGAGCAATTGGGGTTTTCGTTTATAACTAGTGGTAGAGTTAGCTTCTACCATGAGAAGGAAGGTGAACACAAATGGAAGCTTTTAACTAAACACGTTTAATATGTACGCATGCATTGGCGCATTTGGCATCTATGGTAGCCGCTCAAAAAGTCCAAACCTAGATGCTCCCATCCACCCTCCAAACTTAGCTTAACCAAGAGTAAAAGAATCTTAGTGACTTTGACTTTATCAAGACTCATAAAACTCAGAATTAATCTAAAAATGATAAATTAAAAAGAGGTAACTCAGAGAGATTATTGTGCCTAGGTATTTATACTGACAAATAAATAATGTTATGTTGTTTAAAAATATATATTAACATACATTACTATATTACAAATGTAATGATATATTTTCTTTGTCATGTAAAATAATGCTGTAGACTCCAGTTGCAGCATCTGTCCAGCTTACAACCTTTCCTCTTTTAATTTTCCCTTTACCCAAAGGGGAAATGCAGTAGATTGGATCATGGTGAGTACCTAACCTAAGCTGGGCCAGTCAGCACACCTTCCTAGGGATGTTGAACTTAGAATAGAAAGAGTCTCTGGACGATGTTACATGTAAAACATGAGCTGAGTTTATAAGCTCAGGAGCCCCTTTCTACCTGCCACATGAAGACAGAGCAGCACACACTGGTAGACCCATAAAGAGAAATCAAGCAGGAACAGAAAGAAGCCAGGAAGCAATGAGGAGAATCCAGATGGTTACATAAGTTCCTGATCTCAATAACTTTCTGAAGTCTCGCTGCCCTAATCTTGAGCTCCATGAGACATGCCTGATTTTTTCCAATAAGCTCTTCACTCCCCTTTTATTTGGCTTAAGCTAGCCATGATTTGGGATTAAAAGAGTCCTAGGTACACGAAGGTAGTGTTTCCATTAATAGCCTTTTAGACTTGAATATGAATCCCTAATCTGTGATTTGGAGAAATTGCCTAATTTCTTTAATTAATTTTTTTGGTATCTTTAATAGTAAAACTGAGATTAAAGACTGAGATTAAAGACCTATCTCAAAAATTATAAAGAGAACTATATATTACTTTGTGGGCTGAGGCAGGGACCTACCAACCTTCAGGAGTCAACTATTAAATTTTGATATATTCCATCAGCTTATTTTTTAACCTGTTAACAGCTTAAAATTGCCAGTGGTCGGAATATTTACACCACAAAAATTGGCAAATGCTATATATTTTTTTTAAGAAAAATCTTTTATTTTTGTTTTTTTAGGCTGTTTACCAGCACAGAACTAATTATAATAATGGATGTAAAGGGCTTAACATATTACCTGACCCATCATAAGCACTCAATAAAGTGGTATTATTATTAGAAAATTATACTGCAGATTTTGAATCAATGAGCCTGTGCAATATAATTGTTTGTATTTTGAGAACATGTACCAAATCTCATTAGCAAACAGGGAAACTATGTTCATCATAGTTATCGAAACTATGAAGGAGGGTGTTAATCTGGGTCTTCCAAGAAGCAGATAAGAAGAAGGAATTAAATATGCAAGGACTGTGCTAGAAAAATTTTCTGCAAGGGGAAATTGGCAGAGATTCAGGAAGACTGGAAGAGCCATCAGATGAGGGTGTAAGAACTCCATCTCCTTCAAAAGTAAAGAAGAGAGACAATGGTGGGCAGTGCCTTCAAGGCTGCCAGACCTTCTAAGGAAGGTTTGACAAAGCTGACAAAGCCATTGGTTGGCCCTTACAGGAGCCCTGCTTTTCCCAAGAATAGGTGTGCCTTAGTACTCCGGCAGGAGTAGCCATTGGCCAGGAGCAGCCTAGGTCAGGCATAGCCTCAACACAAGGAAGGATGTGTTGGATTTCAGAGTGCAACAGCTGAAATCACTAATGGCCCCACCCTTGGACTTTAGCCAGGCACATTTTCACAGCTGCCACAAACAGTAATAATTTTCATGCATATTAGCTTTGCAGATCCTGCAGTTGTTCTCAACTTTAGTGCGCTTAAAAATAAACAGTAGTAGTAATTGAATGATAGATTCTTCGGTCCCTGACCATGAATTTGAGTTTGAAATAACATGTATCTCAGGTATTTCTGATATAGTGGCATAGTTAGGAGGAAAACAACACATTTTCAGAGAAGTTTTTCCTTAGTATTATAGTTAATCACCTTGCCTCCTTAGGGGATTATACTGTGTATACCTAAAGCCTATGACATAGTAAGACTGATTGCTGAGAGCCATACATGAAGACAAAAACAAAAAGAAAAACATGGCATATTATTTAGAATCACTGCATTCTTATGGCCTAAGTGTGTTCTCCATCTGTGTCTAACCACATTTATCCCAACCTGATTTTTATTGTCTATTTCAGAACAATATCCCAGTGGCTTACCTTCATTTTGTTCTCTACCACCTAAGTTGTATTCTTCCCTTTTTCTTTTCAGTGATCTTGTTTTTGCCATTTATTATTTTTATTTTGATACCATTTATCTTGCCCACATCTCTCTTGCTCAAAGAAGTGCTTCTCTCTTCTATTTTCAATTCCACCATCCTAACCCAATTGTTTATATAATATAGATATGGATGTAGAGATATATATTCTTGCAATTATCTCCTTGGTGTTCTTAGATTCTCAAGATTTTTATTTCCTCTTGTTCATGACAAAGAATCTTAATATGTGAACTGGGTCACTTAAATTTTCTACTCGATAGTTTGTCTATTAAAAAATTCCTATGCTACATTGGCATTCTAGGTTCTTTATATTTTACTTGATGTATATCATTCAGCATCCCTAAAGTGTCTCTTATAGAACAGTATTTATATAATAACAATAATTATGGGCTATGGTCAAACAGAATTGTAAAATGATGTAAAAGTTAACATTTACTGAAGGCATCTGATCCTTTAATATACTAATGAACAAGTGAATCTTTAGGAGGAGCATGCAATACCAAGTTTCCAGACTAGTGGTTCACAGAAAATACTTTTGTAAAAGTCAATATGACCTCATTTTCTGTCATTCCCCACAGGAACTAGGCTCTCCAAATGCACCTCTTCTGCACACTCAGGCTCGTTATTTTGTCTGCATCTTTGCTACACTCTGCCTTCATCCTGATTCAAATATATTTTTTTAATATAACTTTGATCGTGAACCAGAAAGTGACTTGAAGTTTGTGACCCAGAATAGACTCCATCAGGCTCTCTCCCCACTCTTTACATTACTTGCTTTAGTAATCTTGAGAGCACTTTGCACATTGCCAGCCAACAATGACATCAACTTGATTCTTTATTGACCATTTACTTGATAGTCCTATGAGTGTTGCCTCTTGATTCTATTACATTTAGCACTTTTCTAATTGGCTCATTCAGTTAAATCTTGCCCCCACCCCCAAAGACTGCATATTTCACAAGCAGGTTCTTAATTTATTTATGTTCTTTATAGTACTCGGCAGAATGTAATGTGTTATGTATGAAGTGGCGTTCGCCGAATTGAAAAGTAGTTGAGAGGGAGAGTCTGGGAAGATTCAGGAGTCAGAAATGTAAGCAAAGGAGCTCAGAAGTTGAGAATATGGGAAAATGGATACAAAGTCTAGCGAAGCAGAAAAGAGAGCTGCAATAGAATGATGAGTTCAAAGTATGCAATGGATCACGTGAACATCTTTTTAATGTCGTTGCTGGGCCAGCTTCACTTTGCTTTGCATCATGAAGTCTTTCACTGGCCACAGACATTCACTAATTGCAGCCCTTGGAAAATTGGCTTTTCTCTGTAATAACCCAAAATATTTCAAGCCAATTGAGCCTCCTAAAGTAGCAAAGCCTATCACAACTGAATGTGTCTCAGACTGACAGGCTCTGTCTGTGGATATACACAAACATACGGTTTGTGTTTTTAATATATCATAAAGAGATACAATCTCCCTCCATTTATAGGAGCTGTGAAATATTATGCCCGGGGATGTGCAGGAACTGAAGGGAGAATACTAAGATAACAAAAGGAATTTTTAAATTGACAAGTTATATGTGAAAGAAAAAGGCTAACACATACTTGACCAAATGTATTTCTTTTGAAAATGGAAACTAGAAATTATTGCAGTTTCAATGTGTTATCCCCATAATAGCTCAGCTGATAGCACCAGCGTCTATGTGATAAGAGCCTCAAAGAAAGGTGAAGCAAAAGTCACTGAGAATGACTCGTAAGTGAGGAGTTCTGTACAACTGACAGTTCTAAAAACAGTAAAGGGTCAATTTTGTGCACTTTAGCTCATTTGATTCAAAAGGCTAACTCTCTGCTAAGGAGACTGATAGATAACCTTCAAAAGTTTCCTCCAAAAAAAACACAACAGACTTTTGATTTGTGAAGTAGAAGAGACTCTATCTGGAATAAGCTCGCATAAACTCAAAGTAAAATGTTAAGGATGGGATGAGATTAAGAATATGGTATTTGGCAGAAAACTCAGAATTATCCAGTTTCTATCTTTTATTCATCACTCATTCCATAAATACATTTATATCCATCCACTGGCACAATCCATGGTAGAGGAGAGAGAGAATGGGTGTGAGTTAAAGCCTCACTCACATTTTTAATCTTACCAGTCAGTGGTGAGAAGAGGTTTGTCAACATCCAGCAGTAAGAGGAAATGCTAGTAATGGGGCATTCCTTTTTTTTTTTTAGCACAGCCTTACGTATACTCTTATTGGTAAGGAAGGGGTCAGGCTAGGAGGTGTATATGCAGAGACTGTGAGTACATCACCAATGGATAGGAGAACTCCAGACAGCGCTGTGAAGCCCTTTGTTCCAGAATCCACCTTGTGAATGAAATGAGGAGGGGAGCAGGGAGAAAGGGGAGCATCGGTCCATCTCCTTTTCTACAGAAGACAGCATTGCATAAAAATGAAATGCGATTTTACTGAAACTGTTCTTGCAATCACCCAGTTATATCCTTACAGAATTCCTGTAAACAACAGAAGCAAATTATAACCACCCATTTAAGATGTTAATTTAAACACTTTACACCAGATTTTTAATCCCTAAAAAGTAGTCATATGTATGAAGCTCTAAGGCAGCCAATAGTGTTTTATAAAGGCAGAAAAAGGGGGGGTTGAGGCAGAGTGAGAGAAAGAGAGGAGGAAGTAGAAAAAAATAGCTGGGAGAATAAAGTTTAATTAGTATCTTAAACATTATGGTATCTAGGGTAAAATAGAATCTTTGAATAAGTATCAGCCCCTGAAATGAAGCCCCTTAGGTGTTTGGCTGTTTCTGATTCACGCAAATGAGGTGCCAAGGCATCTGGATGTCATCGCATGTGAGCCTAAGCATCTCATTAATGCTATGACCTCAATAGTATTGTGTCTTGAGGGAGGAGGGTAAACATTGTGTCTGATATTTCTTCTTGAAGAGGACCAAAACTGTTAAAGTACTTAAACTGATCCAATCTCCTATTTTTCCTCTGGGTTCTCCCATAATGCCTAGCAACATCCCAGTCTAAAGTTTGTTTAGGAATCTAAGGAACTTTCTATGGAGCCTGATTTTAGACCCTAAATGAAATCATGCTACTTCAACCTACTCAGAAATTGTCATTCAGATCTCTGGCCACTTGAGAAGTAGGCAGGATTTGGGGCTTGTTTCATAGGTAATAATAATAATAATAGCTAATATTTAAGGTTGACCTATTACATGTTAAGCTCGTTACACATAGCAAATCCTTTAATCCTTACAACACAACCATGCAGTAAACGCCATAATAGTCATTATGTTCCAGTTGAATAAAATGGTCACAGAACTTGCAAAAGTTGCCAAGTTCACATTACTAGGTAGGATTTGAACCCACTATGTGTGCTTAGCTCTTAAGTACTATGACACACTGCCTCATGGAGAAACCACAGCAAATCAGTGAATCAATCCTTTCTTTTGGACACTGCTCAGAAGGCTGTGGGTATAACAGGTACTGAAGGTGTTCATTTCTGCTTCATTAGCTACACATGCAGAGAAGCAAGGCATGAACTAGTTTTGTATAGCAGAGTTTTCCTTTAGAAGAGTGATGGAAGGTAAATTTCAAAAAGTAGGTACAGGTAATAGTCTAGGCCTGTTTATATCATGCTAAAGTGTTTGAGCTTTATCTTACACACTGGGAGAGGAACCATTAAATAAAGATTCTGTA
>VBSM01001265.1:62629968-62646462 GCA_008086735.1 Cheirogaleus medius
AAAAAAAAAAAAAAAGGAATTGTTAAAAAGAAATGACAGGTGTGTGAGCTTTCATGAAGGAAATGAGATTATTTTCCACAAGTCAATGACCCCCATAAAATATGCCTGATTTCCATACCAGTTAAAGTTCATGTGATTAATGGTGTAATTTGTAACTAAACTTCTGATATATAGTTGTGAAAATTCAGAAGAGTTCACAGACTTCTCTCCCCTCAACCAAACTCCTGGTTTGGACCCTGCTTTAGCCTCTAGCTGTGCTAATCTTTCCAAGAATCCCTTTCATAGCTCTGTGGTTGAATCATTCTAGAGGATCGAGCCAAGTATGATGAAAAAAAGTCATGTTGTGTAAATCACTAAGATACCTGTCTTCATCCCATTTCCCCAGGTGTCTAATGTCTAATTTTTTTGAGACACTATGGAAAAAACAATGTGAAGGATATCTTCATATTTGTTAGTAATAACATATTGAAGCACACTAAGCCCTTGAGTGTGCATCTATCCCAAATGATCAGTCAGAGCTAGTTCATGTCTGTGTTCAGTAAACTTGAGGAGATCCTGATCTCACTCAACACCCATCAATTCCTTCTCCAGCCTGGGAGCTACGATCTCTATGCTGCTACTGTCTCCCTGCCAGCCTCAGGTGTAGGGTGTCTGTCAAGAGTCATCTTCTTCACCTGCTTTCAGCTGCGGTTGCTACTACTTCGGTGTTTCAAGACATCCAGAAAGGTCAATGCTTCAGTCTGAACCAATGCTCAGTAAAGTAGTCAATGGCATAAAAGCTATCTGGCTTGTGCCACAGTCACTGATATAAACATGTCTCTCAACAACTCTACTCCTTTCTCTTCGACTTTCCTATAAGCCAAGCACTTTTACGGTGTTGCTAGTACTTTTCTTCCTTTTGGCATGGTGTTTGGGCATTGGTTCTAATATAGTTCACTTACAATCAATTAATCGGTCCCTGTTGCTCTAACGATGAACAACCTACTCTTTAACACAGACCATGGGGCCTTTTATGATCTGGCTGCTGCTTAGCTTACCAGTAGCACACAGTTTTAATAAAACACTTGTGATTCTGATAAATCCCCATGGTTTTGCTCACCTTTGGGATTTAGGATGCACTATTTTTCTATGAAAAATACGTTTTCCTTCTACATTCTGTTACCTTAACTACTGTGGTCCATTATGTCTTAATATAGATATTGCTTCTGCTGAAGATGTCTCTGACCACCTAGACTTTGATTCCTATCCTTCTTCTGTACTTTCATAGCAATCTGTATTTATAGGCAATAGAACTTTAAAACTTGGCATCAAGAATGACACAGATCTTAGTTCAAATCTAAACATTGCCACTTCACTAGTTACGTAAACTTAGAAAGTAACTTAATCTCTCTCACGTGTATCTTTTGTAAAACTGACAAAATAATCTCTATTTGATAGATTTATGAGATCGAAGGTTAAGGGGAATACAGAAATAAACGCTCAGCACAGTTCCTAGAACTGTGACTTTTAAGCAGCATTTTGTCACTATTTTATTAATGAATATAGGCAAACCTAGTGTTGTCTGGCAATAAACCTCAGCTCCTCGTAGCACCACCTCTCCACTGAGTCATAGCTCCTGGGTGCTAAAGCATGTGTAGTCCAAATACTTTTGAGAAATGCTTAAGCAGGAGAAGCAAATTGAGCAGTCTCTGCAGGTGAACATATCTGATTACCTAAGTCCTCACCTTCAAGGTGGGACACTCGTCAACACAGCCAAATCATATACAGAGGACTAGGTGCCATAAGTTTCAGGGTGGCATAAAAGCATTTGTTCATGACCCTCTATCACTTCTTCATTTCACATGTGCATAACGTTGTGTTTTGTCATGATAAGGCCCCTCATCATTTTCTTCTATAACACAGAGTCAATTAAGTGGAACATGTAGATATGACTTCCAGAGGCTTTTTGCCTCCAGGAAGACAGAAGTTCAACTCTTGAGTAGTCCCAATGGCCTCTGATGTGTATGTGGTTGCTTACAGAATTTCATCTCCCTTTTGGACTTTTTGGTCCAAAGAAAGAACCATTGAGATGCTGAGTAATTTCCAAAATCATATATCCAATGAAAACTGGGCTAAAATGATGCATCACCTTTCAACAGAGAGCTGTTTCATCCTCCCTCATTCTGACATCATTAGCTGGAGAGGTTTTTCTGCCACCCTGAAGGACAGATAATATTCTTTGATATTGATATAATAATATATTTGCTTTTTCTGAGAAAGTAAGCAAATCATTCTCTCTTGTAGCCAATTAGAGGCTTTTTAAAAACAAGTTTGACATAATTAGTTAACATTATTTTTAAAATCTGCATTGAAATGCCGTCAATTTGTTGTGAAAGTTTTTTTAAGGATGTTTCCATTCTAAACATATTATTTACTTTAAGGAATCTAACCAGTGAATAAACAGTCATTGTTTCTGCCTTAGATACAAAATATGTCTCAGGTTTATTGTTACAACAAGCCTAGTCTGAAATCACTTCAGTTAAAGAAACATTTACTTCCCTGCAGCTCGTTTGGGAAATTTTAGTTCAACAAAATAGATTAGATTTTATTTTTGTTCTAACAACCAAATATACCATGTGACAATACAGACATCATATTCAAAAGTTACTTAGAATTAAATGCTTCCAGCATTTCTCTTTGTGCCATGCTCTTTTCATAGATGTGTTCTGAGGTTTTTAGCAGTTGGCCTTTTTAAACAGAGATGTGATGTTATTTTGAATATTTGGTAAAAAGAATTGTTACCAAAATATTGAGGTTTTCTTGACAGTACTAGTGAGTAGAGGCCATCCTGATATCCTCATCCTATAGCCTGTGTTCTCAGACATAGCTTAGTTGCCTGGGCCATATATACTGTTAGCACTAAACATTAGGGACCAATAACACCAGGCCATAATCCATGTATTTCCTTGACAAAGAAAAACAACAACAACAAAGCTCACCTCGCAATAATGATCTTAAAGAATATAAAGTTATTACTAAAAAAAAGCCAGTTCTGTTCTTACTTTACTAAAGTCAGACAGAAGCAAAACAGTTTTGGTTTGAAAGAGGTAAGTGAAACATAAGGAAGGACATCTCTGACTATATGGGTTAGTTGGTAGACACTAGGACAGGTACAAAGGCAGGCTGTGACCTCCTGTAATGACCTGTATCCTGTCTAAGGTTAGATGTGAACTAGATGGTCACTTCATGTCCTTTGAGATTCAACGGAGTTGCTAGGAAAAATTATTCATGACTTACAATAATTCTTTAAAACAGAGGAATAAGTTGGGCTATGGCATGCTTTCTGCCTAAAAATTAGAGCTTTAAAAAGCTAAGTGATCTATCTTAACCCCCACCACCACCTGCCAACCCACCATGGGGACTAGAGTGGTTTTATAGTAAAAACAGCAATTAATTCAAAGTGAAACCAAAGGGTAACAAATTAATGTTTTCCCTACAGAGGGCCTGCCTTAAGCTAAATTGCAAGAGCCTCTTTCTGTAGCTCCCCAGTATCTTTTCCTAACACTACCACTTTCCTCTCTTTACTGTCTACAGCCAAGCCTCCACGAGGCTCCACCCCCAATAGGTGCTGTGCTAGGAACTTGAGTCCAGCTACAGTCTCTGAAAAGCATGCGATCTTTCCTGATTTCATTTTCCATGAAGAAAACAAAACAAAACTATCATCTGGGCCCTAGTCTCTTAAACTGTTGCTCTCAAATAATCTATCTAATAACACATGTTTAGTAACGATGGTTCGCATGAAAGTTCACTGAGCTCTGGTGGGTGAACAGGTGCTAACATGCTTGGAGATCCATGTACATATTTGTGTTTGATAAAGCTGACTCTATCCCAAAGAGAGGCTTCCATAGAGGGGCTGAGTGTCACAGGCCCAGATGGAGACTTAAGTACAGTGTTGACTCATCAGTAAAACCAGCAACTCCAAACTGAGCACCTAGGCTCTATTTTACCAAAGCCTGACAGAATTCACCCATTCATATATTCACCCATTTTTCTACTGAATTTTTATTTGTTTTTATTGATTTGTGGGTATGTTCTCTATATTAAACCTTTGTCTGCTACAGATGTTTCAAATATCTTGTTTGATCCTTATTTCTGAACTTTGTTCTATAAAATACTTTGATTTAGATTTCAATCAGTGCAGTCAAGTCCCTCCTGGACTTCTGACCTACACAACTGTGAGACATTAAATGAGTATTATTTTAAGCTATTAAGTGTGCAATAACTTGTTACATAGCAACAGTAGAAAATAGAGTCTGTGTCTGCAACCAACATACAACACTGCTCTTTTATGCATATATCCCCCCAAGTCTGTCTAATTAAGCTTCAAAATTATACCTACCTCATCACTAATGTAAATATCACTATGTACCACACAATTACTACAATGAAGACTAATACTACTACAAAAACACTAATATTAATAATGGTATAAACACACACAGAGACATACATACATCCATATATATATGCTTATCATGTGCCAGGAACTAATCAGGCCCCAATTACAAAGATTCTGATTTAATAGGTCTGAAGGGAGATGGAGATTGTGTGTTTATATTGTGCCTAAGATAATACTGTAACATTGTCAAGATTAAAAGTCCTGATGGGTTAGGTACTGTTATGGACTGCATTATCTCCTCCCAAAATTCACAAGTTGAAGCCCTATTTGGAGATAGGGCCTTTAAATAGGCAATTAGGTTAAATGAGGCCATTAGTGTGGGCCCTAATCCAATCTTATGTGTCCTTACAGGTGATATAGGAAAGTGGACCCCAAAACTGGGGTCTGGCCTGAAGGCCAAGTGGGTCTTTGGCTTTGCGCAAGAAAGAATTCAAGAGTGAGCTGACAGAGGAAGGCAAAAGCAAGTTTATTGAAATAGAAAGGAGAAAGAAAAGTGGCTGCCCCATAGACAGAGCAGTATTTGTGTGCTGCTGGCTACCTATTTTTGTGGTTATCTCTCGCCTGCATATTAAACAAAGGGAAGATTGTCCCTGAATTTCTTGGGAGAGGGGTAGAGAGCCTTGGGGTGGGATTCTCTCTCCCATTTAAACTGTATAGGGCAATTTTCAGGAGTTGCCATGGCATTTGTAAATTATCGTGGTGCTGGTGGGAGTTTTTTTGATAATGAATTATAACTAGTGTATAATGAGCAGTGAGGGTAACTTGAGGTCATTTTTCTTCACCACCTGGGCTCCAACTGGTTTTGGCCAGTTTCTCTGCCATCCTCTGTTTTATCAGAGACCTTGGCTCAGGGCTTATTACTCTTTATTAAGACCTACTGACTTCCCTATCTCACAAGAAGAGGAAATTTGGACACAGAGATATACAAGAGATACACAGACATAGAGAAATGTGGGGACACAATGAGAAAGTGGCCATCTGCAAACCAGGGAGAGAAGTGTCAGAAGAAACCAAACCTGTCAACATCATGATCTTGGACTCCCAGCTTCCAAAACTGTGAGAAAATACATTTCTGTTAAGATATTCACTCTATTATATGTTATGGAAGCTCTAGCAAAATAGGTATCATTTATTATTATTATTATTTTTTTGGTCTCCATTTTATAGTGGAGGGAAAGGAAGGTCAGAAAAGTTTAATTTCCTAAGGTCACAGATCAAGGCTTTATTATTGGACTTTGGATTCAGACTTGGTTTGTTTTGCTGTCAGAATCCAAGCAACATTGTCTCTTTTTAGAATTCTTCTTTGTCATAATACAAATTTTCTACTATAATTCACTGATTGTAATCTATGCAAATAAATCAAGATTCCCTATGTTACCACCCCCTAAACATACACAGAAAACGAGTTTTGATAAATCTTTTGAATAATTGACTATGTCAGAGGACTAAGTTATCAAATAAATTCACAAGTTAACTTCTTAGATGTATATAGGTATCTAATCTTTTTTTTTTAAATCCAGAGCAAAATCTAGCAAGTGTGAAATTTCCAAGATTGATATGCACAAAAAAAGGCATTATTTTATGCAATAAGTAAGGGAAACATAAAAAATTTCCTTGAATCATTTATCTTAGGAATAGACTTAGTCATACCTTACATAAAATGACCAAAATAGAGAGAATGAAAACTCAATAACTAAAAATTGGAGTAACGTTTTTCTAAAACACTCAATATCAAAAATATAGGGTTGAGTTTTATTACTTGGAAGAAAAGATAACACAGCTGAAGAAAAATCCTGTCTATGAAATGAAAATGTTTAATTTTTAAAAATTATTTGAAAGAATTTCAGAAATAGTATGTCTACAATTCCATTTTATTGTTATGCTATTCTAGATTTTATTAGAAAAGTTTTTATTTTGCATATAACTATATTTGACTAATATTCTTTTAAATTATAAATACTATAACAATATTAATGACAAACTTTTCATATTACAAGTAAAAATACAAGGCTTTTTTAAATAAGCTTTTTAATGCACTAGTTGTAGATAATATTCTCATCATTACAAGTCTATGTTCAAGGTCTATGATTAGAGTCCCTTTGAAACAAGTAGTGATAAATTAAAAAACCAGAGATCAAAGGTGAATCCACAGAGAACAAAAGTCAAGAGAGAACAGGATCTTAGAAGCAAATTGCTAAAAGGAAAATGCTTTTAAAGTTCATTAACGGGCTAATTGAAAAAGAAAAAAGGTAAAATTGACCTGATTTCATGCAAGAAAGGCAAAAAAAAAGCAGTATTTATTCCTTGCTAAATATTATTTAAAAGAAAACCTGCTATTCATTTCAGGCAACAGACTTGTATACTATCAGCAACTATTGAATGTGAGACATAATCAGGCCAATTTTTAAATTCAGCCTATTTATATAAGCCAGTTAGTTACACCCATTGCATTTTTGCTGCTAAATATGGCTAAATTTGAATCTAGATACTTTTTCTTTTAAATATAAGTACATATAGTGACTAAAATAAACATTATAGCCAAGGTCAAGATGAGCCCATTACTAGTTAATGCCTGTAATGTAACGTTGTCTATGCTTGCAAATTGAAATCAGCATTCAGAAAATTAAAAGAGACAATATTTGAAACAGCCTTTAAAGTACATGGGAAATTCACCAGGAAGAGAAAAATGTGACATTACAGAGAGGTTTCCTCAATTATAGGTTGCCATAAAATTTTATTATTTGGGGGAAATTACCTATTTCCTTTCTTACCATCCTGCTTTCTATATGCCATCTATCTCTTTATAGAATCACTTTACTTAGGAGAACTAGAAGCATCTTTTTTCAGTCAAATCTCTTCAAGGATTCACAATATATAGTCCATTAGAAATAACTGAGGAAACTTCAGAGACAATAAAATTATGAAATACTAGAAATTTGGGGTTTACTTAGAGAAGCAGAGCACTATGAATATTGTGAGAATGAATGGTTTATTATAGAAAGACTGGAAGGAAGGTAGAGATGAAGGATCAGAGAAAAAGTCACTAACCTATCTCCTAGAAGAATCAATGCAGGCGGTCAAATTGCAGCTTGCAGGTAAACGTAAGAAAGCAAGCAAGTTGAGCCACTGAAGTGAGACTGTCAGGGGAAGATGTGGCAAGATCCACAGGAAGTTGCTGTCTCTGTTTAGGAACCACATCCCTGGGCCCACTGAATATGAATTTGAACTTAACTCTCAGACTCTGTGCTTTTAATCAATCAAATGTATTGTATACTTTGATTGAGGTGGGCACAGTATATGAGAATGTCAGAGAAGAATGTTCTAAATGTATCTGTAGAATCCTGTCTGCTTCACAGAGGAGGAATTTGAGCTGAGACTTGAAGAATGAATATAGATTTGTCCTATCTTGACAATGACATTTGAGGCAATGAGAAAAGTGTGTGCAAAGTATGGAGGCAGAAAGAATCATATTTTGACCTATTGGTGATATATTGACATATATATATCAACTTAGCGTCACATAAAATCCAAGAGAAGAATGTTGAAAGCTAAAAGTTTAGAAGTAGAACAAGAATATCCCTCACTATCTACTCATCCATCACTCTGTCTATTACAACACACTGCTTAGAATATCTAAAGAGACTTTAAATTGCACAAGTAGGCATTGCATATATCATTCCATTTGACATTCATACTAATGTAGCAAAGAGGACAGTGGTAACAAGTTTGGTCTCTGGAGTCAGACATACATGGCTTGAATGCTTATTCCATGATATAATATAATATATATGAAGCATTAGGCATATTAAAAATAAAAATAATTAATTTTTCAGCTTTTCCCAGAAATTTTTAGTTGTGTGACCTTGGATAAATATATTAACCTCTTTAGGCCTCAGTTTTCTTATATGTAAAATAAAAATCATAAAACATTATTGTTTGAATAAAATATGTGAAGCTATTATCAAAATATATAGCACATGGCAAAGGGAACGTCATGTGTAAAGACCTTGAACTGGGAACTTGGGATATTTAAGAAATAAGGTGCTAATGTCAACAGACACTAGGGAAAAAGGGGAAGAATTCTGTACAATAAAGCAGAGACACAGGCAGTGTCCAGAGAATGTAGAGCCTTGTAGACTACAGAATAGCATTTGGGTTTTTAGTCTAGAGATGTTGTTCCAGCCATTGCAGGATTCCACCAACAACCGAATAAAAATTCTTCACAACTGTACATGAGCTTTCTCTAAAATGGATCACATGTTAGGCTATAAAACAAGTCTCAATAAATTTCAAATATTGAAATTAAACTAAGTGTTTTCCAACTACAATCACATGAAATTATAAATCAATAGCAAAAGGAAATTTGGGTAATTCCTAGATACATGGAAATTGACAACGCACTCTTAAAAGCCAATAGGTCAAATAAGAAATTAAAGAGTAAACTAGAAAATATTTTGAGATGAATAAAAATAAAGACAACATATCAAAACTCTAAAATGCAGTGAAAATAATGTTTAAGAAAAAATGTATAGCTGTGAATGTCTATATTAAAAAAAAGAAATATCTCAAATCAAGAGCATAACAATTAGTTTGAGAAACCAGAAAAAAGAGCAAATTAAACCCATACCAAAAAGAAGGGAGGAAATAATAAAGATTATACCAGAAAAAAAATGAAATAAAGATTAGAAAACCAATAGAGAAAATCGACAAAAAACACAAGTTAGTTCTTCTGTTCAAATCATTGACAAAATTGACAAATCTTAACAAGACTAAAAATAAAAGAAATATATGAATGCCTCTGATTTCTGTGTGTTGATTTTGTATCCTGAGACTTTAGGGTGGGTATATACATACATAATGAGTGAGATGTGCACCATCTGAGGGATGGTCACGCTTGAAGCTCAGACTTGTGGGGGGAGGGGGGCAAGGGCATTATTTGAAACCCAAAAATTTGTACCCCTATAACTTGCTGAAATAAAAAATTAAAAAAAATAAATAAATAAATAAATAAAAAATAAAAGAAAGACTTAAATTACTAAAAAATCAGAAATTAAAGAGATGACAAAACTACTTATCTTACAGAACTATAAAAGGATTCTGAGGGAATAGTATGAGAAATTTTATGCCAACAAATCAGATAACTTAGATGAAATGAACACGTTTCTATAAAGATGCAAAGATAGTTTGCATTTATAAAGATGCAAACTGACTCATGAAGAAATAGAAATTTTTCTTAGATCTATAGTAAGTAAAGAGGTTTAATTCGTAATCAAAAAACTCCCACAAGGAAAAATCCCCACACCAGATGGCTTCATTGTGAATTCAAGCAAATGTTTAAAGAACTTAATAGCAATTTCTTACCAATTCTTCCAGAAACAAAAGAGGCCAGTATTACCAAAACTAGGCAAAGATACTACATGAAAAGAAAACTACAGACCAATATACACTATGATTATATGTAAAAATCTTCAAGATAATACCAACAAACCCACCAACATATTAAAAGGACTATACACCATGACCAAGTAGGATTTGTCTCAGTATCACAAAGTTGGTTCAACATAGATAAAATCAGTATTATATACATTATTCATAAAATAAAATACAGAAATAACATGATTATCTTAATACACACAGGAAAGGCTTTTGACAAAACCTAACACTTTTTCATGATAAAAATATTCAACACAACAGAAATAAAAAGGAAATTCCCCAACCTGATAAAGAACATCTATGAAAACTCCACAGCTAAAAGCATATGTAATTGTAAAAGACAAAAGAGTTTTTCTACGATCAGGAAAAAGACAAGGGCATTTGCTCTCACCATTTATATTTAACATTATACTGGAAGTACAGCCAGGGCAATTAGATAAGAAAATATAATAAAAATCCTCCTGATGGAAAAGACAGAGAATTATCTCTATTTGCAAGTGAGCTGGTCTTGCATTTAAATATCCTAAGGAATTCATACACATACAGACACACACACTCACCCACATGTTAGTGCAAATAAATGAGTTCAGTAGAGGTACAAAAAAGATTACCAATATGCAAAGTCTGTTATTTTTCTATACTCTAGCAATGAACTATATGAAGATGAAATTAAGAAATCAATTCAATTTATAATAGTAGCAAAATAATAAACTACTTAGGAATAAATTCACCTAAAATAGTGGAAGACTTGTACACTGAAAACTATGAATATTGCTGAAAGAAATTAATGGAAACCTAAATAAATGAAAAGATATGTGTCTTTTCATTTATCTGTGGCCTAAATATTTTGTAAATGGCAATACTCTCCAATTTATCTACAGTTTAAGATAGAATAATTCCTATCAAAACTTCCCCACTCTTTTTTTTAGGAGAAATTGACAAGCTGATCCTAAAATTCATATGAGAATTTACACAAAATAATAAAAACATTTTTAAAAAGAAGAACAAAGTTGGAAGACTCACACTTCCTGATTGTAAAACTTACCACAAACCTCAAATAACCAAGACTCTGTGATATTAGCATAAGGATAGAATATAAATCAGTAAAAAATAACAGAGTCCACAAATAAACCCACACATCTATGGTTAATTGATTTTCAAAAAGGGTACAATGATGCTTCAAGGGGAAAGAATAGCTTTTTCAACAAATGATGCAAGAGCAGCTAGATATCAACATGCAGACTAATGAATTTGGACCTCTATTTCACATAATACACAAAAACTCAAAATGAACAAAAGAATTAAATGTAAAAGCTAAAAGTGTAAAACTTTTTGAAGAAAAACAGCAGTAAATCTTTATGACTTTGAATTCATCAACAACATAAAAACAGATTGATTGAACTTTATCAACATTAAGAAACCTTTTTTGTTTTCAAGGACATTATTGAAAAAGTAAAAAGACAATCCACAGAATGTTAAAAAATATTTGCAAATTATATATCTGATATATATCTAGCATTCAGAATATATGAAGAACTCACAACTCAACAATTAAAGACAAATAACTAGATTAAAAATGGGCATAGGATTAAGGTATTTCTTCAAAGAAGACAAACAGCCAATAGCACATAAAAAGATGCTCAACACTATTTATCATTAGAAAACTGAAAATCAAAACCACAATAAGATACTACTTCCCAGAAATCAGAATGGCTATAATAAAAAAGACAAAAAGTAACAAATATTGGTGAAAATGTGGAGAAAGTGGAACTCTCATACTTGCTTATGGGGACATAACATGGTATAGATTAAGAAAACATTTTGACATTTCCACAAAAAGTTAAACATAGAGTCACCATATGATTGAAAGATTCCACAGTTGGATATATAAAACATATATTCCCACAAAAACATGTACACAAGTGTCAGAGAAGCTTCATTCATGTTGGCCAACAAGTGGAAACAAGCCACATGTCAATTAACTAATAATGAATTGACAAAATGCGTATATTTCTGCAATGGAATATGATTTATCCACAAAAACAAGTGATGTGCTGATACATGATAAAACATGCATGAACCTTGAAGACCTTATGCAAAGTGCAAGAAGCGAGACATGAAAGGGCACATACTGCGTGATTCCAGTAATATGACATGCACAGTAACAGGCAGTTTCATAGATATCGAAAGTAGATCAGTAGTTGCCAGAACCTGGAGGGAGGGGAACATAAGGAGTGACTTCTCATGGTTATGAAGCTTCTTTGGGGGATGATAAAAATATTCTGGAATTAGTGATGATAGTTGCACAACTTTGTGAATATATTAATAATCTGTAACTTGTGCATTTTAAAAGGGTGAATGTTTTGACATTTGAATTATATCTCAGTAAAAAATAAATAAATAATGGGAATGGTGACAAGGGACATCTGTACTCTGGGCACCACTCCCCCAGCTACACATGGTCTTGTCAACTCCATCCATCTCCCCACAGCTCCAAACTCTCTAAGGAGCACCCACTGTGAGTGCAGAGCCTTCAGTGCCCTGCTAGTGCTCTTAGCAGCCTCCGTTATGAACAACCTACCTGCTCTCCAGGTTTCTCCCAGGAACTTTATAGGAAAAAGGTACAATGTAGGTTTTAAGTCATATAAGAAGCTACATAAGCAATAGTGATTCCAAGAGAACAATGGCCAGAAGCATATTGTCAAAGTTTCATGGTGCCAGGTGGCCACTGGACATTTGCATGCCGGGATACCACCATGGCTACCACGCCCTCTCTCCCTTACTCAAGTTCAAGGGTCACGTTAGCCAAGGGGATACTGGAAAAGAAGACCTCCCCAGGGAAGCTACAGCAGACTGGTGGGAAATCCAGGAGAGTGACATGTGCCAGAGTGGAATGGTCAGCCCTTACTAGCCCCAAGAAATGCCAAGGGAACTGCTCAAGGGCAGAACTTTTTGATATAACTAGCACAAGCACTCACCAATCACAACTGAAGCTGACCATAGAGCCAGAGGCAGTTTTGGAGGTCCCCTGACAGGCACTAACCCTTTAGTTGATGGATCTCGGGAAGTTGGGGCAGTAATTAGCTATGCAACCAGGGAGGCTGGGACAGTAGGAGGAGGGTTTGCTCTGAGTAACGGGTTTTATCAACGAATCCAGAAGTAGTAAAAGAATTTCACAATCAGGATGGTCATGTCCCTGAATACAAACTAAATTACCAGCACTGATTAAAATATGACTTGCTATTGAATTCTACATAGTAAGGTAAGTAAAGGGATGACTCAAGAATAGGTCCTAGGTTTTTGTTTGAACAAGTAGGTGCTGCTGAGATAATGTTGAGTAAAGAGAAACAAAGTGAGGAAGGGTAATAAAGAGCTTTCTGTGGGGCATATGAATTTGAGCAGCAAATAGTCATAAAAACACATATGTTACATATGAGGCTGATTATATATTTTGAAATCCTTGGGAAAATTTGAGGCTGGAGATACGCATTTTGAATAGTATTTTGAAACTCTGGGACTTTATGAAATCATATAGGGAGGATTTGTGCCTAGAGAAAAGGGAACTAGGACCAAGCTCTGGCATGCTCCAATAGTCAAAAGAGAGAAAAGAAGCCACCTGTAGAGTTTGAGGGAACATAATCCACAAGACCTCCTGCATTTTTAGTATCAATTGCATGTTTAGGGGTTTCTCCAATCCACCATCAGGTTTGATAATTCTCTAGAATTATTCACAGAACTCAACGAAAGTTTTTCCTAAAATTAATTCATGACAATACATATGGAGTATTACCAATCAGGGAAGCTCACTTGACCTTTGATATCCAAAATTTTTATTGGGAAGGCTGCAAGGTTGACAACACACATGGAGATCTTCTGTCAACACTTTTCCTGGAGGTAGAGCAGATACCTTGGGGACCCAAAGTCCCTATCATAAATCACACTATAAGACTGTTCAGTGGCCAAAGCCCTCTGGTAAATACCAAGCAGGACATTCCAAAGGTCTAGAGACCACCTTCCAGTAGTGTAAGTCAAAGGCCAGGCCTCTTTTGTATAAGATTAACTTATTACCACCCAGAGCTAACAAACAGGTCCTGTATGCATGTTTGTGAAGGTGTCAATTCGCCGACACAGGATAATACTAGAATAACTTAGAAAACAAGGAGAGCTTTTTAGAATTGAAAGAGATTCTGACTAGGTAATTTCCTGCTGAAGGAATCAGCAAGCATAGCAATGGCCATCCTTGCGTGGCCTGGGGTTAAGTACATAGTGTATATAAAGGAAAATGAGACAGGCTGACAGCTCTCAGGAATGGACCTCAGGAGCTTTGAAGCAGGGAAAAGCATGAAGATAAATGGGCCACGTATGTTCTCTTCGACATTGTCAGAACCAGGTTCTACCAGAATTACTAATGCTCTTGCTAGGTCAAATAGCAAATCAGTATTAAAATAATGAATAAAAATTATTTTGTGATCCATAAAGTCTCTTAAGACCATCTGCTAAGATTTTCTTCAGCAGAACAATAAGCCATTTCAATATAAATACATATCAAACTTTGCAAACTAAAGAACAGACTCTCTAGTTCAACGTATGACTTTATAAGGAAAAATAATAACACCTTATTACTTATTCATTTTTAATTTTGTAAATAACAGAAAAACATTGGTGACTAGGAAGTCAATTAATGGTTTAAAATAACTTCAGCCTGGCAGAAACACCAACAATTCAGATTAATTTTAAGTCTGTATTTTATAGACTAAATTCCAACTGGAAAGATGTCCTCTTTCTCATTTGACATTAATTAACAGAACTGTTGAAAATCTTAGCAGTAAATCCAAAGGGGGTGGGGGTTATTATGTGTACATGACATATAAGAGTGAAATATCATTGGCTTTTTTCCCAAAGTGTTTCTTTTGCGCATGGAGAATTAAATTTTCTTGGGTTGCATATCTGACTCTACACATTTGTGGATAAAATCGGATATGAGAAACATATTTTTCAGGTAATATACATATTTATTGTGATGTTTTTTAAACAACCAAATGCTCTTTTGTTAAGAAATGTCTAAATGACTGGAAATAATTGAGCTGACTTTTCTAAACCAGAGTAGCCAGGCTCAAATTGATTATATTCATGCTCTGAAAATTCTGATTTGCTTGAATCCATTTACTGTAACAAATTGAAGAAACCCAGTTTTTAGGTCATATATTGTTCATGACAAAATTGCATGTGGAATTTACACATTTGTTAGTCTAACACATTATAAACACATAATACATTTATTTGTGGGCATAAATGTCAATCATGGTAATTATGATAACAGAGCTGTATTTAGGTAGTTGTATACATGCTGACAATATTAAGATATCTGGAAAATTATAAATCCAGTAGCTTCAGCTATAATCTAGACAACACCCTTTAACTGTTAGAGACTCAGAGAAAGGAAAAAAGGCAAAATAGATTTTTTCTACTCTTTCCTCAGAGTCAAAATTGTCAACATTTTTAATTCATATACACATTTAAAACATTAAGTGTAAAAGTAAGTTAAAATTAATAGATGGTGTGAAGATATTTCCCAAGTTATTTCCAGGACAAGTAAATAAAGACTGGAGATTGTTGTGATAATAATCCCTTTGTTCTGACTAAATACACTCACACACAAATGCATTTCCTTCTAGTCACCACAGCTAGCTGACCTTAGGAAACTCAAGTAATGACAAACTATAATTAGCAACCACATGTCCTTTGCCTAAAGCAAGCCACAGCTAAAGGATGGAAAACTAAAACAGAGGGAGGCCCACTAGAACTTGAAATTGTGCCTAGTACTTCATTAGTCATATATTCATTGTAACCATTAGGTTTTACTATATAAGCTTAGTGAAAGAGTCATAAGGCTCAAATAAGCCTTGGAAGTTTAAAAAAATCCATATCTCTTCCTGCAGGTGGGACAGTTTAGAAATATTATAGATAGGTTAGGAAACTGCAGGGGATTGCCTGTGTTCCTTGAATACTAATTTTCTGTGTAAAGCCATAAATGAGTTACTAAACACTATAGAAAACTTCAAAGGCTCATGAAAAAATATGAATTATGAGTAGAAATAGTTGTATTCCTGATACCTATTTTAGGCTTTGTCCCTTGGGTAGACAACTAAATGGAAAGCATCAAAGAGTATTGTCTTTGACACAAATAGGCTAACAGAATCCAGTAAAACTCAGCTGAAAAGCAAAGTTTCAGGGCTATATTGTTGGATTTGTTTGATATTTCTAAAAAGCATCCACTTTTCTTTTAGTTTATCTTTTATAAAAAGCAGTTTTTAAAGTTTTCTTTTTAACGGGAAAATATTTTGGACATATATCACTTAATTTGTTGTTTCATTTTGTTTTGTTATTGCCTTACTTCTTGTCATTTAAAAAGAAAATTTTATCTGTTTTGCTTTCAGATGAGTTTCTAATGATATCATTAATAATAATAGAAGTATTAATACAGATAACATTTATCATCTTCCCATTATGTGTCATATTCTTTGCTAAAGTCTTTATGTCACTGGTTTCCAAACTTTAAACATTAAAAATCACCTAGGAAGGCAGGGCATGGTGGCTCACGCCTGTAATCCTAGCACTCTGGG
>VBSM01001265.1:62653169-62674691 GCA_008086735.1 Cheirogaleus medius
ATAAAAAGAGGTACACTATTACATGACAAGTGTGGTAATCGAGTTATAGTTGAAATACAGGGGAAACTGGAATTCACAAAGAACCAATAATTGTCTGCGGGAACTGGAGAAGTTAAACGAGAGCTAAGAGAAAAAGGAATTTGGCAAGTGCAAAGGAGAGAGCGTCAGATGAAATAAAAAGAATGAAATTGTGAAGCCTCAGACGTATAAAAGAATAGTGGCTTGTGAGTATAGTACCATCCATCCTGTGGGCAGGAGCACAGACAATGAAATTCTGTCTGTGTATTTGCTATGCTCACAAAATTCACATGCCATGCAAACAAACCCAGTGCAACCAGGCAAGCAACTCCTGAAGTGTAATATTATTTTAAAACATAATGATCATTGAATCTATTCAATACATATGAAAATTCTGTTTATAAAATTAAAAAATCATATATGAAATGGATTAATGTAATTATACCCACCTCAAGGACATTGGCTTTGCAAGTTTAGATACAAGCTTGTAAAGAAGCTACCATATAGTTTAAGGACCAAAAATGAAAGATAATGAAAAATGGCAACTTACCATGTGTTGTCTGTAGACAATTGATGCATGGTGCAATCTATGCAGCATCTTCATTAGTGAGCTAAAAGAGGGTGTAAATAACACCACACTAATGATATTCACAGATGATAACAGATTGGAAACTGTCTCTCTGACACCACTGTTGAATGTGAAGTCACAACAGGGAGGCAAAATATCTTCGAAATATTGGCAGACAATTAAAGTGAGAGAAAAGATTTAGCTTCAGATAAGAAACATGGTAATTGAACAATCTAGAGAGAAAGAATAAGATACACAAAAAGTGTGTATATGTGTGTGTATAAATGCCTTGGTCTGGCTAAGAGCATCAAGGAAGTTATGGCATTATTGTCACTGACAAATGGAAGGTGATCAAAGGAATTAACGGCCTATGCCATGGAAGATAAGAAATATACTTACTTCCCTGAAGAATGTGAAGACTTTGGAAATAAAGGACTCTTTTAACAGCTTTAAAAATCAATACAATAAGTGATGAGCAGGCATTTTGGGGGAGAACACCCACAACAGAAGTGTGTTTTAAAGGAAAAGGTGGGAAATATCTGTTTCACATTTAATCTATTCCTAGAAGATCTTCAGAGAATACATTGTAAAACAAAATGCTGTCTTGAGAGTACTGTCCTCAAAGAATTTATGCTCTCCTGAGGTCACCTGCAGTGGTTATCTGGAATAGTAAGAGCAGTTGCAAAGCTTGTAAGTCATATCTAAGAGAGTGCTCAAGGTTTAAAACCAAAGAAGCTACTTTTTCCCAGTTACAAGGGGAGAGAAGTATCTGAGGGAAAGAAAGAGAGAGAAAAACAAATCCAACATGTCAGGCACCAGATAACTTCAGAAACAGAACAGGAGGTGAAGGGATACAGCCAGAACAAAACAACAGCTAGGAGAAAAGATGGAAAGAAAATAAGAAACCAAGGAAGAAGGAAGGGAGAGAAGGAAGGAAGGAAGGGAGACAAGGAAGGAAGGGACAGAAGGAAGGAAGGAAACTTTTCTATAAGCAAGGCTTAGTGCTCAAAGTTGACTTTTACAAGCTGCCAGCCTTGTCATCTCCAGTGGTCTTGCCTCATTATGGGCACAAAAGTAGGCAGATACTTCACCTACTGTTAAAGATAAATGTAAATATTCCTTAAAGTTAATCTTATATAAAGGAAATATTAATGAAACATATACATTTCATGTTTTTTTCTTTTAATTCTTATATTTTTATGCAGTGAAAATAAATAGATGCTCTATTCAGATATTCTACAAGTAGTATCTTATTTGCTAGAAAGAGTGAGAAAGGTAGAAAAGGATGAATTAATTATAATTCCCAATAAACCCAATATTTTAGGAAGACTGTGGTGAAAAATGTATTGACTGGGAAATATTATTCAGAAGGTAGAATATTCTACTATATAGAAGGAAGAAAAGGCATCAAAGTTAGCCAGTAGAAAAAAAGATATTAAGCTCGTTATGAGTAGCTGAACAGTCCAGTCAAGCCAGGGATAGAAAGAAAGAAAACAAGTAGAGAATACATGCAGAATTGTGAAAGGGTTTGTATTATTTAACCCACAAGAATGAAAGCAGCAAGAATATTTTAGAAAAACAACAAGAGTCGAATATTCATTACACCCTCTTGCTTTGACATGGAAGTTTGGCTCTATTCGGTAGTGAGAAATGACATTGTAATAAGAGAACAGTCAAGAAAGCAAAAAATAGTAATTAGAGAAACTGGAACCAAATTCCAGCTGGCTTGACCTTGGAGGATGGTTCAGAGAAGTGGGTGTTAGAAACCATGGTTCAGAAAGTGGCATTATAACAGGGATGAATGTCACTTAGGTACTAAAAAGCTTCTAGTTTCTTGTTTATTTCCCCCTTCCTATTGTAGTCAAGTCAACACAGATATTAAATCATGTACTCACATATCCACACTGTCTCTTCCTTTCATCTGCACAGAGAGATCGATCAGGAAGGCATCACAGACTGGAGAAATGTGGAAGTTCACTCCCTAAATGAGCCTGGGTCCTGAGGATTCTGGGAAGCAAATCCATTGCTCTGCCATTCTCCCAGCCCTTAGGCTAATGCAGGTCCAGCCCATCCTCCCAGCCCTTAGGCTTACCCAGATGAAGCTCATCCTCCCAGCCCTTAGGCTTACCCAGGTGGAGCTCATCCTCTCAGCCCTTAGGCTTACCCAGGTCCAGCTCATCCTCCCAGCCCTTTGGCTTACCCAGATCCAGTTCATCCTCCCAGCCCTTAGGCTTACCCAGGTCCAGCTCCTCCTCCCAGCCCCTAGGCTTACCCAGGTCCAGCTCATCCTCCCAACCCTTAGGCTTACCCAGGTCTAGCTTATCCTCCCAGCCCTTAGGCTTACCCAGGTCTAGCTCCTCCTCCCAGCCCTTAGGCTTACCCTGTTGGAGCTCATCCTCCCAGCCCTTAGTCTTACCCAGGTGGTATTCATCCTCCCAGCCCTTAGGGTTACCCAGGTCGAGCTCTTTCAAGAAGCTCATTCATTCTAGATCAGAAGATCAGCCGAAGAAACATAGGAATCCCTGAAATTTCCAGTTATTGCCTATTTAGGCTTCTCCAGAGAAACAGGACCAATAGAATGTGTGTATATGTGGAAAGATATTTACTTTAAAGAATTGTCTCATGTGACTGTAGAGTCTTGGGGAGCCCAAAATATGGTGAGAAGGCAAGCAAGCAGACGACTGGGAGAAAAATTTCAGTTTGCATCAGACAGCAGTGTGCTGGCAGAATTGTCTCTTGCTCAGGGAAAGTGTTTTATTTGGGACTGTTACTGATTGGGTGAGACCCTCCCACATTAGGGAGGGCAATGTGCTTTACTCAAGTTCAATTTAAATATTAATCTTACCCAAAAAATACCTCACAGAAACATCCTAAATAATGTTTGACCAAATATTTTGGCACTGTGAGCCAGCCAAGTTGACACAAAATTAACTATCACACTGTCTATAGTAACTAAGGGTATTTTCAGTAGAATTAGAGTCAAAATAAAACTTCCTTGATGACTATCAAGTGGAAAATCTGCTGAATGTTATTAGAAATATGGCTAAATACAAAACTTTATTAGATTCCAGAATTTTTAGATAAACTTTTCATAAGCATATATAAGTATATATTGTACATACATAATTTGTTTTCATAAGTATATTTGGATACATATACTTGTCTATATACCAATAGACTAGTTGGGGTCTATTTACATTTTTTGAACATACTGTGTTTTGTAGAATAGTAGGATCATTCCTTAAATTCTCTACTTATAGCAATTTAAATAAACTTCTGGCTGCTGGTAAAATATTACAAATAATTTAAGTGCTATCTTTTTTAGTACTTTCTTAAGAAAGTTCAGGGAGAATTTTATTATGGATATTAGTAAAAATTACTTATCAATTTTTTAGTACTAGTTTTACTAGTGTGAATTTTTAAATATCCAATCAATGGTTTTTCCTCTACAAAAAATCCTGCAATACCACTAGCTAGAAGCACTGTTTCTCTTTTTAGGTTTCCATATTCAGTTAATATCTGTTTATTGAACACATCTTCTCCACAATCATTTACATGGGCATCATATATATTTTATGCACATAAAATATGTTCTTAGTAACAAAAATGAACTGCCACATCCTGATATAAGCTTGATATTAGCAAAACCAAATTATCTAGGTCTACTTTTACCATGCCCTGAAGACAAAGTAGGTGTTTTCAAAATCCATCAGAAGGGAGAGTTTATAAATTAAAGCTTTTGGCATAAAGCAATTTTTGTCCCTTCATTAAAATTCAGCACAGGCCATATCTGCTAGAGGATGAGCTGATCTATTGTCAGTTCTGGGTGACCACAATAGCTATAGGAAAAAGAGGGCCCTAGATGAGTCAGGGCTTTGTATAGCGTTGTGAAGTATACACCGGGACTACAAAACACAGGAATAACCCCACCTAGAGGTCACTGTGGAGTCATATTGCCACTTTCCCCTTTATAATAGAGAAAATCTAGTGTTAGAGTGATTAAATTATTTGCTCACAAATAAGAAGCCTCTAATCCGGGTTTTCTGACTTTCAGTCTAATGTTCTCTCTACCGATGTCTGTTTAATTACTAGACTCATAAGGTTAAATATGAGCTGTTTCACATTATTTCTGGATTACAATAGTGCACACCATTGGGGGGATAGACACGCTTGAAGCTTTGACTTGAGTGCAGCTAAGGCAATATATGTAACCTAAGCATTTGTACCCAGGTAATTTGCTGATATTAAAAAAGGGGAAAAAAAAAGTGTTCCCCTTGTGTCAAGAAAATATGTAAGGGATATGATTGGGGCGTTAGAAATGCAAAGGGTTTCAGAAAAGCCAAACAAAACTATAGAAATCAATATGCATGTTCCCTAAATGGCTAGATGAACATATGGAATGCTTTCATTCAGCAGCCATTACTGAACACCTCGTATGTCCCAGAAGACCTGGAGTGGCGAATGAAGTTGCCATGGCCCTTGCCCTAAAGGAAATTTCATTCCAATCTCTCCTCAGTGATTTTTATGGAAACGCCAGTTGTAATGTATATGTATTATTTATGTTAAATAGTCTAGCCATGGTCTGATAGAACCCAAGACTCATTCCTAGATCTGAGCTTCTTTATTTATATTCTTTAATTTCTTTATTTGTAATAGAGGGGAAATTTCTTATAGGACTTTTGTGAGAATAAGATAATATATGTAAAATCCTTAGGACACTGTAAGTGTTCAATACTACCTAGCTCTTGTTTTTATTCCTACTGAGATGTTCTACTATTTTTCTTGGTCATAATGTAATATCTCTATTGCAGACCGCAGATTCTCCTCCCACAAACCTCATTATAATTTAGGGCTGTTGTCTAAATTACGAAGATCTGTACATTTATATCTGCTTGAATTTGGTTCTTATATTGGTTCTTTGCTTTTAACCCATTTTGCATGTTTACCTATATACGTACGCTACTATGTCTTTGAGCCCAGGAAACAAAACCTGTATTTCCTACAGTACCTGATGCCTGTGTAAACCTGGCCCACTTTCTACATGCTACTCCTCCCTGTTGCTGCAGAAGCAGCTTTTCACTGGTCTCTCCTTCCTTACTCTCAATCCCCAGTGCCCCACCTCTCAAAAAGTAGTGGAATCTGTGCAGTACCCGTAAATCCTAGCACATGGTAACTTCTTAAGTATTAACTTTCTTCGTCCATTCTGACAACTTCTAAGAGAGGGCTCTGTTTCATGGGCTTCAGTGGTTACTCTGACATCATCTAACCTTTACGTCCCAATTATCTCGCTTATTTCTGCTCTGCGTGGTGATCATAGCTACATATTCTGCCTGTGATTTAGGGAAGAAAGAGTTCCATGTGAAAGTTAGCTTGAAATTATTTCCCTGCTAAGAAACAAAAAATCATTTTCTGTTTGATGTTTTATGGTTCCCTTTCAAAATGTTCACCTTTCTCAGGCATTTGCAGATAAAGGGAAGATGTGATTATGCTTAGTATGCAAAAGCAAAAACATATATTTAGATTTCTATTATTAAAGTAGAAAAATCCTCTTTGAAACATTTTAAGAACTTAACCCTTTCCTACCCTGTTCTTGTTTAACTCCATTACTAAAAGGCAGAGGTGGGACTATGTCATAGAAATAGTAGCATCACTCTTATTTTCACAGGTTACAATAGTCTTCGGTTTTTCTGGTATACAGAGCTACATCATGATGTAGATATAATTATGCAAATGTACATTTGCTTACTACTAACTAGAAGAACATAGTCTTTATTGTTGTATCCTAGCACTTTGCCTATCCTTTTATTCAGGAATTTAGGAGCAGCTCCAAATATTAGCTATATTCAAATGAAAACAAACATACATGATAAGAGCCACCCTTCTCAATAACTAGGACAATAACAAGTGGTTTCTTCACCCTACCCCTACCCTCAGGTAACAAATATATACTTTTTGGGGACTGGCTAGGAAACACATTAAATGGGAAAAAAAAAAAAAAGTAAATGTAATGTCCTTTTCCTCCAGGCTTCGGATAATTGTGATCAGAGAGTAATGTCATAATGGAATCTAGAGAAGGGGACAAAAAAACACTGTGAACAGAAAGTTTTTGTTTTCATGGTAACATCTAAAGTAGGCCAGAGTTTACTTTTCCTTCCTAGGAAGGAGCTCACTTATAATAGAATTACTAGGGTAGCTTTATTTTCAAAATACAACTGTCTCCCTCCATCCTGAAAATTCTGAACCCTAAATTCAGGTGGGGACAGAGCAAATGTATGTTATTAAGGCCCCAGAGATGGTTCTGATAACCTCACACTCATCCTTCCTACTCCTTCCTCCTGGCCCTGACCTTCAAATCACTGACATGGAGTAATATTAAAGCTTCCTTTCTACTCCAATATAAAGCTAAGTAATTATCTGTAATGATATTTCCTTACAGTTTATGCTAACAATTTTTTTTTTCTATATTTTAAAAGCAAGTATTTAATGACCCCTTGTTATGTGCCAAAGTCTGCGTTAGGCATGTTTCAGAGGGGAACAAATCCTCAATCTTTTCTCCATAAGCTTCAAAACTAGTTGGCTCTCAACAAGTAACTCCTCTATATTTATAGTGGAATTTTCTAGAGAAGGTGAGAAGTACATTTTTTAAATAAAATTGATAATAAAAGTGGAATTTGTTACATAAAGTTTTCCTGATTGTCTTAGAATGTTATATATCTAACCAAGACAACTATATAGAAATGAAAAGTATGAAGTTTAGAAAATTCTCCTTTGTGTTTCTAGCCTCCATTTTTTCCTACACAAATCACTCTACCCTTTTATTTTAAGGTGCTTCTGTTGAATTTGGAACTCCTAGCATCTCATTTTGAGTAATACGCCAATCTCCAAATTATCTCTTATCCATTTTTTCTTTCAAATATACACAGTTCTTAGACATTTTATGGCACCGAAGAATTATTAAGTTTTATTTTTAGGTATGAAATGAAATTTTAGTTATTTAGAAGAGCTTGATTTAAATGGGCAGGGAAAAATGGATTGATATTACAAATGAAGTAAGATTTTCTATGAGTTGATAACTGTTGAAACTAAGTGAGGATAGAGGGGATTCCATTGTATTATTCATTTTTGCAGTTGTTTTAAAAACTTATTTTGTTAGAGCAGTTTTAGGTTCATAGCAAAATAGAAAGAAAGGTATAAATATTTCCCATATACTCCCTGCCCACCCCCCACATGCAGAGCTTCCTGCATTATCAACATCCTTCACCACATTAGTATGTTTGTTACAATTTATGAGACTACATTGAGGTCCTTACCACTCAAAGCCCACAGTTTACATTAGGGTTCACTCTTGGTAATACATTCTATGAGTTTGGAAAAATATATAATAATATGTATCCACCATTATAGTATCATAAAGAGTATTTTCTAAAAATCTTCTGTGCTCTACCAGTTCATCTCTCCCTTCCCCACTAACTCCAGGCAACCACTAATATTTTTATTGTTTCCTTAGTTTTGCCTTTTCCAAAATGTCATATAAATGTAATCATACAATATGTTTCCTTTTCAGATTGGCTTCTTTCACTTAGTAAAATACCTTTAAGTTTCCTCCATGTCTTTTCATAGCTTGATAGTTCATTTCTTTTTAATGGCCAGTAATATTCCATATCTAGATATGCCACAGTTTACCCACTTGCACACAGAAGGACATCTTGGTTGCTTCCAAATTTTGGCAATAAATAAAGCTGCTAAAAAAAGCTTTATTCTGTGTGCAGGTTTTTGTGTGGACATAAGTTTTCAACTCTTTTGAGTAGGTACCAAGCAGCATGATTGCTCCATCTATGCTAAGAGTATGTTTAGTTTTGACAATGAGTGAGATGTGCAATGTTTGGGGGATGGTCACGCTTGAAGCTCTGACTCGAGGGGGGGGGTATGGGCAATATACGTAACCTTAACATTTGTACCCCCATAATATGCTGAAATAAAAAAAGAGTATGTTTAGTTTTGTAGGAAACTGCCACATTGTCTTCCAAAGTGATTTCCAAAGTACCACTTTGAGTTTCCACCAGCAGCAGATGAGAGTTCCTGTTGTTCCACATCCTTGTCATCATTTGGTGCTGTCAGAGTTCTGAATTTTGCCCATTCTGATAGGTGTGTAGTAGTATCTCATTGTTGTTTTAATTTGCACTTCCCCGATGACATATGGTGTGGAACATCTTTCCACGTGCTTATTTGTCATCTGTATATATTCTCTGATGAGATGTCTATCAAGGTCTTTGGCCCGTTTTTAATGGATTGTTTGTGTTCTCATTGTTGAGTTTTAAAAGTATATGTGTGTATATATATAGAGAGAGATATATTTCAGATACTAGTCCCACATCATATGGGTCTTTTGCAAATATTTTATCCCAGTCTGTGGCTAGTATCCTCAATCTCTTGAAATCAATTTTACAGAGAAGTTTTTAATTTTAATAACGTTCAGCCTATCAATTACTTCTTTCTTAGATTGTGCCTTTGATGTTGTATCTAAAAAGTCATCATCATACCCAAGGGCATCTAGGTTTTCTCATATGTCACGTTCTAGAAGTTTTATAGTTTTCCATTTTACATTTAGATCTGTGATTCATTTCTAGTTAATTTTTGTGAAGGGTGTAAGGTCTGAGTCCAGTGTCATTTTTGTGTGTGTGTAGATGCCCAGTTGTTTTATCACCATTTGTTTAAAAGACTATCTTTGCTCCACTGTATTGCTTTTACTCCTTGGTCAAAGATCAGTTGGCTACCTCCATGTGGGTCTATTTCTATGCTCTCTTTTCTGTTCCATTGACCTATTTGTCTATTCTTCTCCAACACCATACTGCCTTAATTACTGTAGCTTTATAGTAAACCTTGAAGTCATGTAGTGTTAGTTCTTCAATTTTCTTCTTTTCTTTCAATATTGTGTTGGTTATTCTGAGTCTTTTGTCTCTCCATACAAATTTTAGAATCAGTTTATCAATATCCACAAAATAATTTGCTGGGATATTGGTTAGAAATGCATTGAATCTATTGATCAAGTTGGCAAGAACTGGCGTCTTAAAAATATTGAGTATTCCTCTCCATGAACATGGAGTTTCTCCCCATTTATTTATTTGTATTATTTTTAATTGACAAATCATAATTGTATACATTTTTTTATTCTTCTTTAATTTCTCTCATGAGAGTTTTGTCATTTCCCTCATATAGATAGATCATGTATCTATATATTTTGTCAGATTTATACCTAAGTATTTCATTTTAGGGAAGTGTTAATGTAAATGGTATTATGTGTTTAATTTTGAATTCCACTTGTTCATTTCTGGTATATAGGAAAGTGATTGACTTTTTATATTAATCTTGTATTCTGCAAACTTTCTATAAGCACTTCTTAGTTCCAGCAGGGTACTTTGTTTTTGTTGTTGATTCTTCTAGATTTTCTGTATAAATGATCATGCTATTTGTGACCAAAGGCAGTTTTGTTTCTTTCTTTCCCATCTATATATCTTTTTATTTTAATTTTCTTGTCTTATTACATTGATTAGGACTGCCAGTATGATGTTGAAAAGGAATGGTGAGAGGGAACATCCTTGCATTGTTTCTGATCTTTGTAGGAAAACTTTCAGTCTCTTAGCAATAAGTATGTTTATGGTAAGTTTTCTGTAAATAATCTTTATCAAGTTGAGGATGTACCCCTCTATTCCTAGTACACTGAGATATCTCTATTCACAAATTGATGTTGGACTTAGTCAAATGTTTTTCTGCATCTATTGATATGAACGTATGATTTTTCCTTTTTAGCCTATTGATGTGACAGATTACATTAATACTATTCTATTTGTGTATATATTTGAAATTTTTCATAACAAAAGGTATCATCTGTTTTATTCTCTTATTTATATGTTATCAACAGGTGCAATTGTTAGTTTTATGTGTCAAGTTGGCTGGGCTATAGTACCCAGTTACTTATCTAGGTGTTGCTATGAAGGCCTTTTATAGATACAGTTAACATCGACAATCAGTTGACCTTAAGTAAAGGAGACTACTCTCAGTAAGGTGGCTGGGCTTCATCCCATCAATTGAAAGACCTTACAGCCAAAACTTGAGGTTTCCCAAAGAAGAAAAAATGTTACATCAAGACTGCAACATCAACTCTGGCCTCCCAGTTTCAGCCTGTGAGCTTGTCCTACAAATCTTGCTAGTCCCCACAATTTGGTAACCCAACTTGTTACAACAAATCGACATACATACATATACCTATGTATATACTTACAGAATGAATTTATAATGGTAAGAACTTGAGGTCAGTGACAGATTTTCAGAAATAGCACACAGTAAAGCTGTCCCCCTCAAGTTACTTGCGAAAGACATATGTCTATGCCACGAGGTAAATCTTGATGTTGTTAAACTATACATTTAAATTATAGAATAGTCAATTTACTTTGTTAAGCCATAAGAATACTCCTAAGTTTTTTACAAAGTATGTAAAGTGGCCCTCTCTTGACTTAGATATAATGCAACTTGATAATTAAAATATCTGATTACATCTTTCATGGTATTTTCAAAATTCACCAGATATAAGATTCACAAAATTAAACAAGGCTATTCCATTACCAGAGAGTTTCTCTAATACACAAAGAGAACTTTAGTGTACTGGAGAACCTAAGCCTTGAATTCAAGTAATAGAAGTACAAGATATCTGCAGATAAGGCACTAAGAGAGAAGCTAAATGTTTGCCTGCAATACACAGCAGAAACATTATATTACTGCCATATTTCTTAAACTGTTGTATATATTAAAATCACCCAGGAGAGTGTTTTCAAAGTATGTAATCCTAACTCACTTGAGACAAACTAACTGAATCAGAGAGGAATCTAAGCTGGTGTGCTTTGAAAAAATTTCCTAGAACATCTTTTGGATACCCTGGTTAAGAGCTACATTATCTGCAGATATTCTATAGACCAGTGTTACTTTCTGCTTTTTCTTTCCAGTTATAGATCGAAGCACTTGGAGAAGCATTTGTAGTCAGTAGGCCAAGTGGTCCAGAGGGGGTTTTTCTCATTTTTCTTATTGGTCATCATGGAACCCAAGTGTCTGCCACTGTGCATTCAATAAAATTAATGCATGCAAGATTAATAAGATATTTACCTTGGAGTCAAAGTCATATCCAGTTACACATTTGTTCTTGTGTTATGCAATTATCTATTATTTTAAGGAAAATGTTACATTATATTAACATCACCTACATGCATCATATTAGTTGATATGTATGTTACATATTTCAGGGACATTCAGATGAATAAAGGGTAATAGGAACAGTTACATATGTGTGCGGACAGTAATGCTCACCTAATTGGCCAAGACTAAGGTTTCCATAGTGATTCCAGAGAGAGTTGAAAGCCCCTTCTATTTAACTGCTCTCTCTTTCTCACCCTTCCACTGTGTGGCTCCTGACTTAAACAATAACAGACAACAAGATTAATAAAGCACAGGCTTTTTAATGAAATCAGGTTTGGTAGCAAGCCCTTTAACTTTCTAATCTGTTTTCAGCAGCTGTGATTGCAGCACGATCACTTTCAGCATTTCTCCAGAGAGCACGGGAAGACATTTCTTCTATCTTTGATCTGTTTCTTGTCAGTGGAAATTATCTTCAAGAAATGTTCCACCAGAATTTCTTTTTAGGATTACAGTACCAAGAAATAAGGTCTTTTTAGGTCCTTTGTTTGAAATCAGCATTCACTTTGGATACTCCATCCTTAGCACTTAAGCAGCATCCAAGTGCAAAGCCCTTGCTAGGTATAAATAATCAAATAGAATTCCAGGGAGCTGGTTTATGCACTTTAGGCTCTTATGTTTAAGATGACAGGACTGCCATGGATAAACAGGGGCAGAAGGACATGGTCAATGAGACAGTAAGTGATTCATTGATAAGAAAGGTTTTCACCTCATATACAGTTTAAAGTTATGTGCCTTTTAAGGATGGGTTAAACTCAGCTGACTGGGTTGCCCTACAGAAGAGCAAGCCATTATTACATTTATATCACAGTGGTGATTGCCAAGTCACAGTGATGGAAGCCTAAGTTTGCTCTAGATACTCCTGCAGATACTTCCTCTTCAGGTGAGAGGTCTTACAACTATCAATTGTCACTTCCCTTCTTTTATCTAAATGCTCCCGTGTCCTCAGGACAACCAATGCAATGGTCTCACCATAATGATCAGGCCTCTCCCATTACTTGGGGCTCACCACTACAGAAGTCACATGGCCTCTAAAATTACATTTGTGACATAGTCTTCTTAGGTGTAGGGAGAACCTGCATTTACTATGGGAATAAAGTTGGCACTGTGCACTTAATTTTAATCAAGTTGCAAGTCAACAACTAGAATGAATTGTTAATCTTACTGAATCAGTGATTTACTGGGCATTTTCCTACTGACTAAACACTATGTTCATGTCTTAGGTCAAGCTATTATAACAGAATACCAAAGACTTGGTGCTTAGATAACAAACATTTATTTTTCACAGTTCTGATGGCTGGAAGTTCAAGATCACGATGCCATCATGGCCGGACTCTGGTGGAGGCCCTCTTCGTGAATAGAGATGGCTAGTTCTCATCCTCTTCTTATAAGGACAGCGATCCCATCATGGGGGCTCCACACTCATAACCTAATTATCTCCCAAAGGCCCCACTTTCTAATAAAATCTCCATTGGGGGTTAAGGTTTCAACATATGGATTTTGAGGGGTCATAAGTATCCAACCCATAGCAGCTCAGAACTGCTGAAGAATAGAAGTATGCATCAGACATAGTTCCTGGCCTCAAGGAACTTAGAACACATTAAAGATAAGCATATAGTAACTCAAGAGTAAAGGCCCACTGATATTTAAAATCAGTGTTCTAGGAAATAATAGGACATAGAAAAATGTTGATATGAGTAAAGAAGAAGAGAGAAAGAGCACATTGAATGCTCTATTTACACAACAGTGATTTGAATATATTAGTGTTTATTGAATCCCTTATAATAATAATATAAACAAATTTCCACACTTTTTAAGAAAGACAACCAAGGCTCAGAAAAGTTAAATAACTTAATCAAGTCTTAGATGAGATCAAAATGCAGGTTTCTTTGATTCTTTTTATATAGACCTCATGAAGAAATTGGAACTCCAGGTAGAAAAAGGAAAGGATTTGAACTAGTAGACAACAGTAGTGAGTATGATTCTAGCCAATGAAAAGGGATGAGAGAAGAAATACCGAGATAAAAATGCATATGCTTTTTAAAGGGAATGATGAATAAATCACCCTCTCTGAAACACTGGCTCTTTCCAGTGCCAACAGTAAAGCAAAAACATTCACTTTTATTTGCACAGAGTTTTAACATTTACAGAAAAATTTCACATGTTTAACCTGATCTATGATAACCCTGTAAATTAAGTAGGAAAGATATTCGTTAATATACCCCCCTTCATACATGAAAAACATGAGGCAGAGATTCAGCCATGGGACCAAGATCTTAAAATTAGTAATGAGCCCTAACAAATATTGAATGTAAATCTTTTGATTCTAAAGTCCATACATTTTAAAGTTTACTTTTGAAATATCCTTGTATTGAAGGGTATAAACAGAAATTCAAACTTCAATCAAGGCAATCAGAGAGGTAATGTTGTCTTTGAATAAGTGGTTAAGTAACATGATCTTGGGGGCCCCTCTAAGATTTCATGATTCTGCTACTCTTATATGCACTTTATTTTAACCAAAGTCAATTACGGTTGATCCTTGAACAATACAGGTGTTAAAGGCACCAATTCACCACACAATAAAAAAATCCCCATATAACATTTTTTAAATTTCATAATATTATGGAGATACAAATGCTTTGGTCACATAAATTGTCTGAGTCAAAGCTACAAGCATGCCCATCCCCCAGACAGGGCACACTGCACCCATTAACTGTGAATTTACCCCTCTCCTCCTTCCCCCTCCTACCTGCACGATCCCAGATGAATGTTACTTCCATATGTGCACATAAGTGTTGATCTATTAGTACCAATTTAATGATGAGGCCAGGTGCAGTGGCTCACGCCTGTAATCCTAGCACTCTGGGAGGCCGAGATGGGCAGATCGTTTGAGCTCAGGAGTTTGAGACCAGCCTGAGCAAGAGCGAGACTCCATCTCTACTAAAAATAGAAAGAAATTAATTGGCCAACTAAAATATATATATAAAAAATTAGCTGGGCATGGTGGCGCATGCCTGTAGTCCCAGCTACTCGGGAGGCTAAGCCAGGAGGATTGCTTGAGCCCAGGAGCTTGAGGTTGTTGTGAACTAGGCTGATGCCATGGCACTCTAGCCAGGGCAACAGAGTGAGACTCTGTCTCAAAAAAAAAAAAAAAAAAAATGATGAGTACATGTGGTGTTTGTTTTTCCCTTCTTGTGATGCTTCACTTAGAATAATGGGCTCTAGCTCCATCCAGGATAATTCAAGAAGTATTAGTTCCCCATTTTTCATGGCTGAATAGTACTCCATAGTATACATATACCACATTTTATTAATCCATATACATTTGATTCCCCAGAAGCTTAACTACTAGTAGCCTACTGTTAACTGAAAGCCTTACCAATAACATAGTCAATTAACACATATTTTATATATTATCTGTATTATATACTGTTGTTACAATAAAGAAAGCTAGAAAAAAGAAAATGTTATTAAGAAAATTATAAGGAAGAGAAAATATATTTACTATTCATTAGGTGGAAGTGGATCATCATAAATGACTTAATTCTTGTCTTCACATTGAGTAGGCTTAGGAGAAGGAAGAAGAGGAGGCCTTGCTGTCTCAAGGGTGGCATAGGCAGAGAGGTGGAGGAGGGAGAAAGGGAAACAGGAGAAGCAGACTCATTTAATGCAACTTTTATTGAAAAAACTCCACCTATAAGTGGACCTGCACAGTTTAAACCTCTGTTTTTCAAGAATCAACTCTCCTTAATATCTCAGGAAAACTGTTCATGTTTTCAAAACCATTCAACTACCTAGCTTATACTTTTCTCTTTGTTTACATATCTATCTGTCACACCAAGCATAGTCCTTACCACTTAAAAGTTGTGTGGTAAATGATGCTGATGCTGTTTAACCACAAATGTTGGATATAATTATTGTAATTATTACCACTTTGTGTTTGAGGTAACCATGGCTTCCCGAAATTAAGTGGCTTGTTCATACCTGGTAAGTAATAGACCTAGTTGGATCCAGATTTGAACAAACATCTGACTGCATGCAAAAATTTCAGCTTTTTTGCTCTATGGAATTATTATAAAATAAATGAGTTGAGTGCCAGATAATGGACTCATGCATGATGACTTGAAGAGTTGAACTTGAAGAGAACTTGAACAGTTGTTTCAGCCATCAGCCCTCGCTGTCATGTGGGGCTCTTGCAATCGTGTTCTCCAGAAAGTTGGGGAAATGGGCTGTCTTCCGGCCAGGGATACCAAAACTACCAGCCAGCACTTAATTCTCCAGAAAAAATAACTTCCATGTATTGAAACAGTGTGTTGCTTTTTAGGTGTCATTTTCCCAGTGATCTTCAAAGGCCATGCAAGCAGGACAGCATTTTGAATGAATTTCAGATCATTTCTTCATGGTGGTAACTCTTACTAGAAATTTTATGAACTCAACACACCACATGGGCTTATTTTTAAAGAGACCAAACTATCTTAATTATTGTATAAACAATACTGAATCCAGATCTTAGTGCATAGTTTATCCATAACAGATGCTTGCCAAATACATGTTGCTTAATACTTAGATGAATATTCCATATAAAAATGATTTTTTTTCTGAACTGCGAATGAGTTTTGGAGCACTTTAAAGGACACATTGATCCATTCATAAATACAATCTCATTGTTTGCAAAGTAAATGTATATCTTCATGCCTAAGAGAAAATTATCTGAAATATAACCAGAAATTTCTGCAGAAAGGTCCCTATTTCTAAATAGAAGCTCAAGTTCAAAGATCTCTAAAATATTCAAGTTACAGACAACTTTAAATTATAAAACAACATGGATTTATTTGAAATTCAATATAGTTAAGGTGGTGAGACTTTTGGATTATGAATGTTGATCACTTCAAATGACCTACATATGCCCAAATTATCAGATTATTTACAGGACTTCAGTTCCTTTAAGATGTATATGTTTTTAAGGCAATACTACTATTGAGGAGAATGCTATTCTGTGTAAAGTAATATTAAAGATACAATCTAGTTCCCACATATTAAAATACATTTCGATGGCACAAGTAATGTTTGCAGGGTGACCTTGAGAAGATAAACTCTCTGTGTCTCAGATTTGTGTCCTATGAAATAAAGATCTAGTTCAACCTTAGGGTATTTCTAAGAAATACATCATATTATATGTTAAGGTCTTGCCTGACATCTAGTAAATTTTCAGTAAGTTACATTTTATTATTATTTTTATAAAGTATTCTGCTTCTATATTCAGAATTTCAAAATTCTAAATAATACTAAAGTTATGCAAATGTGTTAGTCCATTTTATCAGTAAATTTCCTAACTGCTTTCCTTTTCTCTACCTCTCCAGTATTCAAGAAGGATTTCATTAACCATTAGTCAAGGTTATTACGTTTTTTTCCAGGAGGCATATGCCAATGATTTTACCTCCAGAGGAAAGGGAAAGAAATTGAAGACGGTAAGAAGAGTCACCTGGTGTTACTTGAAAAAAAAATGTTAAGAATTAATACAACTTTGCAGGCCAACAGAAGTTTTTAGGCCCATTAGGTCTGAGAGTTACTTGCAAAAATAATCTGGTTCATTTCCAACTCTTTAAAAAATATGTAAAGTATAAGTCCTTCTGAGCCTTCATTATCACAATGTTATTCAGTAGCCCTCAAATAGTCATCCTATAGTATTTAACATAGAGGACAACACGTTGTAGAAATAATTCATGGAGGACTGAGCTTTTTGGCAATCATTCCTGCCCTTGACCTTGAACAAATTGTTTCCCCAAGTATAAACCTGAAAATAATCATATCTGCCAGCCAGCTTTTGGGATGTTGTAAGGATTAGAAGGCCTTGTAAATTCCTTGAGTGACCTAAAGAACAATGTTACATAAGCTATTACTGAACATTCTGCAGCATTTAAATATTCTATTTCCCTCCTCCTAATTTGAATACATGTGAAAAGAGAGAGGATATATCAGGGAAAGAGAAGTTATAACAGTAGGGAAGAATACAACGTTTTCCTATTTAGCATGAACAACTGAATCCTGTGGTATGGACAGAAATCAGGAGCAGATATCAAAGGAAATATGGGAGAGAACTTGCCTTGGAAAAACTGTGAAATTTCTTTAGAGAAACAACAAGAAAAAAGGTATTATAGGACACAAAAATGTTAACATACTACTAGGCTAAGTAGAGTGAATAATTATCCATTACATTTTTACAGTGTATCAAGCCACCAAATATTTTAAAATGTCATCCCACAAAGTAAGCCACAAGAGCAAATATGAACATGAAGTCCGTATGTCTGCTATTAAAATTAGTTCATATAAATTAAGAATATCAAAGGCAGGAATCGTAAATAACAAACCTTACTGGAGAAAACAAGATATGTATTAAATATAAACATTTCCAAATAATTGCCTTCAAATTGCTTAATTCACAGCAATCATACTCTTATGTTCATTTTCTTTTTTCTCCCTTTTCTTAGAACCAATAAGCCACTTAAAGCCACAATGGCTTCCTTTTGAAGCACAGTAAATATTGTAGCGCATGAAGGAATATCTTGGTGATAAATACATGTGTTGTCCACTGTATTGCATTCTAATTACACAGTTTAACAATTCTTCAGTTCTTTGGTTCTTTAATCTCACTATAGGTATTGCTTTATGTGTATGTAATACATAGAAATGTACTGATATAATGATAAATAGATATTAGTCTTTAATTTACTGACAACATTTTCTCACATAAAACACTAAATTCACATTGCTATAGGATTCACAAAATGCCTTTTGGAAAGGTATATTCTTAATAATAATACTATAACCAGAGTGGACATAGTGACTTATAATTTGGCATTATTGTTTCTAGGTAAACAGTTTTAGAGGGCTTTAGAAGGAATGAGTTAACTGCAATTGATTAACAAAAGGAATCCTGGGAGTCAGAGACGTATACACACAATTCAATCCTCAATACCTTTACCCAAGCAAAATACTGGGTTACTTTCCTACATCCAGAGAAATCCCTTTACATAGTATAGTGTAATTTTAGAATTCCATTTCCTTTCCAGGTCTTTGACAATACTCATTTAACTTGATTACACTTGAAAAAATGATATGTGTATATAAGCATATAATTGGAAATGAAAGGAATTGTATGTAAGTATGATTTGTCTTAGGTTCTCAATGATGATTTGGATAATCCTGAACAGACATCTTCCAGTAGCACCTACTGAGAACACGCATGAGACAAGGGCTCTCGGATCAGGTCAGTACCTAACTACCTTGGAAACTGAGCCATCTTGTCAAAGCTTTTGGTTTCTTTCTTTCTTTTTTTAATTTTGGTAAATCCTTCATGTTTCTTGCTTTCTCATCTTTTTAGCAAATGTTTATGATATACATATGGGTGTATGTATGTGTGTGTAACATAGGTATTATATATTATATGGATGTTATACATACATATATAGTAATAGGATAAATATTAATTTAATTTTAGATGAGAATTGTTAAATACCTCTTAAAGGAACACTGTAAAGTATGCAAAAATCAGAGTTAGAATTGCCTTTATGAAAACATAAATGTAAGGCCAATATATCAATAAAATTTGCATGTTTAATATCTTACATCTGCATTTATTATGCCAACAGTATTACAATGACTACTGACTACATTTCAGAGTCTCTATTTTGTGTCATTTAAAATGTATTATTATTAATGTTTTCAGACATACATTTTCTAATATATACCATATGCCTTTGATCCATCAAAGCTTCATATGGTAGAAGAAAATAAAGCCCAAGCAGCAATCTCTAAATTTAATCTGCTGCTATCAACATCTTTTTCATCTTTTTTATATTCTCAATTATAGATTCTGTTAAAACTCTTTTCACTTTGAAAATTATTCATATTTACAATTTTATTTTTAATAATTAATGCTATAATTCTAAACACTAATGATATCATTTTAAACAAGTGAATATTTTAAGATGTAAGTGCTATCAACTTTAGAGTTAAGGACTTTGAAATATCTATCAGATTAGAGAGCAAACAAGGAAAACATCCAAGGAATCTTATAAAATCTTGAAGAAGTAGAAATTCTACATAATTTGGGAAGAGAATACCATAGCAGAAATGTCTGTTGAACCATATCAACAACACATGGAGAATGGGCCATAATTTCTGAAGTATCTTATTTTCCATCCTAGAATAGGTAGTGTTTGCCAAGGTACTGACATAATTAATTCATTTATTAGGTGATATCAAACACCAAAGAACCTAAAGATATTTGAAATTCAAGTGGGATATTATTCTTTCTTTAATATTATATAATGGCTGGCTTAACTTGGAACATTTCAGTTTTTGCTGGTCTCTAACATTTATAGACAAGATTTAACTTATTTTTTCTGTTCTCTTCTTTGATTCCTTTGTTTATTTGCAGATATGGGTTGATTAACTTTTCCCTTATTATTGATATTTGTTTATATCTGTTATTATGTTATGCAAAACCATATAAAATTTGTTGAAAAATCAACATATTGAAAATATGAGAAAACATTCAGAAGATACTGACACTGATTTTGTAAATTTTGAGAAGAAACAACAGATTTATGCCTTGCTTTATGGAGCAGCTTTACAAACAGAGCACAGTATTGTTTCTAAATAAATTCACGTTAGAAACGTTCTGAGGTCTCTCCCATTTGGCAAATAATATCTAACCAAAGGTTAACAAATACATAAAACTTGTAATATTTCCACAAATAGTGAGCTATTTTGTACATATATGCTTGATGTTTATAAGATGTTCTTGTATTTTGAAACAATCAAAGATTATTTGTGATTTGTAGAAAGGAAAAGGCCCATAATTGCCATTACAAATTTTCTGGTTTATTATGAAAGAAATATACATACCTTTTTATCTTGCTGAATTATGGATTGTATATTAGCATAACAAAATAGATACATGATTTAAATAATCTCTTTACCACTTGAAACTTATTCCATGTCAGTCTCCTTGAGGTCTATTTTAAATAAGCTAACTTAATTTGGTATATAAAAAATTTATCTTCTGCATAACACCACGGAGATTCTGAAAGCGATTCAGGCTGGGTTCAGGGAGAACCAGTAAAGTGGGTCAAATACTATCTCTAGGGTTGGAAACACAATCATGTGACCTGAGAAAAAATTATCACAGCTGCTATCTCTAAACATGTAACATAATTTCAACACTCCTTAGAGCCACTCTGAGTTGAAAGAGAAATCCTAATATGAGAAATATCTAAATGATATTTTAAGAAAAATATAAACAATATTATTTTTCCTTTTACTTCTCACCATTATCATTTTTTTCTTTTTCTTTTTTGCTTAAAGTTAGCAGGACTATCAGATTCCTCAGTTAATAGCAAAGCTAAAATTGTGGATTTTAAAACAACAGAGCTGTGCAGAATCTCCAGGATCCCAGACTCATGTGGCATTTCTCTTCAACTTACCATGTTTTAGTAAAATTATATAAGCAAAGTAAAAATAAATTAAAGAGCAGTTTTAAAAGGCTAAGGTGGCAGTACTAAGTGCTGTTTAATTTATTTTGAAGATTGTCTTTTTACACTTTAGAGATGTTATTCTATTATAGGTCCAGGTTAAGAAAAAAGTCTCAACTGACTGAACCTTGCCAAATTATAAAACACTGTTCCAAATAT
>VBSM01001265.1:62674791-62689214 GCA_008086735.1 Cheirogaleus medius
AGAAGAAAGAAAAAGAGAAACCAGAAAAATATATGAAACAATGGTATTCAAGATACTGAACAATGAGCAATGACCACAGTGATCATACAAGATGAGAAATAAGTGAGATTAGCCTCATGATTGCCTCACTTCCTACATTGAAAAAGGTTCCAGGCCACAGCAGAGAGAGGAGGTGCATAAGCAAAGCCAGGGAAGCTCTCTGAGTTAAAGGAGAGAGCTGAGAGTCCCTGGAGAACAAGATAGTTGGAGTGTGAAGGACAAAACACTGGAAAGAAGAGAAATACATGAAAAGAGAACTTGGAAGACCTAGAGAGGTTCTGCTGTGAGTATTCAGCTGAGCACTGATCAACTTTCTTACAGAGGGTGTAAAATTGTGTGTTCTCATCATTTAGACTGGAAAAGCTTATCATTCATGGGAAACTGCATAGATTAGTTAGAAGGGCTTCACCTCAGTAATGCAGAATTATTAGCCTTAGAATAAATGCTGATCTGTCTCACAAATTATAAAAGCAAAACCAGAAAAATCAAACTCTTTTCAAGTAACTTGATGTAATGGCAAAGAAAAAGCTCAGGAATATTTATAGGAGAATAAAGTCATCCAACACCCAACAAGCTAAAATTCACAACATCTAGAATCCAGTGAAATATTCCTACTAATACAAAGAAGCTGGAAATTGTGACCTGCAATGAGTAGAAATATCAGCTGATCAAAATTAACCCACAGATATTAGAATTAGCAGGAAGGAAATTAAAATAGTTATTATAACTGTATTTTACACAAAGATCAATGGAACTAAATATAGAGTTAACAAATAGACTTGTACCAAATATGGCTAGTCAATTTTGTCAAAATGCAAAAAATGCAAAAACAATGCAATGGAAAATTAATAACCTTTCAACAAATAGTGATGAAGCAATCGCAAATCCACAGGCAACTAAATGAACCTGGACCTAAATCTCATATTTGTTCCAAAAATTGTCTTAATATCTACATCAACAGAATGAAGGACAAAAACCATATGATCATTTCAATAGATGGCAAAAAAAGGATTTCAACATCCCTTTATTTTTTATTATTATTATATTTTTGAGACAGAGTCTCACTCTGTTGCCTGGGCTAGAGTGCTGTCGCATCAGCCTAGCTCACAGCAACCTCAAACTCCTGGGCTCAAGCAATCCTTCCGCCTCACCTCCGGGATAGCTGGGACTACAGGCATGCGCCTCCATGCCCAGCTAATTTTTTTTTTCTATTTTTAGTAGAGACAGGATCTCGCTGTTGTTCAGGCTGGTCTCAAACTTCCGAGCTCAAGCAATCCTTTCGCCTCATCCTCCCAGAGTGCTAGGATTATAGGCGTGAGCCACCACGCCCGGCCTTAACATCCCTTTATGATAAATACTCTCAACAAACTGGGTATAGAAAAAATATACCTCAACGTGACAAAAGCCATATACAACAAACTTGTAGCTAGTATACTGAGAGGAGAAAAACTGAAAGCCTTTCCTCTAAGATCTGGAACAAGACAAGGATGCTCATTTTCACCACTTTTATTCAACATAGTACTAGATGTCCTAGCCAGACCAATTAGACAAAAGAAAGAAATAAAGGGCATCCAAATTGGAAAGGATGAAGTTAAATGCCCATAATTGTTAAAATGTCCTTACTACACAAAGCAATCTACAGATTCAATACAATCCCTATCCAAATACCAGTGACATTCTTTACAGATATAGAAAAACTATCCTAAAATTTATATGGAACCACAAAAGACCCAGAATAGCCAATGCAATCCTTAGCAAAAAGAACAAAGCTGAAGGCATCACGTTACCTGACTTCAAATTATACTACAAAGTTATAGTAGCCAAAACAGCATGGTTATGGCACCAAAACAGACACATATAAACCACTGGGACAGAATAGAGAACACAGAAATAAATCCATGCATTTACAACCAATTCATTTTTGACAAGGGTGCCAAGAACATACAGTGGAGAAAGAACAGTCTTCAATAAATTGTGCTGAAAAAATTATTAATAGATATCCATATGTGTAAGAATGAAACTAGACCCCTATCTCTCACCATATACAAAAATCAAATTAAAATAGATTAAAGTGTAAGACCTGATACTATGAAACCACTAGAAGTAAACATTGGACAAATGCTTCAGGACATTAATCTCACCAAAGATTTTTCTGTGTACAACCTCAAAAGCACAGACAACCAAAGCAAAAATGGACAAATTAGATCATACCAAGCTAAAAACTTCTGCACAGAAAATAAAACAATCAACAAAGTGAAGCAACACCTATAGAATGAAAGAAAATATTTACAAACTATCCATCGACAAAGGATTAACAACCAGAATATATAAGGAACTCAAAAAACTCAATAGCAAAAAATAATAATATTAATAATAACCTAATTTAAAAATTGAAAAAAGATCTGAACAGATATTTGTCAAAAGAAGACATACAAATGGCCAACAGGTATCTAAAATATGTTCAACATCATTAATCATCAGAGAAATGCAAATCAAAACTACAATGAGATTTCATCTTATCCCAGTTAAAATGGCTTTTATCAAAAAGACAAAACATAACAGATGCTGATGAGGATGCAGAAAAAGGGGAACACTCATACACTGTTGGTGGGAATGTAAATTAGTGCAGCCACAATGAAAAACAGGATGGAGTCTCCCCAAAAAACTCAAAACAGAACTACCATATGACCCAGCAATCACACGAAAGAAAGGAAACCAGTACATCAAACACATACCTTCACTTTCATGTTTTATTGAAGCACTATTCACAATATCAAAGATATAGAATCAACCTAAGTGTCTATCAACAAATGAATGGATAAAGTAAATTTGGTATACATACATGACGGAGTATTATTCAGCCACAAAAAAGAATGAAATCTTGTCATTTGTAAGAACGTGGATAGAACTGCAGAAATTTATGTTAGCTGAAATAAGCCAAAGAAAGACAAATTATTGCATGTTCTCATTCTTATTTGAGAGCTAAAACAATGGAGCTCATGGAGGTAGAGAGAAATATGATGGTTACCAGAAGCTGAGAAAGGCAGTAGGGAGGGACGCACAAAGAGCTGTTGGTTCACAGGTAACAAAAATACAGTTAGATGGAAGCAACAAAATCTAGTTTTCAGAAGCACAGTGGGATGACTGTGGCGAACAATAATTTATTGTATATTTCAAAATAACTAGAGGAGTGGATTTTGAATGTTTGCAATAGAATGAAACAATAAATGTTTGTGATGGTGATGATTATCCTGATTATACTAATTTGATCATTACATATTATACACTTATATCAAAATATCATGTGTACCCCATAAATATTTACAACTATTATGTATTCATAAAATATTTAAAAATATCATCTCAACATAGATCATAAATCAAAATGTAGGATGTAAAACTATAAAACTTAGAGTAAAAAAGGAGAAATATTTGTGATCTGGGGTTATAGAAATATTTCTTAGACATGACACCAAAAATAGGATCTATAACATTGTTAAAAATGATAACTTGGATTTTATAAAATTTAAATTTTTTTCTCTGTGAAAAATACTGATAGAGAATTTTTAAAAAATACAGCAGCTCACTGGGCAAATGGTGGATATATTTGCAAAACACATATTCAAGATAGGACTTGTATTTCAAAAATATAAAGAATTACAAACTCAACAAAAAGATAAATATTAACACAATTAAATATGGGCCAGGACATTTCACCAAAAAGTACATAGAAATAGCAAATAAATACATAAAAAGATGTTCAGCCTCAGGAGACAAAAAGGAAATCCAAATAAAAATTCCAATTTGATTCCACTGTACACCTGTGGATTATTTTAGCAAATTGAATAAAAATATATTAAAAGGATAATACATCATAATCAACTGAGATTTATCAATTCAAGATTTCTTAAACATTTGAAAATCAATGTAATCACATTAACAAACTAAAATGGGAAATATGATTATCTTAACACACACACAAAAATAACAAAATTTAGTATCTATTCCTGATGAAAATTCTCACTAACTGGAAATAAAAGTAAAGTCCATCCACATGCTCTCAGACATAATACTTAATGGTAATAAACTCAATGCTTTCTCCCTAACATCAGGATAAAGTAATGGTGACTTCTCTCCTCCCTATTATTCACGTTGTACTGGATATTCTAGCTAGGAAAATATAGAAAGGATGGGGGAAGCATCCAGATTGGAAAGGAAGAAGTAAACCATATTAATTTCTCAGTCTATGAGGAAAACCCAATGGAAACTTCAAGAAAACTACTAGAACTAATAAGCAAATGTACCAAGGTTGCAGGATATAAAGTCCATAGAAAAACAAAAGCAATTATATTTTCATATGTAGGGCAATGAACAACCAAAAGGTAAAATTACAAAAATATTATTACCAATAGCATTAATATGTAAAATATTCAGAGATAAATCTGATAAATATGTGAAAGACCTGCACAGTAAAATCTATAAAAATTTGCTGAGAAAAAAAAGAGTCCTAAATGGAGATGTATACCGCGTTGAAAGATTAGAATGTCTAAATATTGTTAAGATGTCAATTCTCCCCAAAATGATCTATATAATCAAGATAATCTCATATAAAGTCACAGGATTTTTTATACAAATAGACAAACTGATTTGAAATTTATCAGGAGATGCGAAGGACTTAGAATAGCCAAAACCCATTTAATAAAGGATAGTGTTAGAAGATTAAAATTGCATTTTATTAAAATTTAGTAAAAGCTATAGTCTTAAAACAGTGTGGCATTGTTATCAAGATAGATAAATATATCAATGTAACAGAATAGAAAGCCCAGAAATAACCTCACACATGTACTGAAAAACTTTTCAACAAAGAGGAAAAGGTAATTCAGTGGAAAAAGTTTAGGTTTTTTAACAAATAGTGCTTGGACAATTGAATATCTATTATTTATTAATATATATATCTATACAAAGAACTTTAATCCCATACCTCATATCACTTAGTTAAAATTGATCTTATAACTAAATTATAAACCTATACTATAAAGTTATAAAAGAAAATATACAAGAATATCTTTGTGACCTTAGACAAAGATTTCTTAAATACAACACCAAAAGCATGATCCATGAAAGAAAAATATGATAAACCAGATTTATCAAATTTAATACTCTCCTCTTTGGAAGACACTGGTAAGAGAATGAGAAGACAAGCCATTGACCAGGAGAAAATAGTTTGCAAATCATATATCTAACAAAGAGTAAATGCTTGGTAAGGATGTAGAGACACTAAAACTTTCATACACTGCTGGTAGAAATGTAAAATAGTGCAATTGTTCAAACAGGAAATTTCTTAAAAAGCTACTCAAACACTGACCATATGATGCAGCCGTTCCACTCTTCACACTAAACAAAGAGAAATAAAAGCATAGTACATAAAATGACTGCTATACAAATTTTCTTTGCAGCTTTATTTGCATTACTCACAAAGTGAAAACAATCCAAATGTCTGTCAACATGTGAATGGATAAACACATCATGGAATAGCCCTATAATAGAATACTAACCAACAAAAATGATTGAAATATTGACTCATCAACATGAATGAATTTTAAAATAAATATGCTAAGTAGAAGAAACTGGGAAAAAAGAGTACATATTATATAATCTCTAATATATAAAATTCTAGAAAATATAACCAAATACATAGTGAAACAAAGTAAATTAGCAGTTGCCTAGGGATAGTGGAAAGGGATTGGGTAAGGAGTGACTAGAGAGGTTACAAAGTGGTATGCAAAAACTTTTGGGGCAGTAGATATGGAGATATTTATTACCTTGATTGTAGAGATGATTTCATGGGAATACACATAAGCAAAAATGTATCAAATTATAAACTTTAAATATGTATAGTTAATTGTATGTCAATTATGCATCAATATAACTTTTATTTTTTACGTACAGAAAAAGTTATACAAGTATACAGAAATTTAAAACTAACAATAAACATTTTGTAAAAATAATCATGTACTAATTCTTTTATTTAATTTTGTTCTAATTCTTTTTACAGTCATCATTTTTAAACAACTTAATATGGTCCCTCCCTGCTTTTTAAATTCCACAGAGAATTACATTTTTTATGAAAAGTTTTCACATTTCTTAAAATATCCTATCCCATCATCATAGGTATTTAAAAAAATAATTGAATGGATAGGATCACTAACCTGAAAATCAAAAGATTCAGTTTTGGATACCAATGCTAACACTAGCAAGTTATGTCAGTGAGAAAATATACTTAAATCCTTAATGAACGACTGTGGATTTTCATTTGAAAAATAAGAGAATAGTATTAGAACAGTATTACTCAAGCTATAGGTCCTAATTAGTAGGTTACAAAGTCAATTTATGTGGTCATGGACAGTGTAAAAAATAGAATAGAATAAATATTAGTGCATTGCTTCTAAAAAGGTACTTGTTTCACAAAGCTCTAATTTGTTGTGAATATAAATCCATGTATATACTGGTGCACAATATAAAATATATCTCTTAATGTCAATCATAGTTAAAAAGTTTGAAAGATAGAAGCCTAATTTCTGGGTTTCCATTTAGTGCTCTCATATTGTGATGTGTAAAAATTATTTTGAAAACAGACCTATAAAATGGAATTCAGATAAGATTATTTGTATGAACTTTTCTACCTCATTATTACTCATGGTAGAAAATGAGTCAAAATCACCTTTTGAAAATACATAATGTTTGAAAAATTACATTCTACACAGATAATAGTATTTCCTGGTATTTTCCTGAACGATACTCAAAGACCAACTCAGAAATTCTGAAAAGAAGAGCAAAGGATGATACAGAGATCTTAAGAGTGCCTTTTTTATAACTAAAAAATGTCACACTCACCTCAGAGAGATTTTCAAGTCTACTTAGATTTAACTCTCTAATGAGAAAGAAAAATCCAGATCGATGAATACAAATAACAAAAATATTCCTGATTTTGTATATAATTTCTTCTGAAAAATTAATAGATATTCACTATAGGTTTTTTAAATTTAAAACTAATGAGAAATAAAATAAGCCCAGCACATATTAATATTTTATAAATAATTATGACTTTAAAGGTATAGAAGTAACATTTCTAAAATTAGATATAAAAGGTGCCAAAACTCATAAAGAAAAAAACATTTTAAAGCTATTACACTACTAGTAAGAATATTTTACTTTTAATGAATCCATTAGGTTGGGAATAGGAAATCTCTACTTCTCCTTAAGCAAACATTCAAATATATACTTTGTACGTCCTTGTATAAGTGGACTTCCATTTTTGCCAACATGAAATAGCTCAGGGGCTGAGATCCTGGAACTATGTTTGACTGAATCAAAACAGCATAAACGAAAGCAAAGAGTATGCTAAAGATAACAACATCTAGGCCTGCTTAGTTACATACTTGGACAGAACACAGAGGCCCTAGTATGACCAAGTACAAAAAGACACAGGCCAAGCCATCACTTGCAGGCAACATTGTGAAGAATGACTCAGGGGTGAGGGCCAGGCCTCACCACACCTCTGTGCAGGGGACCACAGGCACAAACAGAAAGGACTGAGGCTGATTCTCACCTCCTCATGAGGATTCGAGGCAAGCTGTGAGGAGAAACTGAGAGGATGTGCAGACTACCCCGGCGAGGGCCATCACTGAGAGAAAACAAGAAAGGCAGTGGCAGCTGAGGAAGCAGCTGTTAGGCCCAGTAAGCAGCCACATTCCAGGCCACAGGCTTTCTCCCAGGGGTGAATACAAGGCCTGATTACAAGTGTTTTCCGTAAGACTCATGGGTGTGACGATCATCGCGAGCCTGCCGACTGCCTATGGGGAGAGTTCACAGGCCTCCAAGGAGTTTGGTGGAGAGGATGGATGGGCCCATGGGGCATCATTTCACGTTGAAGTATGTTCCCCACTGCTCTCTACTTCATGGAGGAGGCCTGGCCTTTGGGATATGCTATAATTCATCCTTCAGGATCTTAAACTGTACTTAGATTCAAGTCATGAGCACAGAAAAAATAAAAGTGTCAACTTTCACAACTCTTGTTTGTCAGAAGAGTTTTATCTGTCCACTGAGATGGGACATAGCCAAAGATACACAACACTAGAACTATAGGAATCAGTGAGCAGTCAGAGAAGCACTCCATCAATCGGTGTTCAAACAATATTCTGTGACAGCCATCCTAAACCTTTTTGGCTCCAGGGACTGGTTTCATGGCAGATAATTTTTCAACAGTTGGTGGGAGGGAGACATGAGAGGGGCAGGCAGGATGGTTTCCGGATGATTCAAATATATTAGTTCATTGTGCACTTTATTTCTATTATCATTACACTGTAATATACAATGAAACAATTATACAATGCACCATAATGCAGAATCAGTGGGCGGGAGGCCTGAGCTTGTTTTCCTGCAACTAATGCCGCTGCTGATCTGACAGAAGGTGGAGCTCAGGCAGTGATGCGAGCAATGAGGAGTGGCTATAAATACAGATGAAGCTTCGCTTGCTCCCCACTGCTCACCCCCTGCTGTGCGGCCAGGTTCCTAACAGTCTGCAGACCCAGTACCAGTCTGCAGCCTGAGGCTTGGGGACAGCGGTTCTATGACATTGTTGATTCATTTTATAATTGTATACTTATATGGAGTATGGAATATAATTATATGGAATACTGGTTAAGAAAATGAGCTTTGGAAATATAGGTTCCAATTCTGTTTTTTCACTTACTTGGCAACATTTCTAATACTGTTTAATTATCTATAAAAACAGCAGAATACCTATTCCACAGTGTTGCTTCAATAATTTAATAAAATAAGGTATTTAACAATGGTCTGCACAAAGTATATGTGTGAGTGTGTGTATCCATTAATTTGCCTCTATTAAAACTAATAATAGAAGTAGAATTACTACTGTTGTGGGACAGAACAGTGAGGATGATCAACTTGAATATAGATAACATACGGAGACTAGCGGGATTGAAACTTTGACTGCTTTATGAGTGCCACAACCTATGAGTACTAAGACACTCACTACTGATTTGATTTAATCATATTTAAAACCTAAGTAAATAGATCAATGACCAGTTACCATGTACTTGGGATGGTAGAGACATTGACATTCAGATCATCTAAAAATTAATTTGTATTAACCTCTAAGAGATTACTTAATACAACCTTCCAAAATGTCTAATTCATTGCCCAGGGTATGAAATTACTTATTTGTCCAGAGTCATGCAATTCTTATTTACTTATTTATTTATCTATTTATTTATTTATTAGAAGTGTGCAGTTCTTGAGTGGAGCAGGAAGAAAGCCTTCGTCACATGAGTACAGGCAATCACAATTAGCAGGTACCTTAAATTACCATATTTTTGTTGTTCAACTCAGAGTATGATGAGGTCATTTGTTTAAAAAGTAGTTAGCCCAAAATTAGTTAGGAATTTCATGGTAAGTCTAGTAACTACAGTCCTATAAACAGCATTTGGAGTTAAAAACGCATTGCAATCCATGAGATTATTGTCCCTGTGGAGTTGTATGTTCTGACGTCACAAAGACACTGCACCACATTCAGGGTCACAGGTACTCCTTAAGGTGAATTCAAAACATTTCTTCACTCTAGATACTTAATATGTTTGCAAAGCTTCAGATCACCCACGAGAGAAGACTAAGAATAGGCTTCTGGGGAGGATGGAAAAGGGTGGACTAAATTTCTGTGTAGAATCTTAGTAATAAGCGGCAAGAGGATTATGACAAACAGAAGAGGTAGGTGAAGTTTAGAGTCACTCTACAAGATCAGGGTTAATTAAAACTGGCTGACAAATCTCAGCATCCTGGGATGAAGGGCCCTGGATCAGTCTCTGCCAGGTCTGGACAGACTGCCTCCCAGTGCCATTTTGAAAGTGAAGTCCCAAGTCTGAGGGCAGGTTCTGTCCTCTATTATGTATGCCATGTCACTTAATTACCCTGAGCCTTAATTTTCTTATTTGGAAATCTAAGGATAATATGTATTCGATCAACTCATTGGATTAATATGCTATACGCTTGTCACAAGGTTAGCATGGTTCAACCAGGACTTAGAAATTTTCCTGGAATTGGAATAGAATACAGTAACATGAGAGAAATTGCTATACAAATTATTGTCCTTGAAGAAAAAGCAAACTATGATGCAAAACGAAAAGGTTTACTGTTTTATACTGTGAAAAGGAAAGTAAACCTACTTTAAGTCGAAAATGAAGAATAGCCTCTTAAGAGAATGAGTAAGGACCACTTAAGGAAATAGTACTCTTAGGGGTTTATATTTACAATGAATTGATTTTAAAGGCAAACTAAACTAAATCCTGTTTTGACATAATCATGAAGTCAGTTTCTTGAATGCCTGCAGTGGATCTAGCACTACCTTCGTGCCAGAGTAACAGGCATGGCCCCATATGCAAAGAGGTATCTGAGTGACTGTAATGGCAAAGGGCAGTGAATGCAAAGGTGACACAAAACGGCCTCCACGTGCTGGCAGCAGTCCCATTAGGAGTGTTTTTCTGGTCTGCTTTGTACACCAGGCATGTTTCCCAGAATCCTGCACATGCACCTGTATGATGTTTATGACACAATGACTGTTCATCAGCCATTCTGAGGTTTGTTGGCACCGTTATCTTGACCACTTTCTCTAGTTTTAAGCCACGGCAATTTTTATTTATTTTTCCATTATGACAAAATACAAATACACATACAATCAAATTTACCATTTTTTCTTTTCTTTTTTATTTACCATTTGAACCATTTGAAAATGTAAACTTCAATGACATTTAGTATATTCACAATGTTGTGAAATCATCATGACTATCTACTTCTAGAACACCATCGTCACCCCAGAAGTAAACCACATACTCATTAAGAAGTCACTTACTTTTCCTTTATTCCCTCAGTCCCTGATAGCCACTAATCTGCTTTCTGTCTCTACGGATTTATATATTCTGGATATTTTTCATGTAAATGGAATCATACAATATGTGGCCTTTGAGTCTGGCTTCTTTCACTTAGCCTAATGTTTTCATTCTTCATCTGTATTATTGTGGCTGAGAAATATTCCACTGGGGCTGTGTGTGTGTGTGTATGTGTGTGTATTCCACATTTTGTTTATCCATCATTCAATTGATGGACATTTGGGCTGTTTCCACTTTTTTACTATTGTGAATAATGTGGCCATGGATATTCATGCACAAAGCTCTGTTTGAATAAGCTGTTATAATTTTAATGTCTTCTTTCACCTTCTATACTAAGACTAAGCCCTTCTCTCATTGTAGTGTTAGTGTTATTCAGGCTCTGTCTGCCTTTCCATACTCCTCTCTCACCACCCCTCATTTTTTGCAACACCCCCTTAACTCTTATGTGCACCCCATGGCTAAGACTGCCACACACCTCTGTGCCTTTGTTCATGCTTTGACACCTGAAATGTCCTCATCAGCCTGTTGAACACTTACTCACTTTCTGGCTTCCATGCGTACATTAATCGGTAGGTCAAACCCATTCTGTTGCACCCATTTATTCAAAATATAAGTCTCTCTACTAAACCCTGAGCTCCAGGGAAGAATAGGGTATGTCTGATTCATCTCTGAATCCCAGCAGAGAGTCTGGCCACAGAGTAGATGCACCCTAAAAGTTTAATGCGTAAATGTATTAAATATAGAGATGAATGGTGTTTACATTCCATGAAGTGATAGGAGAGGTGAATTCTGCATAGTTATTTAATCCTGTCTTCAAATAGCATTTGCCTTTCATCTCTCCTTATGTTTCTCTACCCCAGCCAATTAATCTTGCAAGCTCACCTCCTGAAAACAGCCTATAGAAAAAGACCAAGATCTAGAGAACAATGGATATGGTCAGGAAAGATAAAGACGATTTATGACACTTCCATCCTTATCTCCCAGGGTCCATGTCAATTAACTTTGCTTGCTGAGTCCCTAATAGAGACTAAAATAGACGGAGGTACAGCATTGAAATGCTTAGTTTTAGTTCCACTCCAACTCCCAGACACTGGCTGTGTGATCTCCAGCTACATATTCATTTTTACTCAATAATTTAATATATTCAGTGAAGTAAGTTATAAAGAGATTTTTTAATACAAAGATTAAAATATATTCAAAATTCATTCAATCCATCATCAGCTCTTAATTTGGCTATGCTAATAGGGGAAATTTTTAAATTTTACTTCAAGTGGCAAACTCTCATCATGCCCTCATCTGACCAAATTATATGTTTAAGACACAATAAAGCTCAATCATTACTTCTTCTGAGAAGTGTTCCTGGCTATTCCAGTCCAATTAAATGCTCTTTTATTCTACCATTGTTGTGCCTTTTCTCTTTTTCTCTCCTAGAATCTGTCACTGTCCTGTGTGCATAGATATGCTTGTCTCTGTCCCCTCGTAAGTTATAAGTTTTATGATGGCAAAAGCCATGAATAATACAGTGCCCTATACATAGAAGGTGCTCAATCAATGGTGTTGAATGAATGTCATACATATTTAATCAAGTTTGATAGAGACCTGATATTACCAGACAACAATGAAACAGTCAAGTAGTTATGAGCAGTAGATTTAATTCACCTTGCAGAATGATAATTCAGATGGCCAGAAAAACATTTTCTCTTTAAAATGTGGAGTGAAAGAAGGTTTTAATCACCATTAGCACAGCCAAGGCTAGGGCCTGAGGAAGGCTTTTGTTGAGAAATGATTATAGGAGTCTGTGAAGGGAAATCTCAAACACTCTCCAGCTTTTGGAAATGATGCCTGCCATAAAATCACTTCTCAGTTAAATAATGAATTTAATTTTAAATAATAGGCAGTGTCTTTCTCATTTTATATTTTTGTAGCAGTTTGGAATTAAAATAATTACTATAACCCAAAACTGACAGGATCAAAAACAAGGACATTTTCAATCCATGCCTTTCAACTCAGAAGACTCGCAAGTATAGAAAACAGTACTGTTAAGCTACACTGCGTGCTATTTTAGGAGGGGAAGAGAAGGGTGTCAAATGATTACATACAGTTTGATAGAATCTTCTGGCTGGTCACAGTGCTTTTTATAATATTTATAAATTTATTAAATGAATCAAAAAGAAATCATAAATTCAGAATTAGAGTGACTATATAATTGCAAGTAAGTATAATTTTAAAGTTATCAAATATGCTTTTATAAACCTGCTGTAGTTATAAGATGTCAACTTACTCAGAAAAGAGCTAAAAGAGAGTTCTTGTTTAAGGATTCATAGACACAGGAGCAAAAAGATGAGGAATCATTTTCTCATTGTCTCCATTGTGTTGGTTGTCAGTGGAGCTAAGAAATATAAAATAGCTAGAATACTTTGTAGGATATAAAACACTACAATAACTTACATTACTATTGTTATTATAAACTTCAATTTGAGAGATTTTTCTTGGTCATCTTACCAGTCATCGAACAAAATTTGGCAGAGAAACAAAAGAGTACAAGAAGTTTATCTTTTTTTGTTTCTGTCTCCATGAAAAGCTTTTATAACCATGATCTTCTCCCAGTATTAGAAACTATTTTGTGAAGACAAACCTTCTAAGTTTGGCACAAATTACTTATTTGTGTTTTTGCACTTTTCAGACTTGTTTTCATGTAAAGGAAGATCTAAAACACTATGTGTTTCTTAGTCTTTATAGCATGAATGTGATTTCATTGAAGCATATCAATGAAATATAACAGTATAACAACTTCAAAAGAATATGATGCTAAGAATATGTCTTTTGCTAACTCTGAATACTCCATAAACTGTATCTTTAGATTTGCCCTTAATATAATATTTTACATTTACATAAAGTTTTAATATTATTTATTTCACATATTTTTACTTCAGGCATTTAGATACACTAATGGAACCAGCCGCTGATTTCATATAAATGATCTTTTGTTTCTATTAGGTTATCAAGTATGAAATGTCCATTTCATTAAGTACTAAGTTTGACAGTTGATATCTCTGACGTTTCACTTTGACACTTCTTGTTTTATTTTTATTGTGAAGGTACATCCTCGGTCTTTCAAATTCACAGTTTGGCTTGTGATTATCTTTCAAAACAAATTTTTTAGAGCAATTTTTATGAAACCATGGATACGTCACAGAACCAATGCAGCACCAACAGCTTGAAAGATCAACAAAGTGTTTGGGAAGGATGCGGCTGATGTACATGCAGTATGTAGATGGTTTGGGAAGTTCCATTCTGGTGATTTTAATCTTGAAAATGCGCCATGTGAGTGACCTGAGACCTAGGTGGATAATAATAAGCTGAAAGCTGTAGTGGAAGTGAATCTATCTCAACCTAAGTATGAATTACCAACAAGGTTTGACA
>VBSM01001265.1:62689314-62700869 GCA_008086735.1 Cheirogaleus medius
ACCGCATGTCGCAAAAAACAATGCTGCTCAAAATACAGAGGCTGGACTTGGAAACTCTCTGTTATCCACCATATTAACCAGACCTTGCACCAACTGACCATCACTTCTTCCAAGCTTTGGGCCACTTCTTGCAGGGAAAAATATTCAATTCTCAACAAGCTGTGGAAAACACCTTTCACTATTTCACTGCTACTCACTCTCCAGGCTTCTTTGCTCCTGGCATAAACTAGCTACCGTTAAGATGGCAAAACTATCAATAGTTTAGGCACATACTTTGATTACTTGTACTGCTTCTTGTTTGAGTACTAATAAGCTACACTTTTAATTTAAAATTTGACATTGCATATATAATGACCTAATAGTAAAAGATATTGCTACTAATTGTATCTACTTCCCCCATCGTGTGAGGGCCTAATTCAAGTTCACATTTAAATTTAGAGAATATTTACTTATATCCTCTATGATGAAAAATGTATGTCTTTATTTCTGCTTTTAAGGAGTTATAATTTCACATATGCAAACATATTTGCCAGCAATGCATGATGATATATGCACAAAGAATCAAAGAAAGGAGATATTGGCATAGGTGTAAGAGGGCATAAATGTTTTATGGAGTAGGGTAGACTTCATCAGGACCTGGAAAGACAGAATTTGAAGGAACAAAGAGAGATACAAATTAAAGTTCTTTACAAAGCCCACAATGTTCTACATTACATAGCTCCTCCTATCCTCTTGAACATTGAGATCCCACCACAAACTCAGAGCAGAGCCTGCTGACATGCTAATCCTCTGCCCCGAATGCTGTTCCCACTCTTTCACCCAATGAACTCATCACATGGGACTTACCTTTAATGTTTCTTAATTAAGACTTCTTTTTTAAGCACCAGTTCCAAAGTATAAACAAGGTCCATTTTTATAGGCTCACTACATCCTTTGTTTTTCTTAAGAATATATAATAAACATTATAATTATATGTTTATCAATATGATAATTTGTACACCATATGTCCCTACTTAACTGACTACTTCATGAAATCAAAAGTTGTATCTATTATATTCCCCTGTGTCCTGTATCCTGAACATGCAGAAGAATGCTTGATATATTGGAGTGATTGCATATTTTTTGAGTGAATAAATGGTAGAAAGCAGAATGCTAAAGAGCACAGCAATAGACCATTTCAATCTTAACAATTGCATTATGGTATACAAGAAGAAAGATGATGGATTTTGGAGCCAAGCCAATTTCAATGTAGATTCTTGCTCTGTGATATGCTAACTATGAGACAGTATTGACTTGCTCAAGCTCTAACTTTTTCATAGGTAAAATGGGCATGGTCACACTATCTTATGGGCTTGTTAATAGGATTAAATGAAAGAGTGAATGCAAAATGCCTAGTACATTGCCTAACATACAATGATGATTTCTGATATTTATATACTAGTACTAATTCTACAGTGATGTGCTTACAATATTATTAGTGCTATTACTTTGAAACAGTTAAATTTAAAATGCAGTCTAATCCACCAATTGATTTACCAGGCATTTATTGTGCATGTGAACACCCTGTGAAGTAACTTAACAAACATAAAGTTTTAGTGCACTGTTTCTACTTTTTGCTTGACTACTCAATTTGGTTACATCTTATAGTTTTCAATTTTTAAGTTTGGGAAAAATAATGTGTAACAGTTTAATCCAGGTCTCAGAAAGCCTTGACTGCTTGCTGGCCCTGTGGTGGGGAGACTATGTCAGGAAATAGTAAGAACTCTGTGTGTGTGTGTGTGTGTGTGTGTGTGTGTGTTTGTATGTGTGTGTTTGGTGTGTGTGTGAGAGAGACAAACAGTGGCAGAGAGATAGAGATACATACAGACAGAGTTTCTAAAGAGATTTAATCACAGCAATCTCTTGAGAAAGTGTAAATCTAATGTATTGAATCAAGCCAACTACCCATGAGATCTATGACTTATACTTTTCAGATAAGTGATACTATTGAAATATTGTCTATGACAGTTCCTATCCATTTAAATATTAAAGAGGTGTCCAAAACTGCTAGGTTGGGTCCAATTTCTAATGAAAGAAACTACTTTCAGCCAGGGCAATAATTACTAGCTTGCATTTTTTGATGAATTTTAACAGGAAAGAATAATGTCCATTAAAAGCATCTAATTTTCTTACTGACTTTTAGTCAGTAAACCTGCATCACACATATTTTGTTCAGAATAAATGTAAATAAAACCCATCCTAATTCAGCAATTTTTTATGAATCAAAATAAATGTGAAACCAGTAAGGAGATACATGTTAAATTGGTACTTTATAGACATCGCATATATATCAAAAAAATGTTACGGGCTTAAAAATATTTACTCATATTTATTTTATGGTGTACACTTTTTCAAATCCACAGATAATTTTGGATCTTAAATTAGCATTAAGATGAATGGAAAAATATTTCTATCAATTTAAAACAGTTTATTGCCAAAATCCCTTCTCTGGCATCTTCTTGACAGAAATATTAATATTCTCTATTTAGAGCTGAAGTGACTATTTATGGGTTGAAATCACTTACATTTTAAACCTTTGATTTATCCCAAATGTTGCTTTTTTGAGAAAGTAACTCCCACTAGAAAGTCTAATCGAATCTTCAGTTTCTCCTTCACTGGAACTTCTCTCTCCATAAAAGCTACATCACCCTTAACTCAGGCTTATCATGGGATTATTATCTTTTAATATTCTTTTTAAATCCAAAGAGTCATTGCCATTAAAATAAAGTTCATGTAAATTTGATTAAGAAGAGAAACTTGGAGTGACATATAAAACAAATAGCTGTTCCACAAAAGGAACAATTATATAGTAAATATCATAAATTATCATAAATCATAAATGATGACTACAATGATGATTCAAGTGAGTAAATTTGGAAACGGAGGCTACAATGTAGTTCTTTCCTTTATATTATAATTTTATGCTATTCATTCAGATTGAGATAAACCTAAGGCAAGATTCGTCTACATGTAAGCAGCAATATTGATATGGTGCTCACTGTCTGATACACGACTAAGGCACAACACTCAAATAAAAAGTGAAACAGAAAGATTTTGAAGTCAACAAGGGGAAAATAGGATTTATCAAGAATTTATTTAAAAAAATCAAATTTTCATTTCAATGCCACATATATATCTAAAACTTAACTAAGCTCGGGAAATATCTAGAAATCTTAAGCTCTGTAAATTAGGCGTAGATTATAAAATTTATCATATTGCTTCCTCAGCAGTATATATTTTATTATTTTCTTATCTATCTGAGGAAGATTTTTTTTTTATTTTTCATTCCAGGTTAGAAATTCCAGGAGTACCTTTTCAATGAGAATTTAATGCCTAGTCATTTTACAAGATTTTCTTTTTTAAATACTAAGATAGAAAAACACTATCCATGTCAAATAAACCTGTCTTGGTATCCATTCTTGAAACAAGAATACTGCTACTAACCAGATATATTCCAAGGTGGCAAGGAACTGTAAATTGATCCAGTTAGGTAAAAATCTCTCTTGTTTATCTTAACTAAAGTAAGTCTGCGGAGGGCCAGGGGACTGTAAGAATTGAGAAACATATATAAATTTTAATTATTAAAAATACAAATGATAGAAAGTACTGGGAACTCAATGGCACAAACTTGATGAAGTGTTCTCTGAGCCACCATTTTCAAACCTAACTGTAATTGTGCAAGCTGTTAATTGCTGTTCTGCTTCCTAAGGCTGGCTAATGAAGAATTTGGCATTCCTTAGTATTAAAGTCTTCCATACAGGAAAAGTATGGAACTGTAGGTATATTTCTATTTTGGAAACTCTCCCATATTTGTGCGTTGTTTGCATCTCAACAAGAAGGAAATTCTCCAATGTGTGAGACAATTCAAATGTGTCCGTGAGCTAAGTAAAAGGTAGAACTTATTTTTCCCATTTGTGAAGAGTTTATTGTACAAATCCTAAAATGTGAAAAAATGCTCAACATCACTAATCATCAGAAAAATGCAAATTAAAACCACATTGAGGTACCATCTTACTCCAGTGAAAATTGCCATTATTAAAAAGTAAAAGAATAGATGTTGATACTGATGCCATGAAAAGGAAATAAAGGGAATGCTTATACACTGCTATTTGTCTTATTTGACAGAACGGAAAAACACTGATTCGTACGATCCAAGAAAGTCGAACTGGCAACGAAACAAATGCCACTGTTTTCAGGAAATATATACCATATACAATTCTAACTCCCTACTTAAAAATAGAGACATTAGAGATCAAAGATTGGAACAATATATATTAGGACCAATAAAAATATAGAAATTATACATAAAATTAAGTATCACTATGAAAAATTAAATCTCCTTGAAATATTACTAAGGAACAAATAAGATGTGAATAAAGTTCAGGGTAGAAAGACTAAATATTATAATGATGGCAGTTTTTACCAACTTAATTTATAGGTTAAACATAACTTTGTAAATTTCCCCTAGATCTCTTTCTTCTTCTTTTTTTAACTGAAAAATCTTAGAATGGCCAGAAATAGTATTCCTAAAATTACCAGTAAGAATTTCTTTCCCTTATAGCTATCTAACCATATTGTAAAGTTATAATAAAAAAGAAACATTAAATAGTAAAAATTTCAAAAATGAAAAAATTTTAAAGTGACTTCAAAATATGGATGAAATTTCTGATCTCTAGGTAGGGAAGAACTATTTTAAGTATACAACAATGGAAGATAAAATATTTGTAAAATGGAAGCTCAAAACAATGCAAATTATTTATCAGTTTGGCCACATATATTTTTAAACCTCTTTAAAAAATAACTATAAATGAAATTTAAAGGCATGTAGAAAATATGTATAAGTAAGTATGTACACTAATGAGAAAATTATATTGCAAAAATCACTAAATCCTTTTAAATCATTAAGAATGTATGAATATGCAAATGAAAATTGTCAATTTGCATTAGCAGTTAATCTATAGAAAATGCAAATACCAATTAAGTTGTAAAACGTTCAGCCTCACTAATAAAGAAAGTTTCATCATATACATAAAAAGGTTTAATTTTTGTCTATCAAACTGTCAAAGATTAAAAAGTTAGTATCCAATTTTTTCAAGAATAAGAGAGAAGGAGAACTCATATATAGCTAATAGGAATATAAATTTGGTGAGCATTGTGGAATAATATGTCTATTGTTATTTATATTTATGTACAGGGGCAGATATTTTAAGCTTTGACCCAGTGTTTCTCCTTGTAGAAATTAAGTTGTAAGAAATAACCATAAACACAAAGAATTATGGAAAAAGATTTAATCACAGTATTAACAAATTACCAAAAATTAAAATCAACACAAATGTCCAATATTGGCATCATAACTTGTGATATTTCTATATAATGAAATACATCCATTTAAAACAATAATTATAAAGGTAAGAATTCCAAATATGATAATTTTTCATGCCATGCCATTAAGATGTTATATAACACAAATAAGATATTTTTTATATATTAAGGTAATAATATTATAAACACTGTAAAATACCAAGAAACTATACTTATTTTTTATTCCAATAGATTTATGGGGTACAAGTGGAGTTTCATTACATAGATACATTGTATGGTGGTGATGTTGGGCTTTTAGTGTACCCATCACCCGAATAGTGTGCATTATACCCAATAGGTAATTTTTTTGTCCTTAACTACCTTCCCACCTTCCCCTTTTGATTTTTCAATGTCTATTATTCCACTCTGTATGACCCATGCATACCTATACGTTAGCTTCCACTTATAAGTGAGAACGTGCGGTATTTGATTTTTGTTCCTAAATTACTTCACTTAGGATTAAGGCCTCCAGTTCCATCTGAGCTGCTGCAAAAAGACATTCTTTTTTTTGTGTGTGGCCAAGTAGTATTCCATGTTATATATGTACCACATTTTTTTCCTTCATTCATCAGGTGATGGACACTTAGATTGATCCCATAGATTGCTATTGTGAATTGTGCTGTGATAAATATATGAGTGCAGGTCTCTTTTGGATATAATGAAATCTTTTCCTTTGGGTAAATATCTAGTAGTGGGATTGCAGGATTAATGGTAGATCTACTTTTAGCTCTATTAGGAATCTCCATACCATTTTCCACAGAGGTTATACTAATTTACATCCCCACCAACAGTGTATAAGCATTACCTTTATTTCCTTTTCACGGCATCAGTATCAACATCTATTGTTCTTTTACTTTTTAATAACGGCAATTTTCACTGGAGTAAGATGGTACCTCAATGTGGTTTTAATTTGCATTTTTCTGATGATTAGTGATGTTGAGCATTTTTTCACATTTGGCCATTTGTATGTTTTCTTTCGAAAAATGACTATTCACATCATTTGCCCACTTTTTAAATGTTTTTTCTTTCTTGCTAAATTGTTTCAATTCCTTGCATAATCTGGATTTAGTCCTTTGTCAGATACATAATTCAGAAATATTTTCTCTTATTATGTAGGTTGTCGGTTTACCCTGTTGATTATTTTGCTCGGCAGAAACTTTTTAGCTTAATTAAATACTATTTATTTATTTTTGTTTTTGTTGTTTTGTTGCTTTTGGAGTCTTAGTGATAAATTCTTTACTTAGGCCAATATCTAGAAGAATTTTTCCTAGGTTTTCTTCTAGAATTTTTATGATTTCAGGCCTTACATTTAAGTTTTTAATCCATCATGTTTTAATTTTCATATATGGTGAATGATAGTGATCCAGTTTCATTTCTGCATATAGCTATCCAATTTTCAAATTATCTCAGTTTGCAGATTATATGATCTTATACCTAGGAAACCCTAAAGACTCCTCCAAAAGACCCATAGATTTAATAAATAAATTCAATAAAGTCTCAGGTTACAAAATCAATGTACACAAATAAGTAGCATTTCTATACACTAATAACAAGCACACTGAGAATCAAATCAAAAACCCAATCCAATTTACAACAGCTGCAAAAAGAAAAAAAAAAACTACAAATGTATTTAACCAAGGAGGTGAAAGTTCTCTACAAGGAAAGCTACAAAACACTGATGAAAGAAATTGTAGATGACTCCTCAAAATGGAAAAACACCCTATGTTCATGATTGAAAGAATCAATATTGTTAAAATAACCATACTGCCCAAAGCTATCTACAAATTCAATGTAGTTTCTATCAAAATACCAATGTCATTTATCACAGATCTAAAAAAAAATAATTCTAAACTTCATATGGAACAAAAAAGAGCCCAAATAGCCAAATCAATCCTAACCAAACGGAATAAATCTGGAGACATCACATTACCTGACTTCAACTTATATTACAAGGCTATAGTAATCAAAATGGCATGGGACTGGTATAAAGGTAGACACATAGACCAATGGCACAGAATAGAGAATCCAGAAATAAAGCCATATACCTACAACCAACTGACCTTCAATAAAGCATACAAAAATATACACTGGAGAATATACACCATTCAATTAATGGTGCTGGGGAAATTGGATAGCCATATACCCATTTTTAAATAATAATCATTGTTGAGAGCATTATGTGTAATATTTATTTTATTCTTTGTTCCTTCAGGCAATTAAAAAGCAGAGATTTTCCAATTGAATAATATCTATAAAAACTCAAAGTTCAAGTTGTAAAAGTTGCATTTAAAGGTACAGTAATAAAGAATATGGTATTAGCATAAGGATAGACATATAGATCAATGGAAAAGAAGAGAGAAACTAAAAAGAGACCTACATATATATAGTTAACTGATTTTCCACAATGATTCCTAGATAATTCAATGAGAAAGGGATTGTATTTTTCAATAAATAGTACCAGAATAATTTCACATACATGTGCCAAAAAATAATAATAATAGTATTACCCATACCTTACACCAAACACAAAATTGAATTTGAAATGGATTATATCCCTAAATGTAAGGTAAAGCTATAACATGTCTATAAGAAAACATGGGAGATAGTCTTTTTGACAGTTTAAGCAAAGATACATGATCCATAAAATTTTTTAAAATGATAAATTGCGCTTCAACATAATTAAAAACTGTTGTTCTTAGAATGATATGCTTAAGAAAATGAGAAGATGAGCTACGAACTTCATGAAATTATTTGCAAAGCACAAATCTCATGGAGGTCTTGTATCAAGAAAAGTTTTGCATAAAGAACTCTCATAACTTAATAATGGGAAAAAAATTCACAAAAATGGGCAAAAATTTTGAACAGATCCTTCACAAATATACACAAAATGTATGGACAAAATTAGCCCATAAAAGATGTTCAAAATTATAAGTCCTTAAGGAAATACATAAAGCCACAATGAGATGCATTTATATGTCTAATAGATTGGCTAAATTAAAAATATTGACAATATCAAATGCTAGCAAAGTGGTGGAGCAATTGGAATTCTCATACACTGCTGAAGGAAATACACTTTGGAAAGGTTTGCCAATTTCTTATGAAGTTAAATATAAACAGATAATATGACTTAGAAATTCCACTCCCAGATATTAAACATGAAAACATATGTCTCTATAATACTCATACTTGAATATTCATAGATCTTTATTCATACTAGCTAAAATGTGAAAACAATCCAAATGTCCATCAGCTGGTGAATGTATAAACAAATTGTGGTACATCCATAGAATGAAATACTATTCAACATTAAAAAGAAAAAAATACTACCTAAATATTCAACAACACTGATAATTCTTACAAGCATTATGTTAAATGGAAGATGCCAGAAACAAAAGTCTACATATTGTATGATTCCATTTATATGACATTCTAGAAAAAGTAAAAGTATAGAAACAGAAATCAAATCAGTAGTTGTTGGAAAAAGAGGTGTGGTTAGGAGATTGAAGGCAAAATGACATGAGGAGACATTGTGGGTAATGGAAATATTCTATATGTAAATTCTAATGAGTACCTGACTATATGTATCTGCCAATTTCATCAAATCTGCATTAAAAAGTTAAACTGATTATATATTACATCTAAATCAATCTGACTTAAAAAGAGAAATTTAGTTTTTAATAAGAACCTTAATAATAATGTTGATACAGTTGTAATGAACATTTATCACATTGCAATTTACAAATACATTTTCACATAATCATCCTACTGAATACTCATCACTGGGAGAGAGGTAGCATTTTTACCATCATTTTTACAGTTAAGGACATTAAATGTTAGAACTTTTAGGAGATTTTTTCCTAAAGTATAATAATTGCTATGTAGAATAACTAGGGCTCAGATTGCAGTCCTATTGTGATTCACTCAGAATGATAAAGTGGAAGGAGCATGATTTTTCGAGTAGCAAATATGTAAGTTCAAATTCTGTACCTCCTTCTAAAATATGTAGAAAATGGTAAGAATATATATAATCTTTCTCATCTTACTTGCCAAAAGTTATCTTCAGTATTAAAGAGCTGACCTTTATACAGTCTCTAGTACAATGCCCAGCACATATTAGGTATTCTCTCCTTATCAGTTCCTGCCCTTCGTCTTGTCACGGCACTACTATCCCATTAACCATTGTTGAACAGGTACTCTCTTTCTTAATAGCACTGCCACCTTCCAAGTCATCCAAGTTAGAAATCTGAAGACACATAGCCTCTATCTTTCCCACTTTGAGAGCATTCATTTGGTAGCAAGCCCTGAAATTTTCTTCCTAAATATATCTTGAGTTCCTCCAACCTTATCATCAGTCTCTATAATTCCCCTAGTTAAAGCTCTCCTGTTTTTTTCTTTCAGAGTTCTGAAATTACTTCCTACTTAGTCTCCCAGCCCCTGAACAGCTGTCTACATTACTACCAGAGTGAGCGTCCTAAAACACAGATCTGGTTATCACTCCCTTACTTAGCACCCTTTATTAGCTTGTCATGTCCACATCATATGAATTGTAAACTTAATAGCATCGCATATGATGAAGTTCTCCGTGATTTGATCCTTGTCTTATTCTCCAGCTTCCACTCTCAACTGCTTTGCCCAATATTCTGCCCTACACTTGTCTTATAATTTACCCCAGTGATGTGTATTCATCCAGTGCTGTCTTTACCCTGAGAAACTTCCTTCTCCCCTTTATCCTGGGGCTAAGTCACTATTGTCCTTCATTATCAAGTATTTCTCTCCTCCAGAAGGGCTTCTATGACTAAGCAAACTTATGGTAGTTTTTCTTTTTCTATGTTATATTTCTTTTTCTGTGTTCCCATAGCTTTTGCACACAATTCTATCATGGAATTTATGACTTTCTATTAATATTATTTGTTTTCACATTATTTGCACCACAGGTCAATAAATATCTTGAGATCAGGGACAAAGTCTTTCTCATGTTTATAACCACAGCTTCTAGGACAACACATGAGATAAGCATATATTGAATGAATAAATTAATAATACATGGAATTCTTTCTGCCATCTCAATGTTTATTTGGCAAAAATGAAGCTTCTGCATTCTATTGTTTCCACATTGTCTATTTTTGCAACACCATAGGAAATATACTAGGATATTTTCTTTCCTTTTATATATCTAAATCCTCTAGTAGTATTCCATTTCTAAGAACGAGGATCAAGATAGTAAAAATAAAATTAAAGTTGATGTCAGAAGAATTATTAATACTTCTAGTTTTGTGTGTAACTAGTTAAATAACTGAGTACTTCTAATAGCTTCCCTAAGTGCAGTTTTCTCATAAACTAAGGGATAATCTCTGATGTTTGTTCTATTTCCAAAATGTCATTCCCTCTATTATTTTTTACTTTTGTGAAATCCAATAACCTTATTCTCTATGACATAGTTTTATTTCCCCTATTCTTTCTTTTCTAGGCTACAAAAGTTTTTTTTGTAAGATTCCTGGTTACTGAAGATATAAAACACAATACATTGGCCTTCTAGATTCTGCTTCCTCCTCTATCCAAGTTTGTAACACATTATTGCTAAATCATTTTCTGTACCAATCTCTTGAAGCTGTCATCTCTCTATTGCAGTGAGTCTCCTTTGCCCTCAGATCAAATACCAACTTCTCAATGTTACCTTCAAAATGCTGAAGTTAGACCTATTCTCCCTCCTCTCTCTTGTCTCCTTTTAACCTTACTCCTCACCCTGCTTCTCTTAACAAATCCCAACTCCTGTCTGGCAGCATTTTGCCCACGTTGGCCGGTTCACTCCTGTTGCATCTGTCTATTCAGTTAAGAACGTTTCAGTACCTGTCTCCTTCATACACTTATGCTCAGTTAACCCCGTTTCTCCTCTGACCTTGCAGAGCTCCTGAGGAACCTTTCCAACTCAGTGCACCAAGCAATGAACAATCGGGCTAAATACTCATATTGTCAACATCGTAGCACAAAATGCAGTCATTTAAAGAAGATAGTTAGTTAGATTAAATACAAAATAAATCCAGAAGCACCCAGGCCTTGGTTTCAGTTTCATCCCAGATTTGTGGGCACTATTCCTTTATTCCTCCCCGAGAAAACTGATAACTTATCTTAAGTGATGCAGCATCAGGCTCACCAAA
>VBSM01001265.1:62705007-62826944 GCA_008086735.1 Cheirogaleus medius
TGTGTTTCAACCTTCTGGCTGCTTTTAAGGTTTTCTCTTTATCAATAGTTTTGAAAAATTTTATGATGATGTAACTTGATGTCATTTTCTTTATTTCTGGTGCTTGAGTTTCAATAAGTTTCTTGTTATCTGTGAAGCTATAGTTTTTTAAAAAAACAAATTTGGAATAATTTTGGCCATTATTCAAATGTTTTTTTCTGTGCTTATCTTTCTTTTAGGTACTTCAATTGCACAGATATTAGGTTTCTTGAACTGATTCAATAGTTCACCAAGGCTCTGTTTATTATTCTTAGTTTTTGTTCTCTTTGTGTCTCATTTTGGATAGAGTCCATTGCTATGCCTTCAAGGTCACTACTCTTTTTTTTTGCAATGGCTCACCTGCCATTAATATCATCTTTTGAATTTTTCAATTCACACATTACTATTTTCATAGAAATCCCCTTTGGGTCTTTTTTTTAGGTCTTCCGTGTCTCTACTTAACTTTTTATACATATAGAAAGAATACAGTCATCAGAACTGTTCTTTTGCTTGTTGGTTTTCCTTTATTTTTAGTTGACACATAATAATTGTACATATTTATGGGATACAGAGTGATATTTTCATACATGTATACAATGTATAATGATCACATCAGGGTAATTAGCATATCTAGCACTTCAAACATTTAATCATTTCTTTGTGTTATGAACATTTAAAATTCTCTCTTCTAGCTTTTTGAAAATACATAAATTATAGTTAACTATATTCACTCTACAGTGCTGCAGAACACCAGAAAATTATTGCTTATCTAGCTGCAATTTTGTATCCGTTATCCAACCTCTTTCCATTTCCCCTTCCCACCTACCCTTCCTACCCTCTAATACTCACAATTCTACTCTCTACTTCCATGAGCTCAAATTATTAGCTCCCACATATGAATGGCAACATACAGTATTTATCTTTCCATGCCTGACTTATTTAGCTTAACATAACATCCTCAGTGTCTCTTTCTTTTAATCTAACATCTGTGTCATTTGGGTTTGGTTTTAACTGCTTGATTTTTCTCCTCCTTTTTGATCATATTATCCTGCTTCTTTGTAGACCAGATAATTTCATTGTTGCTGTTGTTGCTTTGTTTGGTGGGATTTTACCTTGTTTGGTGCTGGATATTTTTGTATTAAATATTTTCTATTAAAGTATTTTGCATTTCATAAAATAAAGCTCAAGCATATGTGTGTCTATGCATGCATGTATGTCTATGTCTGTGTTTGTGTATTTTTGAGCTGTATTCTATTTAACATATATAGTATATTATATATATGTTATTCTCTTCATATATCCTTGAGTTTTGTCCTATGGCACAGTTATTTAGAGATAATTTGATCTTATCAGCTCTTGCTTTTAAGATGTATAAGGGGGAACCAGAGTAGTGCTCAGACTTGGACTAATTTTCCCCTACTACTGAGAAAAGATATTTCTGCATACTCTGCATGATGCCCTGTGAATCATGAGGTTTTGTGGAATGGCAGGTGGGAATAGGCACTTATTCCAGCCTTATGTGAGTGCTGGGTATTCTTCTCTCTAATTATTTCAAGTGTTTCTTTTCCTAGGGTCCGGTCTGGTGTTTCCCCTTACACATGTGCTGGTCCTTACTATGCACATGTGTAGGGGGAAACGTAGCTGAATACTCAAGGGGGACCCACTACAGATGTCTGGAGTCTCCTTCTATGAAGCTCTCTTCTCTCTGGTGTTCTGACCTGCAAATTCTAGCACCCTTAGTCTCCCTAGACTCTCATTTCCACATTCTCCAGGCAGAGAGTTTGCCAAACTCTGTCTGGATTCTTCTTCCGGGCAACACAGCCTGGGAACTTACTCAATGAGGTAAACTGGTCAATCAAAGATCAAACCTCAGTTGTTTCCCATGCATGTCACAAGGATCACTGTCTTCATCATGTGATACCTAATGTTTTGTAAATGATTACTTTATATATTTTGTCTGTTTTCAGTTGTTTCAAGAGAAAGGCACATCCTCTTGAATTCATTAGTCCATTCATTAGTCCATCCAGAATCCATTGGAGAAAGTTTCTTGTTGTCTCCCTGAACTGGTAAATTTGTTATTGGAACTTAAAGATCCCAGGCTTTATTCAGATTCTTTTTTAATTTCCTGCTTTCTGATTTGTTTATCTGAGTACCCTAACCCTTGTGTGTGTGTTAAAGTACAAGTTACTAGTCTTTAAAACCTTTTTCTGTGTATTTAAAAACATACTCTCACATCAAAGGCAGCTTTTACAGTACTAGAAGTTCCCTCTTCTTTTCAGACACCTGAGAATTTCACTTTCTTTATTGCAAGCTTAATTTAGTGTTGATCCTGATCCCTTAAACTCAATTTTGTTCAGCATTTCGAGGTTTTTATGGTTGGAAGGAGTTTGGAATTAGCTTAATTGGCCATATTATAAAAATCAGAAACCCTTATTTATATTTCTGTGTATAGATATTTTAATTTTTACTGAATGTAAAGTGCCCATACATGTCAGTCATGCAAGTATCCCCACAGCAACAAGATTCTAAAATATTCCAAATAGCAAACCAATCTCTACCAACTAAGCAGTTTATAAGCATAGAAGTGTAAATGTTTTGTGTGTATGTGTGTGTGTGAGGTCTATGAAATAATGCTTTCTTTTAAAATGTTAAGAAGAATAAGGAAAAATAAAATTCAGTGAGAAATCATAAATGTAAGTTAAGAAAGAAAAGGATTAAATTAATTTTAATCATTTGTCAAAGGCTTAATTTTTTAACCTAAAATTAGTAAAAATCCAAAGAACACAATTAACAGTTGAAAGTAAATTCAATGATGTTCAATATATTTATAAAGTGAAGTACATCATTTCTAAATAGAAGCTGGAGAAGTGTGAACTGAAGCCAAGAAGCAAAATATTATAGATTTCAACCTTAGAAAAATAAAATCTAATGGATAGTAGAAGAAATATGATATGAACAAGATATTAAATAGAACAAGACTAGAGGGAAAATATTTATGGTGGTAATAGGCAAAAAAAAAAAAAAGCATAAAAAACATTTGATCAATTTTGCCTGGTAATAAAAAAGCATAAAATGAGACAATTTTTGAAGTGAGTAATAAACTACTCAATACCCTACAGTTGAATAATTCAGTTTTGTAAATAAAAGAATGGCATAAATCAATCAAATTTTTATAAAAATTACAGCATAGATTTTATTACAATATCTATGCCTAGAAAGATAAAACTTTAAGGTTTAAAACTATTTCAATTTGGCATGCCCATTTTTCCTACATGTAATATATACAGATATATATATTTTGTCTTTAAATATTTAGATGTAACAATGAACTATGTAGGATTCTAAGCTAATTCAAGTAATTTTTATAAAGACCATTTTCTCATAGTTTTGAGATTATTGTAGAGTCACCTGTGAGTGTCAAGCTCTTATATGGCTCCCCTAAAACTATAAACAAAATCATTTTGACACAAGACTTAATAGCTCAGATGGCATTCAATTTAGTCTTTCCTATGGAATTTGATAACTTATTACCAGCACTAACATGTCTAAAAATATCAAGCAGAAATTCAGATTTATTAAACATGAATAAGCCAAATAAAAACAATTATGTATAAAAGAAAAACAAAATATTATTTTATGAATAACAGTGGAAAGTAAAATAAAAATGCATATATTGAATGTAAAAATCTTGTTTCCTTTTTTGAGTTAAACTTCGTAGCTACTCTGCTATCATGCAAGCCTTCTTTATTATTTACCAAAGCTTTTATAGTTAATATTTTGACCTAGAAATTCCACTACTAAGAACATGCCTTTAAGAAAATAAAGTGATGGTTGCAAGATCTGTGAAAGATAATATTAAGCTTAATTTTTTAAAAATAACTCATATAGTAGTAATTTAAAATGATTAAAAATTGATATAGAGTTTGAAAGTTACCGAGGATGCAATGGGAAACATACAGGTAAGGTATCATGACAGAGTGGACAGCCCATTGGAGGCCACCCTTGGGCCAAGAGATCATCCTGCAGTAGGAGCTAAGCTCCACAAAATGCCCTGGACCTGAGCGTGCAGGGTCCCTATGTAGGTCACACATTTCAGGGGCTGCATATTTTAGAAAGTCTTTCATTGCATGGAAAGACAGGGGGCTCCAAGTCTCAACTAGGAATTGTGTATGCCTATCCCTGCTTCTTTTCTTCAGGACACTCTCTAGCCTTCTATTCCATCCCAAGCCCACATGGCATCCAGCAAATCCCCCAAGGACCACAAGGGCTTATGTTGTCTATGGGGTGTTCCATGGGCCCCATAATTTCTCCATGGTTTCAGGAAGGCAGCTGGCAAGGGGCTCATGCCCACTGGCAGAAGCCATATTTCTTTTACTAGAGAGAGGAAGATTGGTATGAGAGGCTGATGTTGATATACTGAGTTCTATCCTTCAAACTGAGGAGAGTTCAGGGCTTTGGGCAACTGACACAATTCACTGCCCCCCCCCTTTAGCCAAATGTGTAGCCTGTACTCTTGCCCTTCCAACTTCCAAAGGCTGTACTACCTCTGGTCTACAGCACCTGAAGGCTGTGGGGGTAGCAGTAGGAATTCTGTTCCCAAAGAGTCCACCACCATTGGCACCCCTTCCCAAATTGCCCATTATATGTCAGGCAACTCTCCAGTAGTGTCTCACCTTATCCCTCATGGATATTTTCATGTCCATCAACAACTCCTTTCAACCCATGTGCTCTCTTACTGCTGATTTATGCCATGTCATGATTTTTTCTGTTGGTCTTAAGACCTACCAGGGGAAAGATAGACATTCCTTGTGCAGATGGAATCATGCCCACTAGTGGCACTGTGTGGAGGGTAGAGAGGCAGGGAATGTGAGCAACACTGAAAGAGGTTATATTATGTGATTGCAATGATTACAACCCACAGCATTTAGGAGAAGGCAGGGTTGGGAGATGTATTGTTCTACATCTTTACTAAAAAATTCTGTGTGGTAAGTTCAAGATGACCAGAAAATCAATTATTATTTATATTTTTCCTGACTACTCTGGGCAATACTTGCATTTATGGTTACCATCAATGAAACGTAGTAACAAACTTTGAGAGAATCATTGGAAGCCAAAATTCATGAGCTGTAGGGTGAAAGATACAGTGTCATGAGAAATGTACTTAGCAATTAAATAAGTGTTATTAGGGAACTACAGAAGCAAGATCATCTATATTGCTTTAATATAGATGGGTTCAGAAGAGCCATGGCATTTGTAAGTAATAGCAACATTGCTAATTTTTCCTGGGAGTTATGAAATTAATGAGGAATGGTACATTTTACAGTAAAGAACAAGAAAAGCTGTTTTCTGGACCCGAACAGAAAGAGATAGTATCTAGACATTAGGAAAATATCCACATGCACTGATTTGACAATAAACAAATATGTGTATGCTTCTACCTATTTTTCTAAATTATCATTGTTATGCCTCTATACCTCACATAAACCCACAAATTTTCTAAATCATTTTAATCAAATTATTTATATAGACAGAAGCCCCACAAAAATATTTTTCTGGAACACCACAAAACCTACTAATGATCTTGTGGCTATACACAGGGGAGTTAAGCAAATAAGAAACTATGTTGAGTACAGTGAAATCCATGCTTCCTACCCTTGGAAAAGAGAGATACAAATATGTGAAGAGACACATCTATAGTGAACCCTGTACTGTTGCATTGGAATTTGAGTTACTGATATAACCTCGTGGGTTTCAACGAATAGAGACAGAAATATGGATATGAGTAGAGAGATGGATGTTTATAGATGTAAACGTATGTGTGTAAAAAATACATATTCATTCTAGTTCTGTACTTTGTGAAGGCCTATGAAGAGCAACACATCAGTAGCAATGGGCACACCTAGAATATAGATCTTGATTTTTGATTATACTCTCCCCTCAAAGAATTCAGAGCTTCCTGAAAAAAATGGTTGATACAGGACTGGAACAGGGAAAGTACAAGATGAACCTAGAACATCTCATAGTGGCATGAGTAAGAAAGCACTCAAAAATGATGGGAACATGACAAAAAGACACAGGAGTTAGATTAAAGCAGCTCAGACAGCCAAATGCGATGCAATTGGAGCAGAAAATACACAATGGCAAGAATGCATTATAATGGATTATATCAAGAAAATCAGGAATCGATAAATGAGTAAATAAGAAAATAAATAACTAGAAGAGAGAAGAATGCTCTTGCTGACAGTAAAATACCAACTAATAAATGTAGAAAATGGCAGAATAAAATAATAACTATTAGGCAACCATCATAGAAAGCAAGAAAAAGAAAATCAACGGATACTGAAATACTGGGAGTAGTGGGATAAGGAATAGGATTTTATATAGCCTTTAAGTACCTCTTCATAAAATACTTATTATTTACAAAGGGAAAACATATGACTTTAAAATCTAACAGATTTCCTCCTGAGGGATGAAAGTAAGACTACCAATAATGGGACAAATCAACATTGTACATCACCTGAGGGGATGCAGCATTACTTCTGGTCCAAAGAGATTGGATGTAGGTCCAGTCATGGGAAAACATTGAACAAAGCCACTTGGTTGGCAGAAACCTAAGGGGAGATTGTTCTTGAAGCAAGATTGAGAGTTACGTGCAGTAATGCTCTCTGTGAGGAAAAACTGAAATAATGGATAATAATCAATGTTCTGGCATTTTCTATCAGCTGCTCTGTTTTTCCTTTTATGCTCTTATATATTCATCTTTCTGTCTCTGAAATCTATTATTATTGTGTTTTATTATCCTGTGACATGAGTTAATGAATGTTCTCTTTGTTAAACTGAGCATGCAGATTGATATGTGTGCAATGGTCATGCCTCAGGAGACCAAAGCAATTTTGATCTGACTCAATGGCATGCAACAGAAGTATTTAGCAGGTCTAAGTCAGGTATTATTGAGAACAGAAGTTCAGGAATCTAATTCCTGCTGGAGAGGAAGCAGGGAAACTAGCTGAATGGGCAACATGAAAATGTCCCAAAGAAAAACAAAGACCAAGAAAGTTATCTACATTTGCAGGAACAGAATGTGAATTAAAGAATAATTCTACAGCACTGGTTCTCTAATTTAATGTGGAAAATTGTCATTGGCAAGCTTGATAACAATGAATTCACTACACTAGGCCTCAATTCCTGAGATTTCAATTCATTAGGTCTGGTTTGGGATTTAGAGAATTTCATTATTACCCAGCCCTTAGGGGATTCTTTTCCACATTTAATTAGAGAACCAGTGCCATAGCAGCGTTTTGCAAAACTTATCCTGCTATTGGTAGTATTGACAACTGTTTTTGTTATTATGGATAACTTTTCTCGTCTTTGTAATTTTTCAAAGGCTCTCTAACCCTGTACAAAGTTTACACCCAATTGATTACTCTGATTCCTCACCTGGACAAGAGAAACACCTGGGTGTTTAGATCATGGACCACACTCTAAAAAACACTGTATTATAGGATTAAAGACTGTGTGTATGTGTGTGTGTGTGTATGTGTGCATATATTGCATTATATGTATGTATAAGTGTATATATGTCTGTATATGTGCGTGTGTGTATACATATAAATAAAATGCATTCCAGATCTTGACACAGTGGAAAAGCTATTCGTTGCACCCAGTTCAAAACCAGTTTTTGAACCACCTAGATCCTTGTTTAATAAAGATCATCTGATTTGGTCAGTTCCATCTGCAGCACTTAAGGGAATGGGATTATTCAGGACAATCGTAACAGGGACCAGTAATCTCTGGGGCTATCTTAAAATTCTGCCTGCTACAACCCTTAACAGATGATTATCTCAGAGTATTCATTCCAATTTGTAGGTGGTTCAATTTTACATGCAGCTCAATATTTAAACACTTTATTATCTATTATTATGTGTAGTCAGAAAAACAGTCAACCGTAGAAGTTTGATTAGTGAATTATTTTCTAAATGAATGTTCTTTACCCAGAGCTAGAGAATGTCAAAAATTAGTACTATCCTAATATTATAGAAATGTCTACACACACAGAAGAAAGTTACTGCTAAAGATTCCTTTTATCTTAGGTAAAATTATGAGGGAAATTGATGCCTGACATTTGCCCTTCCCTCTAACTCTACAGGTAATAATAAAGCAGGTAAGTTAAAATGACTGCTTGCTTTGAACAGGCATTGTGCTAATGTACACGTTATGATATTCAATCTGCTTTTTGTTTTATTTTATTTTTTTTTATTTTTTTGAGATGAGGTTTGCTCTGTTGCCCTGGCTAGAATCCAGACGGGTCATCATAGCTCACTGAAACCTCAAACTCCTGGACTCAAGTGATCCTCCTGCCTCAACCTCCCAAGTAGCTGGGACCACAGGTGCCTGCCACCACACTCAGCTAACTTTTCTATTTTTTGCAGAGACAGCATCTCATTCTTGCTCAAGCTGGTCTGGAACTCCTGACCTCAAGTGATCCTCCTTCCTTGGCCTCCCAAAGAGCTAGCATGAGCCACCATGCCTGGCCAATATAATTCAATCTTAAATGAATCATATTAAATTTACTTTTACTGTCCCCATTTTACAGAACATAAAGTCTAAGCTAAGAGAAATATTGGATATATATTTTTACTGTTTTCTAAGAAACATTCCTCTTTAAAAAAAAGATATGTCCAACTTATAATGAATTGAATTTCTATCCATACATCTGTTCTTTCTTAGCATTCTTGATCTTTCTAGAATTCACATTTAAGTTTATGTGTTAAATTAAAATATTCATTATTTTCTAACTGTGGCTCCAAATCTCTGTTTTAAAGTGGATTATTGGCCAGGTGTGGTGGCTCACGCTATAATACTAGCACTTGGAAGGAATCTCCCTACTGTTTTCCAAGGGAGTTGTACTAGTTTGCAGTCCCACCAACAGCGTATAAGCATTCCTTTTTCTTTGCATTCACACCAGTATCTGTTGTATTTTAATTTTTTAGTACTGGCCATTCTAAGGTGATACCTCATTGCAGTTTTAATTTGCATTTTCCTGATAATTAGTGATGTTGAACATTTTTTCATGTTTTATGCTATTTCTTTTAGCTTTGGAAATCTCTCCCTGAAACATCTTGTCTTTCCTTCAATGCATTCTCCATATACTACATAAAACAGCCTTTACTTTTCTATTATATTTATTGTAGTAAAATAATATATAACACAAAATTTACAGTTTTAACCATGTTTAAATATATAGTTCAGTAGTATTAAGTACATTCACATTCTTGTACAATAATGACCATTCATCTGCAGAACATTTCGTCTTCTCAAACTGAAACTCTGTACTCATTAAACACTAATTCTCCGTTCTCCCTTCCTTCTAAGACCTGGCAAAAGCAATACTACTTTCTGCCGCTATGATTTGACTACTGTAGGTGCCTCATGTAAGAGGAATCATACAGTATTTTTCTCTTGTGACTGGCCAATTTTACTTAGCATAATGTCTTCCAGATTCATGTTGTAGCAAGTGTCAGAATTTCCTTTTTCCTTAAGGCTGAGTGATATTCTACTGTATGTATATATCATAATCTGTTTATTCATTCACCCACTGGTGAAGACTTGGGTTTATTCTACCTTTTGGCTATCATGAAAAATGCTGCTACGAATGTGATTGGCACAAATATCTGTTCAAGTCCCTGCTACTTCGTTTGTGTAAAACTCAGAAGTAATGGATCATATGGTAATTCTATTTTTAATTTTTTGATGGATCAGAATACTATTCTTGATAATGGTTGCATCATTTTATATTCCCATCAACAGTGAACAAGATTTCAAATTCTTTACATCCTTGCCAATACTTATTATTTTGTTGTTGTTGTTTTAAATAATAGTCACGCTAGTGAATATGAAAGAAAGTTGTTGTCTAGGAAATCTGATATGGGTGTTTCTTTAGAAATAATTTCTGAAAATGTATTTTGTTTCTTTGACTAGGCCATGTTTCCCCATTTTTTGGTAAGCCTTGTGATCTTTTGTTGAAATTTGGGTATTTAAAAAAAGTAGCTACCCCTCCCCATCTTTGTAGACTGGTGTGGAAACTTTCACTGATTAGTGGGTCCCTGAGCTGTGATATCAGCCCAGCTTAAAGGCTTAAAGTGTTGTCAAGTCTTTTTTGGCATGTGTACTGTTTATGTTAGTGTGTACTTTTTGTTTGTTTGTTTTTTAAATTTTTTCCATATATACATTTCAATGCTGTCATTTTCCAAAAAGTCTTACTTCACCTTCTCCTCAGGATTTTAGATGTTGTGTTGTATTCTTTTGCTCATAATGTCTTTCCCCCAGGCATCTACAGGTCTGTAGTCCCCCTGTGGGTTCAATGTAGAGTGCTTCCTTCCCCCTGTCTTCCATAGCTTCGGCCAGTCTAAGACCTGAATTACGCCACCATTTCCGATTTGAGCTTCGAGTCCGGCAAGACAAAAATCAGTCCCTAGAGCAGGCCCCAGACAGTCCAGAATGTTGCAGACAAGTTCTTCTGTGCTCCTTCTGGCATAAGGGAGGTAACTGGCAATTGGCCTCTTCCTATCCTCTGCACAGCTTCATGCCAGGGAGGGAGTGGGGCAAGGGTGAGTACAAAAGCCATGAAACTTCCTACCATTTTGAAATTAAGTTTTTCTGGAATGAACATTATCTTAGTTGCTGCAGACCTTTGACTGTTTTCCAAAGCTCCTATTAGGTTTTTTAATCAATCTGTAATTGTCTTTATTTTTTTAACGTTTCCATGTGGAACGATTACCTGGAGAATCCTATTTCACCATCTTTCTGATGTTTTTCTCTACTGTTACTTTTTTACAATGCTATTGGTTCTTATTTTTCTAGATAGTTCCCATTTTGCTATTCTTGTATTTTTTCCATTCATATTTTCTATCAGTAATGTTGAGCTCTGCATTAAGTTTTCAACTATATGACTATCAAGGACTTCCACTGTGACTTGGATTAATAAATTCAGTAGACCCATTATTCTCAATGTCTTCTTTGCAAGTTGAGAGAGCTCCCTACCCAACCAAGGATAAAGCAGTGTTTCAGGAGGGCATACTTAACTTTCTGGAAGACTGCCACCTAGAAGTACACAATGAACAAGTAGTAGGATTTTAGCCCCTACATCTTAAAATTATCTGTTTGTTTTTAAAATGGTCTCATACAGTGTACTTTGAGATCCTTGAGAGCAGAAATCATGTTACCTCACCCACTCGAACATGGCTGGGGCACGCCTTAGATAAGATTACCTAGATGAGGGATCCGAAGACAGGGCTTCAGCTACCTGGGTTGTACTGGGGGAGTGCCCTCAGAAGAAAGAGAATGAAGGGTGTGGGATAGAGCAGAGGAAGGTGATAAGTAAGCATGTGCTCTCAGCTAGAATCTGGAGCATAAATTGAACCATTTTCAGACAAGGCAGTACTACCGTGTTTCCCCGTAAATAAGACAGGGTCTTATATTTATTTTTCCTCAAGAAGACACCCTAGGGCTTATTTTCAGGGGATGTGTTATTTTCCCCTCAAAGCCTCAGCTTGCAGCAGGCACAGGATGGCCGGGACCTGACAGCGGGAGCCCATCTTGTTGGTGGGGCTGCCCGCACCTTTCCGGTCACCTCTGGAATAGTAGCTGTCACCATGGGGCAGATGAGAAGGGCTGCTCGTCTTCTTTACCGCTCCCAGACAAAATGCATTGGTTGTGCAGATACGCTGAGTAGCCACGCCCATCACTAGGTCTTATTTTCGGGGTAGAGCTTATATTGCGCAAATGCTTAGAAATCCTGCTAGGGCTTATTTTATGGGTAGGTCTTATTTACGGGGAAACAAGGTAACTGCCATAAGTTAGTACAACCTGACTATTTTAAGGTCAGCTGATTAGCAATCGTAATTCCTTCTGCAACCTGAATTTCCTTCTGTCATATAACCTAATATATTCACAGTCTCAGAGATTAGTATGTAGACATCTTTGGGGGCTGTTATGGACCGAATGTTTGTGGCTCCCTAACATTTATGTGTTGAAGCCCTAATCCTCAGCGTGGTTTAAGGATGGAACGTCTGAGGAAGTACTTAGAGTTACATGAGGTCATAAGGGTGGGGCCCTGATCTGATGGGATTAGTGTCCTTGTAAGAAGAGATACTAGAGATGTCACTTTTGCTTTCTTTTTCCTGGCATGCACATACCTGGGAAAGGCCATGTGAAAACCCAGTGAGGAGGAAGAGAGCCTTCCCATAAACTGAATCAGCTGGTGCTACCATCGTGGACTTCTAACCTCCAGAACCATGAGAAAATAAATACCTGTTGTTTAAGCTACCCAGTCTGGTATTTTGCTATAGAAGCCTGAGAAGACTAATATAGGTATAATTATTAGGCCTACCACACAAAAAGGAAATCTCAATAAAATATGGACTTTAGTTAATAATGATTTATCAATACTGGTTCATTAATTGTAACAAATGTACCATACAAGCGCAAGATACTAATAATAGGGGAATTTAGGTGTTTGTAATAGAAACTCCCTTTGCACTTCAATATTATTCCCTAAATCTGAAACTATTCTAAAATTAAAAGTTCATTTTATTTTTCAAAAAGAATATTATAAAGAATAACTTTTTATTTTTATTTTAAGTGGCATTTGTTGTTTGTTTGTTTCATTTGTATTGTCAAAAGCATAGTAGAGTTTAAGAAGGGTGTTTACAAACCAGAGTTAGTAAAAGAATTACCAAAGTGGTGAAGATGTAGAAAGGATACCATATAAGGACTAACTGGAGTAACTGAAATATTTTAGTATGGGAGAAAATGAAAACAAGATAAAATATTCTGAACATTAAAGCTGGCATATAATTTGGATGGACCACTTTTTATAACACTGAATTACATTTGTAAGTATGTAGATAGGAGATTCTTACATTAAAGGGAGATTTGAATACACTAACTTCTATCATCAAATTTGCTACTTTTGTATCTAAATGTGACAAAAAAAGAGGAAATATAATAGGTGACCAGATTTTAGAAAACAAAATAAGTCCTTTAAAAATATGTTTGCAAGTCTATGTTATACTCCATTACAAAAAAAGAGAAATGAACTTTGGACTTCACCATGTCTCGCTCTAAATTACATCTAGGTAAACACAAACATCTGCCTGCAATGTAAACAAAGTCTGTTATGAGAGGATTCATCTTGCACCATCAGAGCATATTATTTAATATTCATTAGAGAGATGAATATTTTAAAGTTTTGTTTCTTCTCTATTCTCAGAGGTAGTAATTATACAGTAAAAGTTGAATAAATTCTAGTTTGCAATTTCACAAATTAGAAGCTGCCACATGTATTCTTATTAAGGATTTGTTTGAAATCTTCTAAAATATTGATGCCATCTTACATATTTTGAATAATAATTGGGATACACACACACACACACACACATGCACACACTAAAGAGAAGGATAATATAGTATACGTCCCAAAGAATGTTATTCGTGTTTTTTTTCTTAGATAGACACTAGCAAAAGAATTCCAAAGCCAGCTTCTAAATGAGACACTGTGATGAGAAAATCCACCCCCCCAAAGTGGGAAGAGTATTGGAGAACTTGAGTTAAGTCAGTGGAGCAAAGGCATAACTCAAAATGCCCATCTGAAAGCCTTGATTGTTGTAAAAGCTTAACAAAGAATTAAATTAGATTATAGGACAATGCCCCCAGAACCATTGTTCACACTTTCAGAGTATTCAAGCACAAAGCAGCATACCTATCAGGTCCAGCATGGATAGGTCACCAAGAAAACAAATTTTGTGTATCAGTAAAAAAAGATATTATAATCAGGACCAAAATCACAATATTATAAGCAACATATACATCAGATAGTTTAACTTGAGAATGGACACATGAAATAGACGATACGGAAAAGACAAGGTTCTGAATGCATACTTCTTTGTTTGGATTTTTGTGCCTAGAAAACATGAAACATCAAAAACACTGGCAGAAAAATGCCTGGACCAAACTAGGTTGATCCTACTATAAACCATGCATAAACTGTATTTTTGATCTTTATTCTTTCAGTAGTAAGCCCTCTTTCTTCAAAAGTTCTGCTAGACTCATGAAGACCTACTTTTTCTCCACTAGAAAAAATAAGATATATTCATTTTTACTAAGTTTTAAATGGCTAAAATAAATTATTAAAATAACATTTATCATGAAGGAAGTTGTGCTTTATTGTGCCAAATCAAAAAGATTAATAAATAGCCGGGTGCGGTGACTCACACCTGTAATCCTAGCTCTTTGGGAGGCTGAAGTGGGAGGATTGCTTGAGCTCAGGAGTTCGAGACCAGCCTGAGCAAGAGCAAGACCCAGTCTCTACTATAAATAGAAAGAAATTAGCCAAACAACTAAAAATAGAAAAAATTAGCCAGGCACGGTGGTGCATGCTTGTAGTCCCAGCTACTCGGGAGGCTGAGGCAAAGGATCACTTGAGCCCAGGAGTTTGAGGTTGCTGTGAGCTAGGCTGACGCCATGGCACTTTAGCCCAGGCAACAGAGTGAGACTTTGTCTCAAAAAAATAAAAAATAAATTAATAAATAAGTAGGCAGTGTGCAAAGAAAATCATTAATGAGCAGTAAGCTTTCCTCTTCATCACTAAAATAATGTTTACTCTTCTTGTTCAATTAAATGAGGTATGTGAAGGCAGACTATGTATTATTTTTTTTACACTTAAACATATGTAAATCCTCAATGAATTCTTGAATTAAAGAATATGAAAAAGTTGCTTTTGCATAAGCCTGGTTTAATTCATGCTGTATGATTCATACATCTTTTTTTCCCACGACTCCTCTATTTGCCAATTTTACAACAGAATATGCATTCTCCACTGCTTTCTATCAGCCCAAGCCATAGTCAAGGGACACTTAATAAAGAATATGTAAGCTTTTCACATCAGTGGAGCTATTAGGAACCAAATATTGAAGATTTGTTCTCCCCTGATGTTCTGAATAAGCCTTCCTATGTTCTCCTTCTTACTAATAGACCCAGTAGACTACTGTTCAGAATCCAAAATACCTGAAATTACTATATTGTTAACATCATGCAACAAGCTTTGCACTCAGGTGAGTTGAATTCAAAATCTCAAGTGCTCTTCTAAAGTTCCTTAATCACATTTGATATCTCCTCCTCATGCCCATGAGCATCTCAGACTCTATATGGTTCAAGCTTCTTCTCATCCTGAGTTTCCTGTCTTAATAGTCGAATAACACAGCTTAACAAATTGCATAAGAAATTTCATTCACATAGAACTCTTCCTTCTCCTTAAATTCCTACATTTAATATAGATTTAGAAGCAAAATCAATGATATTTGGTGACACAGTATTAGGAGCCGAAAAAATATTAAAATGTTAAGTTGCATTAATCTCTAATGAATGCTTGTAAAATATGTAAAGATAGTGTTAATCAAGAAAAGAGCTTAAAATGTGGGGACAAAAATCAAGTGAATTCTCCAGGGAACTTCTTTTAATGGCAGTATCAGAAGTTATCTGCTATCTAGTACAGCTTTCTACTTTAGAAAGAAATGCCACTGAAAGCATTTCTGATAGGTGATCACTACTGTTTAAAGCCTTCCAATGTGGGGGAAGTTGTTTGTTGCTTCATGAGCCACTTTGTTTTATTAATCTAACATTATACTGTCTCTTATTTCATTTTCTGGCTCATATTTCATTTGGGAATTAAAATCGGAGTATAGGCTTTTCATGTTCCATATTAATATAGAGGAGGCGAGAGATTAAATTTGCATAAAATGAATAAGATCTCTGAGTTAGGACTACCATTCTGCAAGCTTTTTTTAATAGAATGATTGATTCACAAAAAAAACAAACATGAAATATGCCTCTCAGTTTCAAACTTCACAGTAGGTAGGGAATGAGTAGTCAATTGCTAAAGATCAAAGACTTCCACATAGTGATTTGTTATAAAACTGTAACATCCAGTCATCATGAAGATGGCAGTTTACTCAAGGTACAGTGTACCTGTCTCTCTTTCTTTTCAGAATCCCATTCACATTGGATTGAAACTGTCATGATGGTTCACAGACTTTCATCTATGCCAAGCCATAAGTACAGACAGTGTTTGTTTGCATGATCCTCTGCCTGTTGAGATAGGACCCATAGGCAAAAAACATTCAGCATGCATTCTTCTTATACATCTAATCAGTGGTATTTTTGCTGGCGAGGGATTAGGAAGGGTAATCATGCTTGGACTTGTTGTTGTTATTATTGTCACATATCATCGAATGAATGAACAGAAACTATTAGACAGCTGTTGAATGGCCTGTGGGGGAATCAATTGAAATGTTTATTTCTTTTGACATAATTCCTTGAATCTTCTCTTGAAAACAATAGCAATGCATTTGATTATTCTTTGTGTTCACAGTGCCGTGTTTATGTATTTTTTTAGTGGAGAAAGCATTCTTTGCTTTCATAATGAGAAAGACAATCATATCTGCCTTCATTTTTTCCTAAAATATTAAATGGAGAAAAGCATGTCCATTTTCTTTACTCTCTCTCTCCATGTTCACTTTCCTCCTCTACAGATTTTTGCCGATGTATTGGCTCAGGAACTTGGGAGGAACATGAATGGAAAACTGATGACAAGGAAGTTTGAGGAAGAGGATAGATTTCTCACTTCTTTGAATGGACAAAAAAAAAAAATTGTGAAGATATACCTGTATCAAAATATCACATGTACCCTATAAAGATATACAACTATTATGTACTCATAATAATTAAAAAGAAAAAATATGAATATGTGTGTATCCTATTTGAATGCTTACTAAAGGGTGACTTCAGCAGAAGAGGATTTTAAAAATAAAATGAAAAGGATGACCCATTCTATGGATACAAGTCAAGCTCCTTCCCCAACCACTCCTCTCATTGCCCAATTGTTCAAGAACAAAACGGTCATGGTGGCAGGGATGAAGGTTACGCATGGGATCAGCAACATGGATTCTACTCACCAAGACCACCCTGTTGACAGCCACTGTTGAGTGCTCGATCTGCCAGGAGCTGACATCAACACTGAGTCTCCAATATGGCAACATTCCCCAGGATTATCATCAGCTAGCTACTTGGTAGCAAGTTGGTTACATTGCACTACTTTCATCATGGAAGGAAAAGTGTTTTGTGCTTATTGGAAAAGACACTCTGGATATGGGTTTGCATTCCCTGCCATCAATGCATGACGTAACTACCACTGGGACACTTAGGGAAAGACTTTACTTACTTTTGCTGGTTTAGCAGAAAACATACAGATGAACAGTGAGATCGAGTGGTACACAGGATGACATCTGCAAGGAACCTTTACTCAGGAGCTTCTGTCCTCATGAAGTTGGTGTAAGCCCGTGGTCCCCAATCTCCAGGCTGGGGACTGGTACTGAGAATTGGGGACCATGCCCCCCACTCCATGGAAAAACGTGGAAAAATTGTGTTCCATGAAACTTAGGAACCAGGGGGCCACACCGCAGGAGGTGAGTGGTGGATGAGGCAGCAGAGCTTCATCTATACGGCTGCCCCCCATCGTTGGCATCACTGCCTGAGATCCGCCTCCAAACCTTTCACCCTGCCCCCTCCATCCATGGAAAAATTGTCTTCCATGAAACTGATCCCTGGTGCCAAAAAGGTTGGAGACTGCTGGTGTAAGCTACCCTCCTGGCCCATGGATGTGTTCGCCAACCTGGAAGCTCTGTAACCTTTTCATAAAAGCCCCATTATATAAGCCCCATTGATTAAACCATTGGCCATTGGTAATTAAGTCAATTCTAAAGATTTTTAAAGGTCTTAGAAGCTCTTATGTCAGGAACCAGGGACTAAGACCTAATATTATAACAAAAGATGCCCCTATCACTCGGGAAATTACAAGGATTTTAGGAGCTCTGTGTCATAAACCAGAGACAGAGACCAAACATGTATTTATTATTATATCACAGCTTTCAGTGAATTATTATTGCTAATACGATAATGTTGCCATCAAGATAATTAACACTCCACTTGCCATTCTTCTATCAGTTGTTCTAATTTTTTTCTCTATGTGTTTGATATCTTATACTATGTTATTTTTCCTGTCTGGCACTTTAAATGTACTCTTTATATGAAGACTATTTTTGTTCTTTATTTCAGGAAAATTCTCAGTGAGTTTTTAAAGATTTTGTCTCCTGCATGCTTCCCACCTACTATTTTTGTTTGTTTTGTTTCTGTGAAGTTATACTTTGACACTTTTATCGTAAATTCAATGTTTTTACCATCTTTTTGAATATATCAGCCTCCATATTGTGTCCTTGCTGATTTATAGGTTTAAAATAAAAATAAAATCCTAAGCCCTCCAACCAACTGAATGGGCCCCTGCTTGGCCAAGGGAATAACAGAGAAATCTTAAAACTGAGTTCCCAGCCATGACTGGATGGGAGTCTGACATGCCCTCTCCCTCATTAACCACACTAGGATTTCTTTTCTAAAGGTTAAACAGAATCAGCCTTTTGAAAAGACTTGCTCCACCCAGATTTCAATCAACTGCCTAATGCTGCTCCTCCTTTTTTGTGGTTTTGGAACTACAATTGACCAGCATTCCTTCCTGGTAAGGGGCCACTGAACATGGAGTTGTTCTGGCCAGTCTACAGAGGATGTGCAGTGAGGGTTTTTATATCCTTTTATATCCTTATATCCTTTGCTTCACCCTCAGATCATGCTAACACCACCATTTTTGGAACATGAATTCCATGAAGTAGCATGAAGCTCAATTGCACATGGGTAGGGCTTTCCTTTTATAAATATTCATGATGTCTCTGATAGCTTGTCAGATACATATATTCGGCCACCCTACTCAGCATAAATTGCTGTTCCCATTGCCTTTCCCTCAAAGTACATGCTCCTGGCTTCTGCCCAAGGCTGTGCTTCCCAGGCTGTCAGAATGGCCACCCAGCAGGCTGCAACCCTTTATGAGGAATAAAGCTCTCTTTTCCAGATTAATAAACCTGCCATTCTTTTTACAAGGTGAATTCCAAGATTATCCTGAAATAATTATTCTTTTTTTCTGGAAAGTCTAGAATTTATTTCATCAATATTTTTTTGTATTATAATATATTAAAGATTTCTATTATCAATATTTATAATTGGTTATTTTAATCTCCAACTGTTCTTTATTATTGTATTCTTTTTTCTTCATTATAATGTTTTATTCATTTGTGTGGGTATTATTTGTCCCATTATCTCTATAATACTGTTACATGTGCTTTCTAAAGTCATTTTTCCTTTAAAGTAGATGTTTTGATTATGCAAAGATCTAAAATGGCAAATCCTCAATTTGTTGAGTGAATTGGCTTTCTTAAGTTGTTAATTTGCTTTTTGTACTTGTTTTTTGAAGTACAAGAAAGAATTTTTATAAGAATTTTTGGTTCCCTTTTTTCCCCTTTCTAATTTCCTTTTCTTTATTCCTTTATAACTGATAGATTTTGATTACTTCTCTCTGACCCATGTGACTGTTCAGTTCAGAACCAGGTCATATATTGGCAGTTCAAGTACTTTGGTGTCTAGCCTAGGTCTTGGTTGCTTGGCTATTTCTGATTAATCTTGTTCTCCTGAGCAATAACTCAATATAGGCCACAACCCTATTAGTTTTCATAGATTATGTTCTGGTCACTCTATAATTTATGAGGTGATTCTGTCACATTTTCCTTTAAAATTTCAATTCCTGAATGATGCTTCCACTTTCCTCCATAGAGACCTGCATCTCATTGATGTTAACCCCTTCTTAATCTGAATTTTCTATTCTATATATGAACTATAAAGATGTATACCTTGTTTGTGAGTGATCCTAGGCTTTTCAAACATTTTTGATAATTTCCTATGTTTGAAGATAAGTAAATGTGACCTAATATGTAAACTTATGTTTCCACATAGATCAGATATTTAATGCTATATTTTTTATCCTGGCAATTACAGTATTCCAGTGGTTAGAAATAAGTCCTCTTCAGAAAACCCACAGTCAATTCAATTGTAAGGTCTAATTTAATAACATTGGGATTTCAATGTTTATTTATATGTTCCCTTTAAAGCAATAGCAAATTCAGAATGTAGATAATATTTCAGTTCCATCTTGAGATGGTTGTTAACCTGGGGACATTGGTGTAATCCTTTTGAGTTTGTGTCTAAGAGATAAGATAGATTTGTGAACATCTACTCTGGTGATACAGTAAGTACAGGCACAAATGGTTTCTAACATTTGAGCTGAGAAAAAAAATATCTTGACTTACTCTTTAGCTAAATTCAACAATATTAACTTTCTCAGTAATAAACAATCACAGATTTTATTCAATAAATAAAGTTATATATATATATATATATATATAGAATAAGGTAGACCTGCTTAAACACAAACACAAGTGTACACACATAAGTCCTCTAGCATTCCATTTAGGAGCCAGAGATGATAGAAGTCTATAGAACTCCTCTTTGTTCTGAATACTGAAAATTCTGGATAGGAATGTAGTTCTAAAAATATTTTTAAATGTATGCATCCACTTAGAAAGGAAAAATAAACTAAAAAAGATAAATTAAACATTTTAAAATTAAGAAAACAATAGAAATAAATAAAACACAAAAATAAATGTATAGGTAAACTTTCCACATGACAATGAAAAACATCAAGGCAAAGAAATAGCAACAAACATAAATCCATAGAAAAAGGTGTCAAAGCCACTATTTGCCCTTGGAGCATGTCTCCATTCATTTTGGGTTAAGGAATGAGTTTTAAGGAATATATCAAATATTTGTATTAATACACAGATTGAAGATTTCCACATAAAATCAGGACCTCTAAAATATGACATTTATAAGGGGGGAAGAAACCTGACCCGAAAAAAAGAATTCACACTACTTGTGTTATTCAAATAAATTTAGGAAAAAATATTTAGTTTCAAATGGTCATGTGCTACCATTGCTCCAGGTATCTGGCAGAGACAAGCACAAATCCTCTCTGGAGAAACAAATACCCACCTATAAAATTCAAAAGATACTCATGCATATAACTCCAAATAACTCCAAAGAATTAGCTCACATACAAACACATTTATTTAAGAATCATCTATTATTTTATTTAACATCTCTACTGATTTTATATTTTTCTATATGTTAAAGTGATAGCTTTACCAGCTTGTAGTCTGCATTGTCATATGTGCCTGAGTGTTATTTTAAAATATTTTGGAAAATCCAGAAAATATATACAGTGTTAGAGTTGGTCCAAGAAATATCATTACTTCAACATTGTTGAGGACTTTTTCTAGATATGCATTCAAACTAGGAACCATATATGAAAAAAGGAATGCTTCTAGATATTCAGCCAAAATTCTGGCTTGTATTTTTTTATCAGTCATGTAAGCATAATATATTCAACTTGACCTTGACAACTTTTTACATCATCATGTTAATTTGAAAACAGTTTTCTTTTTCAGTTCTTCACTTAAATTAAAGTCAATTCTTACAACAAACCATTAGGCTATCCATGAATATCCTCCTGTTTAGTGACTTGGCTGGACTTTTAATGATGTGTTTCTCCTTCAATGAGAAGTCATAGATGATATTCTTCAGAGAGTGTAGCCTTGGATAGTTGGTAGTCACCTTGGAATAACAGTGGTTTTAGCAGAATTCTATTTGTCTCTTTCCCTGCTCTCTCTGTTAAGCTGACTGCCTCTGCTGGTATCACACCCACCCTTTAGTCTTCACTAATTGTAGGCTGATTCCTCTGTTGTTTCCATGATACCCTGAAGTGTAAATTGCTACCACAGGCTGATCCAATTAAACACAGATTCACTGTAAAACTGTTTTTTGAGACATGTCTTTCTTCTTCGAGGTTTGTTCTGAACACAGGGAGGGTCTTGTTAGTTGTCTCTTTACCTGGTTCTTTCTGTTAAGATTACTGACCTAGATTTTAGCTTGTTGCTCTTAATTGCTTATCACCAAAATTGCCTTTGTGTGTGTTTGTTTTTTTTTTTTTTTTTTTAGCAGCTTTCAGCTTTGAACATCTCCACAGTTGGTTTCAAATTAAGTCATTTACTTTAGGGAGAGGTTCAGAGCTCTCTGTTTTTATGCACTGCCTCTCTACCAGGGCAAACTCTTGAGCCCCTGCTGAGGGTAAGGAGAGTAATCTGATCCTGCCAGAGTAACAGAGACATACCAGTGCCTTCTCAGTGCAAGTCCTACCCAGTGTCCCTCAGTGGGAGTACCCTGGGGGACTAGCTGGGAGAGCAGTGGAAATTAGGGATAAAGTTCAGAACCAGTGGGTACAGGCATCCCCAAGGGCCTGTGTGTTGACAGGGGGCATAGTACATAGGTGGGCATGGTAACTGCTCATCTTTGCAGGTTGCCTCCATGGCATGGATCGCCCACCCTATGAACAAGCTGGGGATGAGATCATCATTCCCTCCATATTCTTGGCCTGCCATGCTTAGGGTTGAGCCCCCACCGTATTACTGAAGGTTGAGAGGATGAAGGGAGTCCCCAGTATCTTAGCTTCAAATGCTAGGAATTTAGCCTTTACAACTTGGAGCCAAGAGGGATAAAAAATGCTGGTGAGCAAAGAGAAATAGCTCAGAACTCCCGAGCAATGTGGATATATAGGCCCAGAGAGACGTGAGTAAGGGACTTCAGTCATGCCCACCCCACACCAGCACCCACAACCCTGGGGCAATTGTTGAAAGTTATTTTGTTCTTGACCAGATGCCTCATGTGTTATGTTATCTAAAATTGTTCCTGGAATTTGTGATTAAAAAGCAACAATGTAAAGCCAATCAATAATTTATTGTATTTTAATGTAAATTCTTGAGAAATAGCTCAAGAACTACCTCTTCTTTTCCTTTAAACATCCATTTGTAACTGCTGCTAATTGAAGTATATTTTCAAGGCAACTTGGATCTTTGCTCCTCAGCAGCAATCCCCAAGCTTGGCCCAAATAAACTCTCTATTTATATTAATTTTTCCCCAGGTTTTTCCTTTTATGTTGACATATCTGGCATAGTCAGAAGGGCTCAGAGTGACTCCACCCAACCACCTGTTGTTTCTTTCTGAAAGCAGCACTTGGTACCAGCATGGACTCTCCATCTTCTGAAGTCCCATCAGGTGTTTGGGGTGAGTTCTCCTAAATTCGGACTCCCTCCTCCCCACCTTTGGTTAAAGACTTGACTTTATTTGGGTTGTTTTTCAAACCCTCTTTTCCTTTAACAGTGAGGGCTTCAGTCTCTGTCTTTGGACGGGAGATTCAGATACAGAGCTCTAAAGAGAACTGCTTATTTTCTGCCTCTGACTCGCAGCAGAGGTTCAGGTCAAAGGATCGGCAGTTAGGCATCAGTGGTTTCATTTTATATAGCATGCTTTCATGGTTGCAGCTGTTTTCTATTGCTTGAAAATTCACACTTAGCCTCTCACTGGTGACCAATTCTTGTTAGTTCCTAACTGAAAAGAGTATTCCCTTTTTGCTCTTCCAGAAAAGTATTATATGAGGGTCTGGTTCCCCCATATCTTGAACACTCTTCTGCCACCTGCTGGTTAAAGACAGTCTGAGACACATCGCACATAGACCCTAAACTCATTTCCAGCCTTGGGCACTTTTGAAAAGAGCAAAATTATGGGAAATCAAACTTCAAAATCTGAGTACTCTTCTTAGGAACACCAGCTGGATTTATGTATAACATTTGTGGGATGTTTCTGGGTATCATAAATACCCAGGGAAAAGTGGACCCACCTAACCTGGGACAGTCAAAAGCAGCAGTAACCAAAATAGGGACCATTTGAAATGTCCAAAATAATTCATCTGTGTACACAATTGAAAAAAAAAAAAAGAAGAAGCTGGTTTATGATCACACCACACCACTGCACTCCAGCCTGGGTTACAGAGCAAGACCCTGTCTCAAAACTATTAATAAACAAACAAACAAATAAATAGCTGGTTTTAGAACCAAAATGAATGCAAGATCTGCTTTATGTTTCTCCTGGCTGAAATCTGAAAATAAGAGATTTGAAAAGATTCTTTTTAGATCTCTATGGTCAGAAGTGAATTTAATTAAAAGATGATATTTAGGCTATAATTTTGGAGGGAACAAAAGGCCTTTCTGCTTTTTTCCTCTTTTGCAACCTGTTTTGGGGAAATTTTTTTTCAGTCAACAGGACACTATGGCTTTAACAGTTGAACAAATACAAACTTTTCCTTTGCATTCTACTTGGAGAGACAGAAGTAAGTATTCTAGCCAAACTTGGCAGCTCTCACCTGTAGTCTCAGCTACTCAGGAGGCTGATGGGAAGAATCACTTGAGCCTGGGAATTCAAGACAGCACTATGCTATGATCGTATCACTGCATTCCAGCCTGGGTGACAGAGCAAGATCCCCTCCCAAAAAATAAATAAGTAACCTAAAAATAATAATATAATTTTAGTTCATGTTAAGAAATATGTGATATGTATGCATGTGTGCAAGTGTGCATCTTTTTACTCCAATAGCATTGACTTTTATTCATTCATGTTAAGTCACCTGAAATGATATCTGTTGCATTTAAATGCTCATTAATGTAAATGGCTGAACAAATCCATTTCAATGGATACTCAATATCCCACAGAGATAAGTCACTTCAACACAGCCTCATGACAACTCCCACACCAAGACAGCTTTGTAAATTTTGACCCATTATTACTCCCATGTTATTTTTTTTTCCCAGCTGTCAAGTGTACAAGGTGAAGAGAAATTTTAGACGGGGGCTGCACCTGGAAAATAAACTTTTTAAACTCCATATACACGTTTCAAAGCTGCTGGGTCCCAAGTCCATCTATGAACTCCAGGGCTGCCAGTATCACATGCAGCACATTAAAGCATATCACAGATTATACCAATTTTCTGAAAGTACTGTTTTCCATTCTACAATTAATTTTTATCAGTATGAATTCTCTTTATGATACCAAATGTTTCTGTCAATGGAGAAGCCCTTGTGTGTAGACCAAAAGAATGGAGACATGAGTAAGCTTGCTCTTGGCCAAAAAGTCTGTTGCTGTCTAAAGATGGACCACATTCTCATGTAATCATAAAAATTAGAGCAATGGAGTAGAATTCTGGGGCCAAATGCTAGAAGAAATAGTAAAATTATTTTTAGTTGACAACCCAGGTATTATTTCAGAGTTTGTTAATGTAATGTATTGCATGCTACAAAAAGATAACAGACTAGTTTCTGATCTGTGTATATGAAATATATCTGCTTACTGCATAGTGCTTCAAGGAGTTGTGCTAATATATTTTGTTCATTTCAATATAATATACCTACTCTCCATAATGGCTTTTCAAGCCCGCTTATTTTCTTTTGTACCCTATGTATAAAACTCTAGATTGAGAATTCAAGCATTAGCAGTTACCCAATTTTAATCTAAAACATAATTGTGTGGTTCTGAGCAGTCATCCACTGTGTGCAGCCTCACCCCTTACCAATAAACTGTGAGAAGACCCAAGTCCCTGCACCAAATGGTCTTTTTACATGGCTAAATAACTCAGCTGAGGGTATGGTGTATTCAAATTTAGGGAAAGTATATGGCATCCTTGCCAGAACTTTTAATGTAGACAAACTATTTTACAGATACAAAAATAAACTGACTGACCTAAGACTATGAGGATGACTTGGCTCTAAAACAAAAGTGGCTTAATTAAAAAAAAAATTGGAAAACTAGACTTTGGTAAGCATAGAATCCTTAGTAATTTATTGATGTGCACTGAGGACAGGTATACACTGCATGTAATATATTTATCCTAGAGGTTCTATCCAAGAAAAAGTCATCAATGAGATCTTAAAGAGAGTTGAAAAAAGCCAGTTCTTGAAGTGCTCAAATCAATTTATGTCAACTATAATTCAAGAGAGCATCTTAACTAAGGAAAAAATAGGTTGAATAAACATATGCCTCAATCAATAAATAATATATCTTTGGGTCAAGAAATTTAAAAAACTGTGTTATAGATTCATACTTTTAGCCATAAGAAATATATAAAAGCAGAGCAAAGAAAATGCTTGGATATAGTTTCCTTTCTGTCAAGACATATTTAAAATGTACTGCACAGTATGATTAAGCAGTTAAATTTAATAGAGTGTAAGTTTCTGCTCCAATAAAATAATTTTTCATTGCATGTATTGATTCCCTAACACCTTATTGAGTGGAATGCATGTTTTGTGGGGTGTTTTCGGTAGTCTTATTGATTGCCAGAAAGCTGAGAGGATGGGAAGCATAGAAACAGTTTTGATTTCATTTTTTCATTTCAAAGCCACTTACGATCAATCTTAAAGCTCAAAAGTAATCTCTATTTATAAACTATGCCCCTTTAAAAACTTTTTCTCTATAAAGCCAAAAGAAGCTAATTAGGTTTTAAGCTTCACTAATGGAATGGAAGAAAGGTGGTGGTTTCTTTCTGCTCTGGGCTAGTGAAACCAACACTATAGAAATGGATTCAAATCTGAGTGATAAACTTTAAGGAAGAGTAGAGATAAATTGCAAATGCATTAAGAATTGTGTGACCAAAATACTGAGGAGACTCAATGCCAGGTAAATGGGAAGCTGTCTATTTTGTTGTTTTGTTTTGATTTGTTTGTTTTTGCATTATTAGTGTCTTTATGCATTTGAAAGTCTGCCGTGTAGAAGAGGGATTACACCTCAAAACATGTGAGTGTCATCTACAGGGAAACTGATTTGAATCAACAGAAAAAGAACATTTTCAATACTTTGGAAGATAGACTTAACAAAAAACAGAGAAGACAATAATTTTAATAAGAAGATGCGCTAAAGCTGTAAGTCCAGGAAGAAAGTGATAAATTACAGAGCAGACTCTAGGAGAAATAAGCATCAGATTAAAATGTAAATTTTATAAACATTAAGTTTCACCTAAACCAGAGACTCTGTGATGTCATTAAATCTCATGTATGTTTATTTATAGTAAATATTCCTGAAAAGGCACAACCAATCCTTGTTTTAAATTTAAGTGGTTTGTGTTTGCATAAGAGGAAATATTTGTTTCCTAAGAGAGAATTATTCCATTATTGAAACATTTTAGATAAAATAAAAATAGATTAGAAAAATCTTATCTCTCTACTTGCACAATGTTAGTATGCTAATGTGTTAGTGAGTTTCCCATTTTATGACTCTGTATTTCTTTTACATTGTTATAACTGTTTTGTAAATATAGTGCATTTTGAATTTATATCAACTAATTTTGTTTCTGCATGCACATTTTTGAATGATGTTAAATAATATGAGCTTATAAATATAAACTTTCTCATTGCTGTATATGTAACTTAAATTGGAAGTTTCATATTACAAATAATACTGAAATTTTAAAAAATCAATGCCTGTGGATTCCCCTATATATTGGATTACTTTTGTAGAATGTCTTCTCAGAAATATTCTTACTAAGTCTCACGGCCTGGAGAGTTTAAGGCTCACTGTATGGAGTGCCAAATTGCTTTCCAAAAGTGCTGCATCTTTGTATTTAGCCTTCAATTTTAATCTCAGAAATGCATTAATTACATTTCTGATATGGTTTCTGTAAATGCTTTTAACACTTGCAATGTAGGTTAGTCTTTCTTCACAGTCTTTTCAAATATGACACATTCTGTATTCTTTCCACCAAATAGTCATATCCAAGAAAAAGTACTGGACAATTATTTTTCAATTTACCTATCTGAAAACTAAGTAAAATACAACTAGCTTTCGTAAAGATGAATGCAATGGTGGTAACCTATTACAGTGATGATCCTGTATGATGCTCCAGGTTTCTTGCTTCCTGTCAGGACCACAATGTTTTCACATGCTCTCTCTACTTTTCCATCTTTCCTACTTCTAAGGGCTTAGCATTTTCCTGTGTCTCCTGCCTGAAAGCCATCTTATTTCTGTATCACTATGTCCCTTTTTAAAGGAGTTTTAACAGAATTTTTTTTTATTTTTATAGATTTTAGAGGTATAAGTGCAATGTTGTTACATGGATATACTGCACAGTTGTGAAGTCGGGGCTTCTGGTGTAACCATCACCTGACTAGTGTACATTTTACCACTTTTCCTTGTCAAATAATCACAGAAGCAACCAACTGTCAGGATAGATTTCTTGATTGGTGATTATAAATGGTAGTAATATTAATAATAATAAATAATAATGTGTGCCTAATTGATGGTTTTTGTATACAAGACACTATGCCAACAATATATACAGGGAAACTAATATATAGTATCTGTTAATATCAGTTAATTATCTCATTTTATATTATCACAACTCCATATGCTACCTTTTACAGAGGACACTGAAGCTCAAAGGTAATTTTCGTAAGGTAACTACTTATAAGAATTAGGATTCTAATTCCAAATCTTATTTCAAAACTATGCTATTAACAAAGCTCTATCTGCATTAGACAAATTATATATAATAAAATTATACACAAATAGGCCTTAACAGTTATTTTGAGCAACTACTCCTGGCCTATTTTTATTACATATAGGCATCAAGTTTAGCAAAACTTCCTATTTTTAGAGTTATTTGGACTTGCTCTCAAGTAGTATTGATCCTAAAGAAATATTAATTTTGTTTTCATTAGTAATCTCCTATTGGAGGTTGCGATCTTCTTTCTAAATTGCTTAAACTATACCTTTTTGTTTGCATTTTACAGATTCTACTCCCAATTCAGTTACCCTGACTACTCAAAAATAGATGATCCTCAGCTTCCATTTGACCTTCATCTCACATTGTCTTTTTCTTATGACTATCAATAATATTCCGATTTCATCTGTTCTTTCATGGAATCTTGAATGTTGTTATCTTCATTAATTACAGAGTGTAGTTTTGCAGTTGTCTAACAAATATATAAAAACAATCTCTGGGGTTCCATCTTCAAGAAACATGGGAGGAAGATTATAGGAAATGGTAATGCAATGATTTATCTGTGTCATCCTGACTTAGAATTACATAACTACAGTTTAAAATTGTGTCAACGAAGACATATTACACTTTCCAAAGGGCTTGAATTATAATATGTGGAAAGTTAGATACAAGAAAACAATCTGGTTTTAAATAAATATAAAAATATGTTTATAATAAAGACATTTGCCTGATGAATCAGCAAAATTACTTCAACACTCAAATATGGCAGAATTTCTTTGGCACAGAATCAGGAAGTAGGCATTCTAAGAAGGTGGCCTTATCTGGGTGATTAGATAGCTCTGAATAGTGATCCTGGAAATAAAGGTATCCATTTTTATTTTCTCTCTTTCTCTTCCTCTCCCTTGACATAAAAACTAGATAAATATGTAAGGTAATTGTTTTTCCAGCACTGGAATATGATCAGTGTAAGACAGCAATCCTGAAAGAAGAAAAATTCAAGAATTGAGCCCCTTGGACATCTCTGCACTTTGCCTGAGAATATTTTCCAACACACAGAACAGTGAGATGGAGACCAAGCATAGTCATATTAACTTCAGGGGCAAAGATTAGAGGTCAGGGCAGCTGAAACAGCTGGAATCTGTGGGGAAGGTTATGGCAGAGGAGGGAGATGTGCAGATGAAAAATGGGGACAGAAATCTATGTGGCGGAGTGTATTAAGTTCTTGACCAAGAGGTGGGCTTTAAGGGTTGAAGGTAAAATTACTCAAAGCTTTCAAGAGATCAGCTGTTCTGAGGTTGAGAGCACCATAAGGCTGAATAGTACCAGGAACTTTGGAGTTCTGGTACAGTGAAAGTAGAAGGATATGTATATGACACATAATTAAAATACCAGGAATTCAGTGCTACAGAGTATATATGGAGACATTTATATAGTAATAAAAATCAGTCTTGAAAGACGGATCTCAAATTGATGAACTCAACTTCCAGCATAAACAACTGGAAACAAAAGAGCGTTATGCCCAAACTAAGTAAAAGAAAGGGGATAATAAAAATCAGAGTGAAAAATAATAAATTAGAAAATGAAAAAATAAGGTAAACTCAAAAGCTGGTTCTTTGCTAAAATCAATAAAATTGAAAACCTCTAGCCAGATTGATCAGAAAAAAGAGCATGAATCACAATATTAGAGATGAGAAAAGTAACATCTTTATAGATTCTACAAATATTAAAAGGATAACTAAGGAATATTGTAAGGACTTTATACTAATGAATTTGATGACTTAGATAAGATATCAAATGACTTGAAAGACAAAAATTACCAAAGCTTCCTCCACAAGAAATAAGTAACCTGAAGAGGTCAATATATATTGGAAAAAAATGAATTTATAGTTAAAAATCTTTCCACAGAGAATACTACAAGCCCAGATATCCTCAGTGGTGAATTCTACAAACATTTAAATAAAAAAATAATACCTACTTTATAAAAACTCTCCGAGAAAGCTGAAGATATTTTTCAACTCATTTCATGAGACTTAAATTACCCTGATACAACACCAAACTATGGACCAATCTGCCTCACAGACAACAATGTAAAATTTGTAAACAAAATTTTAGTGAACTAAGTCTAACAAGACATAAAAGGGATAATGCATTTTCATTAAGTGGGATTTATTCCAGAATGCAAGATTGATCTAACAATTGAGAACCAATTAATGTAATATACCATATTAAAAACCAAAAGAAGCAAAACTATGTAATTGTCCGGGCAAAAACCACTTTAAAAACACTTATAGCTACTTATACTTAATTTTAAAAGATTAAATTTTTTACCCTTAAGATTAGGCAAAGGGTAAGGGTGTATGTACTCCCTCACTGCTTTTACTCAATATTGTTGTGGAAGTTCTAGCCAGGTAAACAGGCAAAATAAAGAAGGGCAGGGGAATAGGAAGGGATCAAGGAAGAAGAAAAGAAGAAAAAATAAATGAAGGGCATGACATTGGAAAGGAAAAAATACAACTATATTCATTCACAAATGACATAATCAAACTCACAGCCAACATCATACTGAATGGGGAAAAATTGAAAGCATTTCCACTTAGAACTGGAACCAGACAAGGTTGTCCTCTATCACCACTTCTATTCAACATAGTGCGGGAAATCCTAGCCAGAGCAATCAGAAAAGAGAAGCAAATCAAGGGCATCCTAATGGGGGCAGAAGAGAACGAACTATCACTCTATGCTGGTGAAATGATCTTATATCTAGAATACCCCAAAGATTCTGCCATGAGACTACTGGAATTGATAAACAAATTCAGCAAAATGTCAGGTTACAAAATCAATGTACAGAAATCAGTAGCATTTCTATATGCCAACAACAGTCAAACTGAGAACCAAATCAAAGACTCCATACCCTTCACAATAGCAACATAGAAAATAAATGCCTGGGAATATATTTAACTAAGGAAGTAAAAGACCTTTATAGGGAGAACTATGAAACACTGAGGATGGAAATAGCAGAGTATGTAAACAGGTGGAAAACATACCATGCTCATGAGTCAGCAGAATCAACATTGTTAAAATGTCTATACTACCCAAAATGATCTACAGATTCAATGCAATCCCTATTAAAATACCAAGATCATTTTTCACAGATCTAGAAAAAATAACTCTATGCTTCATATGGAACCAGAGAAGACCCCATAAAGCAAAAGCAATCTTAAGCTAAAAGAACAAATTGGGACACATCCATTTACAGACTCAAGCTATACTACAAGGCCATAGTAACTAAAACAGCATTGTATTGGCACAAGAACAGAGACATGGATTAATGGAACAGAACTGAGAACCCAGATATAAAACCATCCTCATATAGCCATCTATTCATTGATAAAGCAGACAAAAACGTACACTGGGGAAAAGAATCCTCATTCAATAAATTTTGGTGCTGAGAAAACTGGATAGCCACATGTAGAACAGGATCCACACCTTTCACCTCTCACAAAAATCAACTCACGGTGGATAACAGACTAAATCTAAGGCATGAAACTACTAGAATTCTAGAAGAAAATGTTGGAAAACTCTTATAGACATTGGCCTACGCAAAGAATTTATGAAGAAGACCCCAAAGGCAATCACATCAACAACAAAAACAAATAAATGGGACCTGATCAAATTAAAAAGCTTCTGCATAGCCAAGGAAACTATCACTAGAGCAAACAGACAACCTACAGAATGGGAGAAAATATTTGCATGTTACATATCTGATAAAGAGCTGATAACTAGAATTATATAGAACTTAGGAAAATCAGCAAGAAAAAAATCAAACAACCCTATCAAAAAGTGGGTAAAGGACATGAACAGAAACTTTTCAAAAGAAGATAGACTAATGGTTAACAAACATATGAAAAAATGCTCAACATCTCTAATCATCAGGGAAATGCAAATCAAAACCACAGGGAGATATCACTTATTGCCAATGAGAATGGCCTTTATCAAAAAGTCCCAAAACAACAAATATTGGTGTGGATGCGGAGAGACAAGAACACTTATTCACTGCTGGTGGGACTGCAAACTAGTACAAACTCTGTGGAGCAGCATGGAGATACCTCAAAGAGCTACAAATAGAACTACCATTTGATCCAGCAATCCCATTACTGGGTATCTACCCAAAAGAACAAAAGACATTATATAAATAAGACATGTGCACTAGAATGTTTTTGTAGCACAATTCAAAATTGCAAAGATGTGGAAACAACCCAAGTGCCCATCAATACATGAGTGGATTAATAAAATGTGGTATATGTATACAATGGAGTACTACTCAGCCACAAAAAGCATTGGTGATCTAGCACCTCTTGTATTATCCTGGATAGAGCTGGAATCCATTCTACCAAGTGAAGTATCCTAACAATGGAAAAACAAGCACCACATGTACTCACCATCAAATTGGTTTTAACTGATAAACACTTATGTGGACATATAGTAATAACATTCATAGGGTGTCAGGCAGATGGGAGAGGGGAGGAGCGGATGGGTATATATATACCTAATGGGTGCAGTGCGCACTGTCTGGGGGATGGACACACTTGAAGCTCTGACTCAGGTGGGGCAAGAGCAATATATGTAACCTTAATATTTGTACCCCCATAATATGCTGAAATAAAAAAGAAAAAAAATTTCAGAAGAGGGAGAAATAATCTGTCCTTTAAAATCTATCAAGTACTTTTGTCTGTTATTTTCCATATTTCTACTGTGCCATATATCTGATAATTCCAGAGAATTCACTTGCATTCAAAACTTCCAGAAATACAAAGTGTTTTCATATTAGATGATTTTACTTTAAAATTTACTTTTTCTAGGATAAATGAGCAAGCCCAAGTTTGGCCATTATACAGCACTTTTGATCTCATTTTGCAAAACTTTTTTTTTTATTTTTAGAAACTTCTGTAATTTAATTAAACATAATTCTTTGTTTTAAAATTGTACTAAAATGCATGTATGAAAATTTACCAGGATCAGACATAATTCTTCAGGTCATATTTCAAATGTAGTTATAGCTCCTTCATTTTTGTATGCAACAACAATGTCCTGCACTCCAGGGAACCTTCAAATAAGGTGTATGAATATATGCGAGCAGAAAAGGAGAGATTTAAATATCACCCAGATATGCTGGGAAGAAAATATGACATGACAGTGTTACCACAGTATGAGAGTTCAGACAGCATGCTGAGTGACTTTCTTTAGGAATATCTGTCAACAGACATGCAGACCACTGATCATGCTCTCTGTGCAGATTTAAAGCTCAACAAAATGGAAGAGTAAATCAGCAGTGCGATTTGTATACACTTTTTGAAAACAAAACTGCCTACAAGAAGTCAGCTTAGAGTTATTTACAAAGTTTTGGCTTTTACATTTTCCTCAGTAACCATACTCAGAGGGTGACTTTCACTAGAACTTAATGTAATCACACACCCATTAAAACAAGAACACTAGTTGAAGCTTAAGTCCTCTTTAGAATTCTAATACTTACAAAACTCTCTGTAAATAGTAACTATACAGTCTATTTTTCCTCAATTAGTTGATCACAGATGAAATAGTGTAACTACTTCATCTTTTTCTAAATACCAACCACATATTGGTAGCTAGTAATATAAATAATATCCATTTACGAAACTAGTTTTGTTTTGTGCAAGCTAACACCCATTAATAAGAAACTAGGTTAACTATCATTGGAGTCATCCATATGGTCTTTTAGGAAAGTCAGTGACTCTCCTAAAGATTGAGTTTATAACTTTGGGGAGAAATAGTCTCTTTTTGCATCTGATCTAACAACTGAACATAAAAATTTTATTTTATATAACCTTATTTTTTTCAACCACTGTCTTCTAGACAAGGAGTATTTGAAAATGATTGTATATTAATATGTAAAATATTGTAAGATTTTCTCTTTGGAAGTTGCTATTTCAAAGAAAAATAAAAACATATACATTTCACTACTAAACATAGTGTTACTAATTTGGAGTTGAGAGGTGGGTGAGGAGAGGCCTGAGAACGATGGTATTGAAGTGATCCTTCAGGAAGTTTCACATTGGGGCAAGTGTTACAAACTATCTACAAGAGGCTGGAAAGAGTATCTGATTTTAAAACATATAACACAAGGAGAAAAAATAATTTGGTCTTCAAATTCATGACACAAAGTCAAGTCACTGTCCACTAAATACCAAGCATAAAATAATTTTGAAGTCAAATCTAGCTATTACCATAAGGTCAATTGCATGGTTATATGCACATGCACATATTAAATGTTAAAATAAAAGTTAAGTTTTTAACCTGTTAACATTTCTTGCCTCATTTGTTCCTAGTCTGAATGTAGCAGTATGTACCATAGTGATAGCCTTTGGTGTGCCCATAATAGCATTAAGTAAGTAAATAATTGAAGGATTTTCATGCAAAGAAACTCAGAGAAGTACATGAAATTAAATGTTAGCGTTTAATGTCAACTATTTCGAATTCTCCATCCAGATTCTAGATTTAAAAAAAAAAAAAAAAAAAAAGCACAAGGAAACTAATGTGGTCTAGATTGCATGAATTTCCAGACTAGGTCACTTTGAAATTCACCAACAGACAAACAAGGAAGGAAGCAATGAGGTCTCAGAAATGGTGCAGACGCCATGACTTTGATTAAGCTCCAGATGTTTTTCTCCTCTTCAGGCAATTAAAATAACAAGAGACATTAAGACCTATAAAACCATGCATTTTTATGTATTATGAAATTGATCATTAACTAAAGCATGCCAATATTTAAACCATCTCAGAAAGATTCTACAATGCATTTAGGCAGTTGGTCATTTACTCTAACAACCAGAATAAAATTGAATGACAAGCTGACAAACTAAGTCAACTATCCAGACGTTTTGACAAAATTAGATTACTGTTGATTTTTTCTGTTTCATTTTTTATATTACTGTTGTGATTTGTAGCTGTGAAACATACTATATAGCTACCACATTTTATTTATGGTGATAATGTGGGCCTGGACACCCAAGTCACAATGTGTTAATGGTATACTTGTAAACATTTGATTCTTAAAGACCGAAATGAATTATTATGGTGAAAATGAAATAAATTGGCTAATGAAGAAAAATGGAACTTTTTAATTATTTTAGAAAATGTTTTATAAAATATTTGCATTCCACCTAAAAAATCTAAATTCTGTGTAGGTGTCAACAGGCACTATGTACACTATTACATAGTTATCTTCCTATATATTTATCTAAAGTGTGATTATTTTGTTTTATTTGCCCCTTGAAAAGTTCTTCAATGCCAGTGCAAATGGCTTTCACATTAACCTGTGGAATTCATTTCCAAATATCAGGGCTTTCTAGGACAGAACTCACAAATGAAAATCGATACTGTTACAGTTTATGAAGTGGTATTCTTTTGTTATAGTTCTCGTTAAGCGGGGCAACCCACAGGCTGCAGGGCACTAAAGATTATCCTATTGCTTCTTCTGCACAGTGAAAACATACTTACATTGACTAGATTAAACACTTTGCTTCCTGTTTTTATGTTTAAATTCTTTATCTCTGATATATACCTGCTTATCAAATTTTGAGGATTTCCCTTACATTAAAATCTTAGTTATTGCTTTTCTCCTTTGGTAATTGACAGAATCCCTCAGAGCTTTCTAAGTTCAAATTTACATTACAGCGAACTAAAAATTTCCTACTGTTTCCTTTAGAAGTAGGCATTTTAAGTGTCAAATGAAAATATGGGCTATCATTCTAAAATAGATGTTTTAGAAAATCTAGACAATCATCAGAAATTCTCCCACAGAGGCGGAAATGAGACAAATTAAACCTTCATTGAGATGAAACCCAGGAGACTTAGCCTGCCTACAGAAACCAAATAGAAGCATAGGAGATTTATGAGGAAAGCTGTTGTATTAATACTAGTGAAATGCACTGGGGACTCTCTTTTTGATCTGGTTTTTAATCATTCCAAATCCATACTTGGATTTTTTTCTACTAATGTAACAAAAGTATGTCCCTGTTTGATCATAATTCAGGAGAAAGTCAGGCTTGACATCCCTGTTTTTCAAGTTTCCTGGTGTAGAAAGGAATTAAAATATTAAACACTTGCGAAGGTTTGAATATAAGGTACACCCCCAGCTCTCTGTCTGCATTCTTTTTCTTAGCATGGGAAGAAGCAAGTCATTGTAGTTATTTCATATGTTCTGAATATTTCTCTACTGTCCTGTCCAGGCTGTTTGCTTTCCTTGAGAGTATCTTCCTGTTGTCCTTAAATTCATTGCTATAGCCATGTGTAAAGATTGATTTGGACAAGGTTGGAAGCTTAAGGGAACATATACTATTAATATGAATTCAACTTTAGGACTATCCTAAGAGAAAAGAAGAGGCAAGAAAACATCCCTAAGCCCATATTTAAAGAATCTAATAAAGTTACTTTTGCTAGAAATAAGTTAGGTTGAAATGCCATAAAATGTTATATGATAGTGGGACTTTGTACAGAGAACCAAGAATAGTTAAATTCTGCCCTGATCCAACCAGTTCTTCTACCTGCCAGGTTTTCCAAATCATATTTGTATGTGTGTATATATGTGTGTGTGTGTATAGTCAAGTAAATCTTTATATTACTTGGTGATTTGGTCACAAGGCCCAATATCGAACTCCTGTAGAGAGTTGTTTTTGGTTTTTTTTCTCTCTCTCTCTAAACTCTCAAACCAAAGAGAGCAAAAAGATTTCCTATGTTTCTTTAACGTCCAGGCTGAAATTTTATATCACACCATTCCTATAAGTACAGGAGTCAATTCAAAGTACAGCAGTTGACATATATACGCGGGCACATGTGTAAAGGTGCATGCAGGGTTATTCACATACATGCTCAAGAAAGACACAGAGGATCTTTTCTTAATGTCTGTTGTAGATATGCCCAAAGCCACAAACTCAGCCTTCTCAGACTGGAACATAGGCCTGTCCTTAGTACTGTATAATAGGCACAATGAAATTCAAAACATTAAGACAGATGTCTTACTCCTTAATCTTTTAGCATATTCTTACCTGTACTTAGCTGTAATTGTTGCAGCAAGAGATAGAGATTTTTCTTTGAATAGAGCCCTGAAGTCCTCCTCTGTGCAACCCTATTTGTCTCTCATTTAATAAGTTACTTCCTACTTCAGCCCCAATGGGGTTACCCTATGAAAACAAATACCCTGCCATGCTCTGAATGTTCCCCCACATTTACATGTTGAAAATTAATAGTGAGTACTGAACTCTGATCTTTTTCTTTGCCAAAAAAATTCCTTTCTAAGAGGGCCTGGTGAGTCAACAAATGATAAAATCTCAGCAAACAGGTTTTAAGATGTGGTTTACTTCCCGATTCTGGTATAGCATCACATGAAAGATGGAAGACATTTATCTTAACTCAAGCATTCCTTTCCACTAACTCCTGGTCATTTGGACAAAGCCTAACTCTTTTAGCCCATTGCCAACTAAACAATCCCTAAATCCACCTATGATCTGTAAGCCTCCACTTTGAGATGCCCCATCTTTTTGAGCCAAAAGTATGCCTTCTATGTATTGATTTATGACTTTACCTGTAATCCCTGCCGCCCTAAAATGTATAACACCAAACTGTAACCCAACCACAGCGAGTCCACTTGCTCAAGGCTTCTTGGGCGTGGCTCTGAGCCATAGTCCTCAAATTTCACTCAGAATACACCTCCTTAAATTATTTTACAGAGTTTGTCTTCTATTCCATTGACAATAGCCAATGTGATAGTATTGATAGGTAGGGCTTTTAGGAAGTAGTTAAGCTATGAGGGCAGGTCCCTCATGGATGGGATTAAGGGTCTTATAAAAGTGCTTAAGAAAGTGAGTTCATTCCTTTTGCCTTCTGTCTTTGCCATGTGAGGACACAGCATTTGTCCTCTCTGTAGGACACAGCAACCTTGGAAACTGAAAGAGCAGCCCTCACCAGACAATAAACCTGCTGACACCTTAATCTTGTACTTTTCAGACTTCAGAACTGTGAGAAATAAAATTCTGTTCTGTATGTATTACCCAGTTTCTGGTATTTTGTTATAGCAGTACATATTCCAACCGATAAATGTGGAATTTACTTTCAAGTGTTATCTGGGTGAGCAGAGTGGACAGAATGCCAAGTGTTCTCTCAGGGACCCTAAGCCAGATCTACTGGTAAAAAGGACAAATGAACTGACCTCTTCAGGTCAACTGAAAGTCTATAGAGGGGAAGAGTGAAGCAGCATAGGTCAACGATACTTGGACATGAGGGTCAGTCTGACAAGGGAGAGGAAAGTTTTCTCTCCTCCTTCCCATCCTCCCTCCCTTCCTTTCTTTTTTCCTTCTTTTTTTCCTCCCCTTGTGATACTACCATACTCTCTCCCACGGAAAGGAAAAGAACGGATTGCAGACCTGCTATTAATTATCTCTTTTTAAATCAGTAAGTGTCAAATTATGACCAGGATTGTAAAATCAAGTGAAACAAATGTGAAACCATTTGTGAATAAATAATTCTATAGTTAGAAGAAGAGATCGTCCTCAGTTTCATAGCTTTCCCAGACAAATTGTAAGTGGGCTTAGGACTTTTATGTTTGTCTATTTCTCTACTAAATATTTATTTAGCACCTACTTAGTGTCTGACACATTTAAAGATGCCTTACTCTCTAACATACATGGAATAATGAAATGGAAATTACAGAATTTCAAGCATCAGAGATGGGTCAGTTACAATGCTAGTGCAAAAAATTCCCTTGCTGCACTTTACAAATGTTAATTCACTTAATCTTCTCTCTCTCTCTCTTTCTCTCTCTCTCTCTCTCTCACACACACACACACACACACACACACAAATTGGTTTTGCTATTTACTCCATTTTACAGAGCCATAAATGAGGGTGTAGAATCCAAAAATAACTGCCAAACACCATACAGCTAGTAAATGGTGGAGCTGTGATATGAACAGTCTGCCTCCGGTATTTGTGCACTTAATTATTATGCTGTGCTTGATTGATATTCATGCATTAATGTACACAATATGTAAGAATTTTTACCTAAATTGAAGAATTTAATGATATAGATTTTTAATATAAGAAAAATATAGCATTAAACAAAAGAAAGATAGAGAGAAAGAGAGGGGAACCCAAATATTTGAATGCCTTTTGAGATGATAATTCCTGCTTGTGTCTGGTCCACCTGGGTAGGTACTATACACCATTTTACTCATGCAGAACCAAAAGCCCAGACAGATTTAGATTTGGAAGTTTAGTCAGGACTTGACATCTTTTCAACCCAGTGCTTCAGTATGAAATTCTTCTGAAATGAAAACAGTTTAGACATTAGGCCCACAAAAGATAAGAACAATCTTGCAAAAAGAACTTAAATGAAAAAGTAAAAATTTTAGGAGATAGCTATTTCTTGACTGTGAAACCATCATCTCTCATTCAGTCTAACCAGATAGCATCTTTTATAGCGATGACACAATAAAGGTTTATCTATGCTCTGAAATCTCCTGGAATCATAAGCTGGGCATTTTCTTTGCAAAGTCCCTGGTTCAGGAATGCTCATTTCCTCTTGTTAAAAAAAAAATCTGCTACCTTGTCATTTCATATCAAGAGTTACCTTTTTGCCTCCACATATCCTAACAAGTGGCTCAAAGCAATTTCCTAAACCTTATGTGCATTTTAGGTTTCATTAGTACAAAGTATTTTAAATCCCCAAATTAAATCTCTCTTTAGGCCATAAGTTATAAGAGGTATTTTAAATTAAAAAAGCAACTTATAGAAATATTTTAATTATAATTTTAAAATGATGCATTTGAACTCAGAAGAGAGTAGCATTTGTTATGATTAGAGATATGTCCAAATGGTTGATTTCTCCAAAAGAAACCCAGCTTCATTAAGATGTTATTTTATTATGTATTATTATTTACTTAGTTAACTAGTTAGTGCATGTGCTGCTGAATTTGAATGGCTACGTATTGTGGCAATATTTTAGAGAACAAGGAATTAACTTCTATTGGGGCAAGGTACACATTTTCAGTTTTTGTTTACCCCCGACTGTCACTTAAAATCAAATGCTATCATATTTTATTATTCCCTCTGTTCCAACACACCATAATGTTCTGTGTCTCTATGGCTTTGCTCATGTTCCTCCTATTAAGATTACTGCAGTAGACACTTCTGGAACTCCACTCAGATCTCCTTTATTTGGCTGAGATGCAGCCATCCCCAGCTGCTACTAGGCCTGGAATTAATGGCTTACACCTGAGGCTTCCTCCAAAGACTTGCTTTGGCAATTAACAGTTGCCAGGAGACTTTACACTCAAGAGCTCCCCATGGATGAGCCAAGGCTAAACTATACTTGAGACTCAACACCTAAGGAGTTTCTTTCTCTTCCCTTTTCTGCTCCCTTCCCTTACAGGTTTTTCCTGAGAAGCAATCCATTAACAAATTATACATAAAAGCTCAGTGCTATCCCTCTAAGACTGAAAACATTATGTCTACTCATACCACTTTTATTCTATGTTGAAATAGAAGACCTATGTCAATGTTATAAGGCAAGCAAAGGAAGTAAAAGGCATACAGATTGGAGAGGAGAAAGCAAACTGTCTTTAATCACAAAGGACATGATTGTTTATAAAGAAAATCCTAACACATAGAAAAAAGCTACTAGAATGAACAAACGAGTTTGGCAAAGTCACAGCATATGAGGTCAATATAAAAAATTCAACAGTGTCTCTATATGGGAACAATAAAGAAATGGAAATTGGAATTGAAAAAAAACCATTTACACTAGCAAATGAAAATATGAAACATTTAGGAACGAATTTAACAACATAACACGTAAGATCTGTAAATGAAAACCACAAAATGTTGCAAATAAATAAAGACAAAAAATAGCAATAAGTAGCATGCTCCTTAATCAGAAAACTCAGTATTGTTAAGATGGAAACTCTCCCAAAATTGAACTATAGATTCAATATAATTCCTATCAAAGTCCTGATAGGTTTATTTTTTGCAGAACTTGAAGAGCTCTTGTTTAAATTTATATGCAAATGGAAGGAAATGCAATGGACAATATAACTTTGAAAAAGCAGAGCAAAGTTAAAGCATATACATACTTGATTTCAAGAGGTACTATAAATTTATGAGAACCCAGAAAATGTGATATTGTTATAAGGACAGACATACAGATCAATGGAAAAAATACAGAGTTCAGGCAGAAGCAAACATATTTGGTCAATTGATTCTCAACAAAAGAATGAAAGTAATTTAATGGGAAAAGAATAGTTATCTTTCCATAAATGTTTCTAGTACAATTGGATATTCACATGCAAAAGAAAATAATCCTTGACCCATTACTCATACCATATAAAAATTAATTTATAAATTATAGTAGACTGAAATATATTAAATAAAACTATATAACTTCTTATTTTTTTTAAAAAAAGCATATGTTTATGATCTTGGTGTAAGCTAGGTTTCTTAAATCAGACATAAAAATCAAACCAAAACTTAAAAAATGGATAAATTGTATTTCACCAAAATTAAAAACATTTCCTTTTCAAAGGCATCATTAATAAAATTAAAAGGCATGAAATATACTGGGAGAAAATATTTGTAAAATGTGTATCTGATAGAAGACTTATAGCTAGAATATTTTTAAAAAGCTCTCATAACTCAATAGTAATAAAACAAACTACCCCATTTCAACAAAATGAGCAAAACATTTCCACAAGTACTTCAGGAGTAAAGTGTAGATAATATACTACAACATGTATGTACCTAAAAAACATTATGCTAAGTAGAAAAAGCTAGTAGGAAAGACTATATATTGTATGATTTCCTTTATAGAAAACATACAGAATGGGTCAATCTACAGAGACAGGAAGTGGACTAGTGGTTGCCTAACCTTTGGGGGATGATAAAAATGTTCTGAAATTAGATTTTAGCAGTAAATGCACAAGGTTGTAAATATACTCAAGCATACCAAATTGCATAATTTCAAGGTATAGCATTTATGGACCATAAATTATATCTCAAAAGTCTGTTCATAAAAAAATTCTACAAATGACAATTAAGGATGAAAAATATACTCAACATTATTAACAATGAAAATAAAATTAAAGGCACAATGAGAAACTACTACCCATCCAAAACAGCCAAAAAATTTGGATGGGCCAGCTACAGTGGCTCACACCTATAATCCTAGCACTTTGGAAGGCTGAGGTGGAGGTGGGAGGATTGCTTGAGGCCGGGAATTCAAGACCTGCCTGGGCAACAAAGCAAGACCCCTGTCTCTAAAAGAATAAATAAAAAAAGAGCCTAGTATGGTGGTGTAGCCTATAGTCCCAACTACTACTCGGAAAGCTGAGGCAGGAGGTTCACTTGAGCCCAGGAGTTTAAGGTTGCACTCTAGCCCGGGTGAAAGAGAGTGATCCTGTCTTCAAAAAAAAAAAAAAAAAATTGGACAATATCAAATGTTGGAAAAACTCTTTTTCTCGTATATTGTTGGTTGGAATACAAAATAGCACACCCTCTTTGGTAAAACAACTTAGCAGTTTCTTGTTTCTTATAAAGTTAAATATATACTTCCCATATGACCAAGAAATCTTAATCCTAGATGTTTATCTGATAAAAATAAAAACCTATGCCCACACAAAAATGTGTTCTGAAAGCAGCTTCGTTGATAATAGCCAAATACTGGAAACAGCTCAAATATCCATCAACTTGTGAATGGATAAATAAATTGAGGTAAATATTTTATGATGAAATACTACTAAGCAAAAAAAAGAATCAAGCTACCAATGCACACAGCAACATAGATTGATATCCAAAGCATTGTGCCAAGTGAACAAAACCAGACACAAAGAACTACATACTGCATAATTCCATTTATATAAAATTCTAGAGCAAGGAAACGTTATTTACAGACATAGCTTATCAGTGATTACGGGAGGTGAGAGGTTAGAGGAGATGCTTTAGTCAAAAGGGCATAAGTTAAATTTTTGAGGTAGCAGAAATATTCTATATATGGTACATGGCTATATGTATTTTTAGTATGTATACACATATTCAAAACTTATCAAGCTGCACATTTAAAATTGGTAAATATTATTTCGTGTAAATTTTGCATCATTAAAGTTTTTTTTTAATTGATTAAACAATCGCCTTCAATTGAAATCACTTTTGCTCACAACATAACCTATTACTAGTCTCATCACAGAAGCAATGACATTTTATTGCTATTAAATATTGCCATTTTTGTTCTTATGATCCTCTGATTACTTTTTCCTACTTTGGCATCTTTGAATTAGAGAAAGGATGAATGTCTTTCTTCCACAGCAGTGGTGATATCTTTTCATGTTCCATCATTTTCAAGGAGTCACTTTTGTGATTAAAGCTGTTCACACATTTGAATTATTAGGAAGTTGTGTGTAGTGCTTTTGTGCCCCAGCTCTGAACCAAAATGTCTCTGTTCAAATAGTCTATTACTGTCTGCATGGTCTGGCAAGATTTTGCGTCTCATCCTTTGTAAAATGAAAAAAATAACAATACTTATTTCATAATCATGGAAATTAAATGAGTTAGGAAAGAGAGTAAATGAATGAAAAATCCACAAGTGAAAACATGTTCATTAGCAGAACAGAGAAATCATAGCTTTCATGTTCACAAAAAAGCAGGAAAGACAATGGTTCACAAGTAGAGCCAAATACTTGTAATATAGACACAGGATTTATTTTTTAAAGTTTAAGAGAAAAGAAAATAAATATATCCCTATATCAAATCTGGTTTTGTTTAAACAGACTAGAAATCAGATGACAACACTTATAAGTGATATCAACATTTGTGAAGAACTAAATGGGGTTCTGAGCACACTAATGCCAATTTGAGGACCATTTCCCACCTAGCTGGCTGGGCAGGAACAATATAAATGCATGCATACAGTACTTTTTATGTAGAAAGCTCAGTATTCAAGGGGGAGTTGCTCTACCTTTGTAATTACTTCTTATAGTGTGCTAACTTTTGAGAAAGTAATAATAAGTCAGTAATAATAATGGCTTAAATTTACTGAGCTCTTCTTACTGGCACAATTACCAACCCTGTAAAGGACATCCAATAAGACCCCCAATACTGAGGAAACAGAGGTACAGAGATGTTAAAAGGCATGTGCAAGATCAGAAGGTCATTAAGTTGTTTAGTAGTGAATTAATCATAAGTGAACAAGCAACTGGATTCTGAAAAGTAACCATTGTACCATTTGTCCTCCTAAGTTATATATATTGTAATAAATATCTCAGTCTAATGATACCCTGAATCCCCTCTCACTTGAATCATAGCAAAATACTTCATAAATTCCTGACTCATTGGATTAATTCTATCCTATGTGGTCAAATTTTCATCCTATACAGCTTCATAAGACCAAATTTTAGGTGAAAATGTTAATGGATCCCAATTTAACAATCCAAAATAAAATAACTGCTAATATCAATCCATTTCCCAGAAATACCCTCATTTTCTCCCATTTCTGACCTGGCTCAAATTGTTTCCCGTGCATAAGGTGGAAATCCAAGTGAAGATGATGACATCAAGCTAACTTTCTGTAATTTGCTTCCCTCAGTTTTTCTATTAAAATATTTATGGAGACAGAAAAAAACATTACTATTTTCACTAGCATAATAGCCATCAACACTAATGAAGACAGGAAAACATTGCAAAGCTTTGGAAGTAACTTCCAATCATATCAAGACAAATTGAGAAATTAATATTTTTAAAGTAAACTTTTCTTTTGATGACATGGAAGAGTACCACTAACAAAGAGGCATATGTCAGCCCATCCTCCAATCTATATCCTCAGATTGAAGAGAAGTTTGCTTCAATCAGAAACCCCAGGAGAACATGGAACACTACTGCCAAATGTTGCTCCTCCTCAACTTACTACCCCTCAGTACCTGCCTTTCTAAATCCATTGAGAGGCTATAACTTGAACAAAAAAGGCCTAACAGGAAACAGATTTTCTTCCCATTGTATGCAGGACTTGTGATTTTCGTGTATAGCATAAAATTCATTTAACGAAGGAAGACCACAGATGGCCTTTGAGTGTTTTGCTTATAGTCAGAAACCTTGTGAAATGGGGAGAGGGATGAGAGGAATTTAGCTCTAAAATAAATGATTAGATAAATGCCAACTGGAGATTTGAAGCAGAACTAGGAGTTGGGCACATTATACTGCTTTCCAATTTTAGATATAAAAGGGGAATTCTAACAGCACCTGTATGGTCAATGGAAAGGTTGAAAACAAATTCAAAGACTCTCTCTATTGTTAGAAATAGGAGTGATGAAGAAATCCCATAACTCAAAAGAAAGGAAATATTGCCTACAGACTAAGACAAGGAATAGACCTCTAGAAATGAAGAAAAAGATGAAAATATTAGAAAATTTCTACCTTTCCTCAAAAATGTAAGTATCAGCTCTTTGGAACATTATGCTAAGTATATTGATTACTCTAGAAATAATTTATTATTATACGGCCTCAAGTAATCGAAAATTCTATATAAGGAAGCAAAGAAAAAGGCCAGAAATACCAATCTGTTGGCTTTTTAAAATTATTCACTATTATATACTTTAGCAATGTATCTAAGCCAAAAAAGAAAAAACTTGAGCATGTAGTTTGAATATGTTTATCACATCAAACAATATAAATAGAAATAAGTTTCCACCTAGGCATATAGTGATAATTTGATACCTTACAGAATATAAACAACAAAAGATGCATACATGTAGAGAAAAAGACAAAAAATTATGCTGTCCTCAAATTCAAATATATTTTTATTCAAGCAAGGGTTCAGAAATGATAATAACAAACCATTAATAAAAGATAATTTAGGGAAATTCTAAAATTAAAATTGAAAATATGTAATTGAGGTTGTAATGATACAAAATTTTAATATATAAAATCATTAAAATATTTCAAATATAGAACAAAGTTAAAGTAAATGTTATAAGTTTCATCTAAACTCAAATATCAGTAATTTTTCTGAGAGTATGAATAATAAAAAAATCACATAATTTTATATAAACTACAGTGTTAATTTATATAAGTAGATATAGAGGTAGAAAGTTAGATGAATAGAGAAATGATAGATTAGATAGATAAAGGGAATTAATTTACTTGACTTTGTTTCATTTCTCTCAAGTTTCTAAATTTTCTGAAATGTGATTTATCAATTTTTTGCCCAGAAATTCTTATTGAATTATAATAGAAAAAATAAAATCTATCAAATAATTTTTCTCAACAAAGCTCTTTGAGGTCAAATATTTTAAGGGTGATCTTTTTAAATTATACATTTTTAACCTTACTGACATAAAAAAATAACCTCTAAAGTAAAGGAATAGACAGAAAATTCAATAATTCATGTTCTGGACATAGTATAATCTTAATGTCAAAACCTGAAAAGATGATCATAAAATGAATATTTTTACTTATACATAGATGAAAATATTATATAAAAAGAATTAGAGATCAACAAAATAATTTCCAACTACTAAATAGGGTTTATCTTAGAAATGAATAGATATTTCAATGTTATAAAACATATTAATATGGAAAAGCATATCAAGGGATTCACAAGAAAAAGCATGTTGAATTGACATTAGAAAAGCATTAAATACCCATATTAACTAAAAAGACATATATTATTTATTATTATTTAATTTCAGAATATTATAGGTAGAAATATTTTCATTATATATATTGCCTTTGCATGGCTCAAGCCAGAGCTACAAGCGTGCTCATCCCCTAGACAGTGCACTCCATACCCACTAGTCATGAATTTACCCATTCCCTCCACCCCCCTCCCACCTGCCTGGCACCCGATGAATATTACTTCCATGTGAGCACCTAAGTGTTGATCAGTTAGTACCAATTTAATGGCGAGTATATGTGGTGCTTTGTTTTTCCATTCTTATGATACTTCACTTCTAAGAATGGGCTCTAGCTCCACCCAGGATAACATAAGAGGTGCTAGTTCACCATCGTTTTTATGGTTGAGTAGTATTCCATGGTATACATATACCACATTTTCTTAATTCATTCATGTATTGATGGGCACTGGGTTGTTTCCACATCTTTGTAATTGTGAATTGTGCTGCTATAAACATTCAAGTGCATATATCTTTATTACAAAATAACTTTTTTTCCTTTGAGTAGATGCCTAGTAGTGGGATTGCTGGGTCATATGGTATTTCTATTTTTAGTTCTTTGAGACATCTCCAAATTACTTTCCACAGAGATTATACTAATTTGCAATCCCACCAGCAGTGTATGAGTGTTCCTATCTCTCTGCATCCATGCCAGCATTTGTTATTTTGGAACTTTTTGATAAAAGCCATTCTCACTGGAAAGTGATAGATCATTGTGGTTTTGATTTGCATTTCCCTGATGATTAGAGACGTTGAGCATTTTTTCATGTTTGCTGGCCATTATTCTGTCTTCTTTTGAAAAGTTTCTGTTCATGTCCTTTGCCCACTTTTTAATGGGGTTGTTTGATTTTTTCTTGTTAAATTTCTTAAGTTCTATATAGATTCTAGTTATCAGCCCTTTATTGGATGTGTAGCATGACAATATTTTCTCCCATTCTGTGGGTTGTTTGTTTGCCCTAATGACAGTTTCCTTGGCTGTGCAGAAGCTTTTTAATTTGATCAGGTCCCATTTATTTAATTTTATTGTTGCTATGATTGCTTTGGGGTCTTCTTCATAAATTCTTTGCCTAGGCTAAGTCTATAAGAGTTTTCCCAACATTTTCTTTTAGAATTCTGATAGTTTCATGCTTAGGTTCAAGTCTATTATCCATCATGAGTTGATTTTTGTGACTGGTGAGAGGTGTGGATCCAGATTCAATCTTCTGCATGTGGTTATCCAATTTTCCCAGCACCATTTATTAAATAGATATTCTTTTCCCTAATATATATTTTTGTCTGCTTTACCAAAGATTAGATGACAATATAAGGATGGTTTTATGTCTGAGTCTCAGTCCTGTTCCAAAGGTCTATATCTCTGTTCTCATGCCAGTACCATGCTGTTTTGGTTGCTATAGCCCTGTAGTATAGCTTGAAGTTTGGTAGATTGATGCCTCCCAATTTGTTCTTTTTGCTTAAAATTGCTTTTGCTATATGGGGTCTTCTCTGCTTCCATATGAGGCATAGAATCATTTTTTCTAGATCTGGGAAAAATGATGATGGTATTTTGATAGGGATTGCATTGATTCTGTAGATCACTTTAGGGAGTACAGACATCTTAACAACACTGAGTCTGCCAATTCATGAGCATGGTAGGGTTTTCCATCTGTTTACATCCTCTACAATTTCTTTTCTCAGTGTTTCATAGTTCTACCTATGAAACAATCCCTCTCACCTCCTTAGCTAAATATATTCCTAAATATTTAATTTTCTTTGAAAGGTGTTGCATCTTTGATTTGATTTTTGGCGAGACTTACCTATTTTAAGCCAACAGTCAACAGAGTACTTAACAGTTAAACACAATCACTTTCTCTTTGAAATCAAAACCAAAATGAGACTGGCTGATTTCACAATTTTTCAAATGTTATCTGGAAATATTGATCAATATGGTAAAACAGCATGATAAATAAAAGGAAAAGAAAAAAAGACAATCATTTAAGAAGAAAAATATCATTAAACATTTTTAAAACCAAAATCATTAGCTGAACTAATTAAACTTCCCTTAGTTTATAAGCTAAAGGATATTAATACAACATTCAAAAATTTTCCTTTTTATCATCAATAATCATTTAGAAAACATAAAAACAGTAAATATTTCAATTGTAGTAGCATCAAAATACATAAAATACCCTAGGATAAACTAAGCAAGGTATATGTAAAGAAATCAAATCGCACTGAGATATTTAAAGAAAGATTTAAAGTAATATATGTGTTTTTTATGGCTGGAGTGACTAAACAAGTAATAAAGCTCAAACAATTAAACAAGTTTGTTTTTGACATAGTGACAGACAATAATATCAATAGAACAGAATAGGGAGATCAGAGTAGACCTGGGTGTACATAATTGGTTAATGATCATAACAGAGAAATCACAAAGTAAAACTGACAAAGGGCTTATTTAATAAGTGGTACTTGAAAGTTTATGCTTTATTCTTAAGTAAAGCAAATCTCAGGATTAAAGAATAAAATATGCTTTAATTAAATTTTTAAAAAATAATATAAATTATGTACTTAGAATTTGATTTTTAAATATTGAAAGGATTTGATGGCTTAAGAGCAATGGAAGAAACCAAAACCCAAAGCATTGGTAGAGTTGATATTCTCAATATTCTGTTAATCATGAACAATATGCTCTGAAACATATTTTCAAGAAATATGACAAAGGATTACTATTCTAATCTATAATGAAATCACACAATCAGAAAAATATTCCATTTCATAGCTGCAGACCCCAATACATGGTCAAATTAAATTAAATGGAGGATCTAAAGGAATGTGTCTATCTAATAAATTATTAGAAAAATATTCGATCTTTCAAATCAATGAAATGCATAGTTTTTAAAAATAAAATTTTGTTTCTCATTCCACTCATTAAATATTCATAATGAAAGTAAAAATATCAAACAAAAGTAAGAGTACATTGAAACACTCACATACTCAAGTAGTATTGTGCATTTTCACAATCTATACAGAAAGCTATTTGCTCATGTTTACCAGAAATTTTCAAATTGTTGATGCCTTTCACATGGTAATACAACTGATAGAAATCTATCCTAAGAGACTAATCTGACTAGCCATTGAGGCATATTTATAACAAGAAAAATACTGGAGATATCAAAATGTGCAACAATAAAAGATTAAGTAAAATATAATGTATCCCCATGAAACAGTATTATATAACTGGTAAATATTGCTATCTATATTCTTTAAGGATGTGAGGAAATACTTAGGGTGAAACATTAAGTGGTAAAATCAAGTTATGCAATGTATACACAGTATGATCCACCTATAAAAACCAATATAAAAGAAAGGAAGGAAATTATATTTACTGTGGTTATTTCTCTGTTATGAGATAATGAACAATTTTCATTCTTCTCTATACTGTTTTATAGTTTTGACTTTTTTAAAAAGCTAGGCAAACATCAAAAATAAGCAATACTTACTTTTTGAATAATTCTAACCATGGCTCACTATAGAACTCAAATTCTCCTACTCCGTAAAGACTTCTTCTGGTAGAATGAATGATTTCTTTGGCCAGAAGCATCTCTCGGTCCTCTAAACCCTAATAATATTATGCTTATAAATTTTATGTTTTGCTGATTGAATTTTCCTTGTATAGTATTGTATATGTGCGTATCTGCGCTGTGCATTAAATTAAAACCACCTGAAGACAAACCTATCACAGTACACCAGTCTATTTCCCAAACAAAGTTGATACTTGAAAAAGAAAAATAGACACACACATACACACACACACTCACATACACACTCACACGAGGGCTGTCCAGAAAGTATCTAGCCATTAATACTATTTTTCATATGTTCATATATGTAAAAAATTGGTTAATGATCATAACAGAGAAATCACACAGTAAAACCGATGAAGGAGTTACTTCTCTCTCTTTCTCTCTCGCTATATAGAGGGGGAAAAAACACACAATGGGTGACTCCAAGTTGCTGGCACACCTGTGGCTCAAATGTAGAATAAATGGTGCATTTTATCTTTTCCTTAAAGAGAGGAAGAGGAAGAGAAGGCATTATGCATAAGCTGTGACTTTTCCTTATGCTGTAACTTCGTATTTCGAATATGATCCTGGGAGTTTATCAACAGCCCTGTCTGCACTTTAAATACAGCACCTAAAACTGAAATCATTTTTTCAGTCTTATTCCCCCCATTTATTCACAAGTAGTATACCAACTTATCTCCCTGCCATTCAAACTCCACATTTTGGAGTCATGTACTAATATACCAGGATGTACTAATTTCATGCCATCTTCATTCATCGGTATCTGTTACAGTAATATATTCATGACAAACTTTCTGCTTAATTGTTTTGCCTTTAATTATGAACAGGCCCTTACATTTTGAATTTTGTGAGTTCCCTTTATCTTCTTGACGCCAAAGTTCCTCATCTTGCATTTATTCTTAATATTGACCCCAGACCAATATTCTGAAAGGCATACTCTGATTATGACCACCTACCCTCCAAGGGTATTGAATTGTTCCAAGAATTAGCCATATCCAGTCTCCTTAAATTAGCTTTCTAGGCCCTATACAAATTTGACATCAATTTTCATCTTGTCATTCTCTCTGGTAAAAATGTGTAAAGATGTTCTCTTAACTGTACAACGGATTCATTCTTTTAAGGAACCAGAACATACCATTTTTTATTGCATTTAAAACACACATTGTTTCACAATTTCACATCACTGAAATCATGACATGTCTTACATCTAACATCTTTTTCCTTTAAAAGCATAAACAAAATAATATAACACCTTGAAAGAGATGGCATCTTAAATTTGATGAAATAAAAATATTTCTTGGTCCTCGCCATCTATAACCATGATTTTCAAATAGTAAGTGCTCAAATATTTGTTCAACACATAAATATGTGTTAAGAAACATGTTTCGTGTGTTGGTAACCAATGAATTAGCCCAGTCTGTTTGTTATGTTGCACCTCTTCTAACAATAATTTAAAATGTAGCAGCTACAAAAAAGAGACTGAGATGATAAATAAAAGAAATACGCATATTTCATAAGTTAATCTAGCATGCTAGTGTGGGCAGACATAAGTTCAAAATTTCACAGACTACAAATTAGTACCATTTTGAAATAGTAATTTAATAATCAACTTTTCTTCACATGTTAGATATTTTATAGAATTTCATCATTTTTCTAAACTGGCATTTTCTCTGACAATTATCTTACATTGGTATTCACACTAATTCCAAAGTGTTTCATTTTTATGAAGAAAAAAGAATTGTCTACTTAAAAACACATTGATAGCAGTAATGAAACTATTTTCTTTTATAACATGAACTGTGCTGCCAGAACCTGCTTACATGAGCAATTGGGTAAAAGAAAGCTAATTTCTCAGAAGACATTTGCATGGTCCCTTTAAAATTGAAACAAATAAAAGATTTCAGTAATTTATTCCATGAGCAAATTGAGACATCTCTTGTTCTGGAATTTAAGCACCATACATTCAAGTTCACCATGCTGAATATATAGGTTATATTTAACATGTGTCCAGTAAAGCATATGAAAACTTTTAACAATTTATCAATCTTCCAAATATTCTTTCTTTAAAACCTGAAATCAATGACAAGACACTCATACATAGTTGAACGGGGTTTTTTTTTTTTTAATAGTGTGACCATTATTCTGATTTGTCTAAAAAAGAGAGTTTCTAAGGCCACTCTCAAGAGTATTCTGTTTTGTACAATAAATTTATACATTCCTCCTAGACTGAAGTTCCCCAAGAATGACTCCAATTCTATAAAATCACTTGGCTATTGCTAATATTCATTTTATCATTTTTAAATTATTTTAATAAAATATAATAATATGTAAAAAAAATGTACATATTTATCATGGGTCTATCCATTTCAAAATGCAGCCCTCTTGGGAGGAACAGTATTTGTGTTCCTCAGAAGGTGGGTATGAACTTGATGTGATGGGGCTTGCAGAGGTGTTCAAAGCAACAGGGGACCACTATGCATGTGGGGCAGAAAAGCAGGGGGTGCGGAAAGGTAGCCAGTGGCAGAGACTGGAGCCCTGGGATGATTGGTGCAAACCAGATGGCCTCCACAAAGTGGCATTTGGTTACTATGTCAGGTCTACAGGAGCTTGTGAAGCTATCTGGCCTTTCAGATCAGATAAAGCAGATTTTAATTCTGAATTTCTTTTCCAAATACTCTGAGACATTAGGCAAATAATAACTTCTCTCAGCCTCAACTTTCTCATGTATAAAAAGTTGATATTAACCTTGACATTATACATCTGTGTGAGAGGATATATATACATTCACTTAGCCCAGTGAATTGTATAGCCAATGTTTTCACTTTTCCTATGAGTATTTAGCATTGAAGAGGTGTCATTTGAAATGGTACTGCTACTTGTCTAATAAGCATAGCAGGCAGATTAATAAAACCGCACTTTCTGTAACGTCACTCTATACTCAAAATGCACTATTTTACGCTCAATCTCTCCCTCCCTCCCCTACTTTTTGTCCTTCATCTTTATCTCTTCTTTTGCTGTTTTGTAATACATTTTCATTCTACCATTTTAGAAGCTAAATTCAAGTTATATAATAAATGTTCAAAGCATAAAGAAGATACAAATTTAACTGGAAATCAGAATTTAAACTAAAATTTAGACTTCTAAATATTCACATTTTTAGGACGGTGCGATGGCTCACGCCTATAATCCTAGTACTCTGGGAGGCCGAGGCGGGAGGATCACTCAAGGTCTGGAGTTCGAAACCAGCCTGAGCAAGAGTGAGACCCTGTCTGTACTAAAAATAGAAAGAAATTAATTAGCCAACTAAAAATATATAGAAAAAATTAGCTGGGCATGCTGGCGCATGCCTGTAGTTCCAGCTACTCAGGTGACTGAGGCAGAAGGATTGCTTGAGCCCAGGAGTTTGAGGCTGCTGTGAGCTAGGCTGTCGCCATGGCACTCTAGCCTGGGCAACAGAGTGAGACTCTGTCTCAAAAAAATAAATCAATATTTACATTTTTATAGATAACAGAGACTGGGAAGTGAGTGGAGGGAAAGGGGGAGGGTGAAGAGAAGTGGGTTAGAGGGTACAAGCATACAGTGAGGTAGAATAATTCAATGTTTCATAGTAGAGTAGGATGTCTATACTTAAAAACAATGTACTGTACTCAGGTGATAGACTCCCTGAATACCCTGACTTGATCACTACTTGTTATATACATGTAAAAAATTTCCCATGTAGTACATAAGGGGATAATGCTAATTTTAAATAAAATGCAAATTTATTATCTCAAAAATAATAAATATTCATATTTTTAAAAAAAATTTGGATGTTAGATCCCTTGGACTATTCAATCATTTAGTAATACATGGTACCGAATATAACGAAAGATCTTACTTATACAAGACCTTATAGAAAGAATTAAACATGCACAGGGCAAAAGGTGGTACTGGTAGAAAGGGTGTTTAAGAATGTCACATAAGTTATTCTGGCCATTCAGAAGAGAAAGAGGTCACCCTGTGCTTGGGGTAGGGGTATGGGCCGTGGGAAAGGGACAACATAAAGCTACATGGACAAAAGGGCCCTAGACTTTTAGGATCTGAACGTGAAATACAATGAGAAGGACGTTGTTTGGGAGAGGCATGGGGAGGAACCACATAAGCAAAAGCCTGGCGATGTGAGAAACGAAGAGACCACAGTGGGTTATTTTGGACTGCAGGTAGAGTCTATGAAGGCGTGGAGGGACATAACATCCATGCTGCAAAAGCCAAGCTCATGGCTCATTAATTTATAGCTATATATACTCAGGTACGACATCTATCTCATTGGGAAAACGTAGTAGCAGGAGATATCTGAGAATTAAATACGTTGTTTAAGTCTCTAATATGTTGTCAGCTTACAGGACACAGATAGTCTTTCTCTTTTTTCCAGTGCAACGTGTGGGCCCTGAGATACCTGGGTAGGACAGTGACCTGGCTAGAGCTATGTTCCACATAACACTATAGAATACAGAGGGAAAAAAAGGTAAAATGTACTCCTTTAAAAAAAATCATTTTATACACTGTGATTTGCTCCAGTCTTTGGACCTGCTTTGAACTATACTAAGCCATAATTTCACTTAATTTATTTCTCTGAAAAAACTTAGCATGTTACATAAGACTAACAAGTACAAGGTTTCCAAGAAAAATCTTTGAAAAGAACGTGTGACCTGGTGTAGACTGGGGCACTTAGTATTTTAACACATAATGGAAAAATTTAGGGAAAGAGGTATAAAGGTTGCAGCTAAGGTAAAACTGAAAACATACATTTAGACAGGCTGAAAACAGCATTTAGTAGAATTTCTTAGCCATGCTAAGACATAGGCCAATCTTGCTCCTGCAGGCAGTGAGGGGGTCGCCTTTTTGGAACAAGGATTCGAACAGACCATGAGGATAAGGGGCAGGTCCAGATTGCTGCAAACAATCTAACAACAATGACCTTTGCACCAATCTGAGGCCACGGTATGTCTGTGTCATTAGGGATGACTTTTGTCTGCAACCCTCCAGGAAAAAGGAGACAAAAGTACCACATGGAGCATTATTTTATTAACTCTCAGGTAGCAAATTGTACAGACCTTTCAGTTTCACTTGCATGAGAGAGTCTTCCAGCTCCTTTCTCTCATCCTAGTTTGGCATCTCCTTTTCTTCATTATCTCTTTTTCAATGCTTGGGCAAACCCGCTACCCAAAGAGCACAGGCAACCTCACTACAAAACATTTTGTAGGTTTTATCAGGAAAGATAGCAATAATGCTTGCCACCTGCTGGTACAGGATTGTATACAGTTGAATGTTCATGACTGGTTCCCTGATGCCCTTCACTGAGCCTTACTTTTCAATTAGTTGCCCAGTAAAAAAGATTCTGCGCTCTAGGAGAACTAAATGAACTAGATTTCGATTATAACTTCTATTTTTTAAAGACATACTGGCAAGTACATAGTAATTTGTTTCAATGTAGGAAAAAAGCATAGTGATTTATTGGAATAATCAATTTATCTAGAGATATAGACATCAATAGATTGATCAATTGATAGATGTGGATGTAGACATATAGATATAGATATGATACAGATATAGAAATAAAAAATTTATATCTTACTCATCTCAAATCTCCCGAAGTTGTTGATATTTTTCCCCATACACTTTCTGAAATGCTGAAATATATGTTATCTTTTTTTCCTTTTCCAACAGAGCTTCAGGATTTAAAGTTAACATAAGTTTTAAACAGATGAGTTAAAATGTCAGCCAAAATTTCAGAGCTAAAAATTGAAAACGTTTGCTCTACTTTTCATTTTATCTCCTTAACCTCCTTCAGGTATATTTAGTAGAATGAAGAGGCCAGGGTGGGAAAGTGCCTGTTTGAAGGAAGAAACTCCTGTATTCAAGTCCTCACCAAAGCTGTGTGACTTTGAACACGTTGCTTTGTCTCTCCAAATGTCAATTCTGTCATCTATAAAACTGGGATTGTATTATTTACTTTAAATGGTTTTCTGAGGCTTGAGATCATGTAAAACACAATAGATAACTCCCAATGTTATTTACCTTCTTTCTCTGTTTATGAATAATTAAGCTTTGAGATGAGTTATTAGACATTTTACAAGCTTGGGATATAAAACAAACGATTCTTCTTTTCAGATATCTGTTCAGAAAAACGTTTCCAGCCTTTTATCTGGAACAGATGTATCACAGAACCAACCCTGAAGAACATCTATGATTATAGAAGTAACTAAAGAAGCCTGAGATGACAGTCTGTCCACAAAGAGGAGGAAGAGGAGATGAAGACTCAGAAATGATAGCACAAGATGTAAAGGTGAGTCCACCTAGGTCTTACTTATCATGTCAACACACAACAAAAATTATTTTTTCTTCTTGAAAAATTCCCTCATTGCTCTCTCTCTGATCTGAATTCCCACTGTTAACACTATTCATGGTGCAGTAATTCCAAATCTGCCATGAGGGAGCTTTTAATTTTGTCTTGCATTGTTATTTAAATCTTGCATCACTGTTTACATAACTATGTTTATATGTACCACCTCCCTGCCAGATTGATTTTAAATTCTATGAGGATGAACACTCATATTTATTAACTAATAAACCAGTAAATAGAGAATCCCAGCTCCACCACTTATTAGCCATATGCTCTGGTACAAATTTCCAAACCTGCCCACAACTTAATTTCTTTGCTTGAAGAAGTTGAAACAATAATAGTTGCCTTATAAGATTTTCAAAGAACTAAGTTCTTAGTACAAATCAATTGCTGAAAAATTGTTATAATTATAATGGTAGCTATTTTGTGCCTACTATAAGTAAGCCACAGGCTGGATATTACATATACATTATCTCCAATTCTGTAAGTTCTATTATTTTCATCAATTTATAAACAACATTATTTTTTTTAATTTCATCATATTATGGGGGTACAAATATTGTTAAGGTTACATTATTAAGGCAGAGAGGGTGAGGCTTATTTGAGTTGACCCAGTTTGTAACAGCTCAGCAGGAATTTGAAACTATTTCTTTCTGGTGTACTTTATTCTCCCAGTTTGTCTACTAAATTATTCTTCTCCTTTTTTTTTTTTTTGGTTGATATTTATTGATCACTTAACTTGTACCAATCATGTTCTAAGTACTATATCTATATTTTCTCTTTTAAAATCTTTACACAAACCACAGGAGATTGGTTCAATTATTCTCATTTCACAGACCAAAAAGACTAAGGCACAGAGGTGAATAAGTTGACCAAGGCCTCAAAGGTAGTAATTGGGACAGCCAGGACCTTATAGCTGTCCTTGTTTCTCATTGAGTGGCACTTATTACTGAGCACACGCTATATGCCAGACTTTGATAAAAGCACAAGAGATACACTTGTGAGCAAAACAGGTAAAATCCCAGCAGTCATGGAGCTTGTATTTCAATGGGAGGAGACAGATAAACATGTATATATGTGATATGTCACATGGCGTTAAGTGCTTTGGGGAAAATTAAGATAAATGTGATTGGGAGAGCTGTGGGCACAGTTTGGGGGAGTCAGAGTTGCTACTTATATACAGTGGAACAGGGTGACCCCATGAATCAAGAGATATTTCAGAAAAAGACCCAAAGACAGTGAGAGAGTGAGCCCTGATGGTATCAGGGGAAGAACATACCAGACATGGGGAACAACAGTGCAAAGACCCTGAGGAAGAACCAGGCTTAGCATGTTTGAAGAACCAGAAGGGAGCCCATGTGAGTGAATCAGAGTAAAGGAGGGGAGAGAATGGGAAGAGGTGACGCTAGAGGGGTACATTATAAAGATCTATCGGCAATAGCAAAAAAAAAAAAAAACCCTCTAATTTTATTCAGAATGAAATATAAGACCACTGAGGACTTTTGAGCAAAGGACTGATGTGGTCGCTGAGATTGTAATATAAAAATAGAATATAAAGGACCAAAGTAGAGGTAGAGAGATCAGTTAGGAGGCAATTGCAGTAGGCTCAGGTGTGAGAAGATGGTGAGTTGTATTAGAGGGGAAATAGCAAAAAGCAGTCATATTTATAGGTATAAGTGAGTATATTTTAAAGTTCACAGAACCTGTCAATAGATTGTTTTGTGACTGTGAGAGAAATGACAAAGCAAGGCCTGGTGAAAAGAAGGAACGGAATTGCCATTGCGTGAGATAAAGAAGACTGCAGGAGGAAACAATGTGGAAGGAAATTATGAGGAGTGTATTTGGGACGTGTAAAACATCAGTGTGCAGGTGTTCAGTAAAGAGTAAGTACATGAGATCTGGGGAAAAGGAGGGGTTTGTACCAGTCAAAATACTTCATTATGCAGCAGAAACAAATGACTCCCAAATCTCGGTGGCTTACAGTAAACACAATTTGTAATATGTTTTAATAACTCATTCATAGTACATAGCCACCTTGAAGGTGCTCAGGCTCCGCTCCAAGTTGCCTTGATTCTGAGACCCAGACTGATCCAGCAGATGTGTTTAACACTTTGCCAGTCTCGTAGCAGAAAGGAAAGATGACACAATGAATCACAAAGCTTCTCCTAGAAGTGGCCAACATGATTTCCATTCCCATTTCATTGACCACAACAAGTAGTCTCATGGTTAAGTCTGACATTTTGTTAGGCTGAAGAGATATAATTCTCATCTAGGGATGAGGGGAAAAATAATTTCAATCTACTGTAGGGACAGAGAATTTAAATGTGGGCATCATCAGCACAGACACTAGTTAGAGCCATGTCTAGATAAGGTCACCAAGAGTGATCATAGGAAAGAGTAGAAGTCTGATGCCTGGGGAGCTCTGGATTTTAGAAGTTTGGCTAAATAAGGGAAAGAGTCTATAATGGAATTGTCAATAGTACAGGAGCAGAACCAAGAATAGTGCCCTGGTTGTCAAGTAAAATGAATCATGGGAGAAGGAAAAGGTGATGAAGAGTGTGTTGGTCAAACAGAGGATTGGGACTTGACTATACTAAGCAATGTGCAGGTTATTTTTTACCTGGACAAGACCAGTTTCTGTAGGAGGATGGCAATGAAAGCCTAATTTGAGTGGGTCCAAGAGGGAATGTGAGGAGAGGAAACTGAGTATAGACACTCTCTCTATAGGAGTTTTTGCTATACGTAATAAATCGCCATGTCACTGGCAAAAACCTCCCCTCTCTCCATGGGGGGAAAAGGAAGCAATCAAACCAGCAGCCCCTACTGATGGAAGCTTCTGGTTCTTAAGAGAAGGACAGATCTTACAGAAACATTAACAGCTATTCATTTGAGAACTCTTGGAAGACAAAAGAAGTAACCAGAATAATATTTGGGAAATAACACTTTTCTTTAAAAATTAAGAATGTTGTCTCTCTGGTTAATTTCAATTCATTCATATTGACACCAGATGGTCATACATAAAATCATTCTTTTATCTTCCTGAAAACTATCTGCTTTCTCCTCTGGCCAGTTTATGAGACTTTGTTTTTTTCTTCTGAAATGATGTGTATTGTCATTGTTTGCTTGTTCAGTTGTAGATGGCACTGGACTATAGGGAGACTGAGGTGATGACTGTCTTGGCTATTGTGGTACACCTACTATTATATGTCTAATGTATGATATTCACCTAAAATGCTAACTAAATAAACAAATTAAATCAATTCATCTTCTAAACCTTTTGTACATTTCTTGTCTATATTTCTTCTCTCTATGCAGCAGTCTCCAATCTTTTTGGCTCCAGGGACTGTTTCCATGGAAGACAATTTTTCCACAGACTGGGGAGTCAGGGGATGGTTTGGGGATGATTCAAGTGCACTACATTTATTGTGCACTTCACTTCTATTATTATTACATTGTAATGTATAATGAAATAATTATACAACTCACCATAGGTTGGGGACCCCTGTTCTATAGAATCTATGACTATATTATGATCTTTCTAAACAACTAGACACCTGCCACACACCTTGCGCCAGGCAGCCAGGCTTTGTGCCACCAACACCCACATATCAGTGTGCAGTTGCTAAATATTTAAGTACTTAAGAGATGATTTGTTGGTCATAGTTTAGTTATCAGGAAACCACCCTCATTTTTGGTCTCATGTTTTCTTTATCTTTCTAAATAGGTGAGGAGAACCAATCCTAAGTAACCATAACAACAATAATAATAGTGAAGTGAAAATGTACTCCTTGCATAATCTGATAAAGAATTATTTTTTCTGTACATATGAAATAAGCACTATTGTCAAGACAATTTTTTCTTGACTATCTGACATTCAGAAACAATCATAAAATCTGTGCACTGAGGTACAAATTCAAAGTTAAAATATAATCCATTATTTTATTTCTCAGATATGCAAAGGTTGACCAGAAATCAAAGACTAACTGGTTATTAATTATAAATGACTCTAAAAAATCATAGTGCTAAAGTCATCAAAATAACTCAACCTTGATAGTGTAGAAACAATTTGATCATTTTAATCACTTAGCTGAATTAATGATGTAGCAATTCGATCAGTTATCAGCAAGCAGAGATTTTGAAGTCTGAAAGAGTGAATTAATTGGGTTTTGATTAATTCATTTATGTTATAAACCATCACCAGGATGTGCTGAACACAAATTTTTATTGTTGTCATTGTCAATATATAGTTGAGTTTTCCACAAAATCTGTTTTATAAAAATGCAACATCTAAAAATTCAAAATCTATATGACCATGTGTTATAGAATTTGTTAATTTTTTTTCTAGATATAGAATATAAAGTTTAGCTTTAGTATATATACTATTTAGCTTTTCATAAGCCTTCATTTTATCTCTCTTGCAATACTTTTGTCCAAGAACTATGGAGTGTTGCATCTTTGAAGTACCATAAAATTGCACACTTGAGTCTAAATGACTTTTCTCTCTTATACATTCTCCTATAAGTCATCTGAATGAGAATGGATCAGTGTTGAGCCGTTCATGATTTTCCTTTGAATCCTTAGGCTAACTTCCCTGAAAATTTGTGTGCCTTTAAAGCAAGGTTAGACTCAAGCCCTTGTAATACCAAGATGTGGTTAAAATAACTACTGTCAGTATTTTAATGCTTCCTTCCAGGAACAGAGAGAAAGAGGCCCATTCCATGCCCTTCAGGGAGACTGATTTACCAGGATAAATCCTTGGCTTTGCTGCTAATTGGATTTTGACTTGTTAAATAAACAACATCATAGTCATATGCTTTCACAAGAAAATGTATAGGACAATAGGAAAAAGTGAGTCATTTGGTTTGACCCATGCGAGTTTATAAAATGTGTGACTATAAGAAATAAATGAAAATGGAAAAGTAAAATATAATATGTGTGCAGGTTTAGCATGTGCAGGGCAGTGAGTATGACCTCCAATTATTAGATTTTTTATTCCAAATATTTATCTTTCTAAAGGTGAACATATCTATGCATTTGCTTTCTCTCGATTTTTATAGAACAAAATTGATATTGTATCGTCTTAATTTTTTCAAGGAACTAAAAATTCAAGTCAAAGAAAATGTTCTCTTCTTACAAATGATACTGCTTTACCGCTGTCACAGATAAACACTTGACCACAGAACTTTTATGCTTTACCAAGTCCTCTAAGTAAAAAGAAAAGGTTTAAAAAGCAGGGATATTAGAATTTAGATTTTTACTGAATTCCAACTCATGACCAAACAAATGTTTGATAAACTCAAAATATATCTAGAGCCCAGAGATGTAGGTCAAGAGCAAATTTCAATCCACGAAGCTCTTGCTCTTGTACTCAGATTTTAATATTTCCATATATATTAGCTTCCAGAGCTAAGGAATGAATTGTGTACCCATTTAAAAATTGGGCCCATATTGGAAAGCCAGTAGGGCAGGCTAGAGGGTGAAATTAATATCTTTTAAAAGAAGTTGCTGGCTAACTCCAAGGGGAATAATGCCCCTTATTCAATGGGGCACGTCCTATATGGGACTAAAGAGAGAAAGTTAAGGAAAATTATCCATGTTAAGAGACCTTGAATTGGGGAATAAACATGAAGGAAAGTATGGTCAAATTTTCCTACAGTTTAGTGTGTCAGAAATTGGACCAGGTTTTTTTTTTTAATATTTTTTATTTTTATAGGAGCTGTGTGCATGAGCAAAGAAATACAAGATTCACTAGTTTACGGAAGTTTACAAGCCTAAATGGTAATTTCCAGCAATTCCTTTATAGGACCAATTTGCAAGAAAGTATATAGTTCTGATCATAGACTATAGAATAAATTTTTTTCAAAATCCATTTCTTATTATTAACTATTAATAGCTGGGTTCAAGCAAGTATCCTTACCTTCTCTGAGCCTCACTTCCTTAATAATAATACCTACTTTAAATTGTTGTGAAGATTGAGAAAAATGCATGGAAAGCATTTCATATAATACCTTGCATATGTTAAATCCACAATCCAGATGCATGTTATTCTTATCCAAGGGAGAGATGGGAGAATGGTACTAAAAACCATTTCAGAATAAAGAATGAAAGCAGCTTACTCACCACGGCGGTGATGAGGAATGCTCAAGGATTCCTTCAGCAACCACCATGGAGCTGCACAGGGATATATATTAGTCCCTCTGGCCTTGCAAACCATCAGTCTTACAAGTGACAGTGTACTATATAAATGATGGGATCTTCAATAGAAAAATCATAACTACTAGTGAAGGGGGTAATGGAATCAGTCCTACTCTGCAAAGAAAGAAATGAGGATCTTGTTCAATTATAAACCTCACTTGTATACATAGATAAGATACAGACATGGATACTAATCATTCAATAGCCAGGACAGTACCGTATGTAAACAAAAATAATATGACACCTGCATTCTAAATATTCCAGACTATAAACAAGATATATTAAAGTACAGGTGATCCTGACTTACAGTGCTTTGACTTACAACTTTTCAACTTAATAATGGCCTTACCAAACATTAAATGCATTTTCAATTTATAATATTTTTTTTAACCTATGATGGGTTTATTGGGACATAACCCTACAGTAAGTCAAGCAAAATCTGTATCAACATTTTTAAAAGCATATGGAAATATACTGTTAAAAACATGGAATATTTAAAATGTTATCTTAGCTTTATAACTTCACCACATCAGATTTTAAAAAGAGCAAGTGTGAAAGATATTAAAAATATATACTTACGTTTTTAAATTATTCATGAGAATATAGAGTTAGATGTTTAAAGAAATTATTTCTAAGCCTGGAAATTTCTTAATATTGATTAGCAAACCTATATATATATATATATTAATAAATTAAAGGTAGTACTTACACTGCTAGTGTTGCTATAGTGATGATGTTCTTCAAGAAAGCATTAAAAACTCAGTCTAACACAGTGCATAGCATTTTTTAAGAGTTCACAAATATCCTCATTAATGCAAATTCAGAAGTTCTGGTTGGTATCTATTATATTTTACCCTATTTTGTTTTCCTTTTACAACTAGATGAGTTCAAAAGTAAGGAGAAAAAACAAGCAAAAGCAGTTCTCCTATAGAAACGCCTTGGCTATTATATGGTCCTTTATACTAAAAGCTTTGGAAAGGTAGTATTTTAGCTTTTTATGTTTCAAGCATTAATTGCTACTTCTTATGCACTGTAACACTCTTAATTGGGTTTTGTGATTTATTCTTAAAGAAAAATTTATTTTGAGAAGAGATTTGTAAGTTATGTACTATGAAGACCAGTGTTGCCTTCTGCCAATTTGTTAGAAGATTAAGTCATGGACGATCTCATTTTTTGATGGTAAATTATAATTATAATACAATAGAGGAAAATAAAAGCTAATTCTTCCAGAAAAACTTCATGTTTTCTACTGTCCATGTTTCTTTTTTAACAAGAAAAAAATAGAAAGAATACCACACCCACTGATGATCTAGAAAGTTCTTTAGTTAAGAATTTTTACAGTGTTGATTTAAGCAGCAATGACAAATTTGGACTATGTAATAAACACTGCTCAGGGCTAAAAGTGCAATCATGGGGATGCTAGAAATGTGAGATGCTAGGAATAAGAAGATAGTCTGTAAGGTCAATTGTATCATCTAATCAAAGTTTTCACTATAATAAAATAGTTTTGCTCTCGTTTTTAAATCAAATATAAGGAGCAATGTTGGGCTCTATATCCTGCTACTCAAGAAATTGTAACTTATTTGCAAGTTAGAAATCATCAGCATAGAAATCTGTTTACCTGGCTTGTTGAATGTAAGTTTCTAAACCCTGTACTCTACCTCTGTATAAGATTCATAATAAAATTGAGGATTTATTTTTTTCAAATCTTTTATTGGACAAGCAGGTGGAATTGTGGTAAGGGTATGAGAAAATGAACACAAATTATTCAACAGTATGTGCCATATCACAAATCTAGACAAAATAATTGGTAGTTTTTTACTTTAAGAAAAGTTGTCAACAAATCATTTCATATTTGCACATCAATTTTGAATATTGTCCAGAGTCTGCAATTTTAAATGCACCCTTTTTGTACTCCTAAAAATACCTCTTATAACCTACCACACTAAACTATAATTCTGCTTTTATTTCATAAGATTGTTTTGGGGGTGGTGATTGTTTGGGCCATGACTCTCTCCTAATTCACCACCTGTCTCTTTAATCATTTCTTCGCAGTCTGTATTTCTATCTCCCCTTTCCTCTGCTTTTCCACTAAATGTTGAAATCTCTAAGGCTCCATTTTGACCTCTTACCCTTCCCTGAGTGCTCTACCTGGGCTATTTCACAGATTGTCCTGGCTCCAAGTACCACTTCTATCAATTAACCAAAACTTTGAAGAACTTCACCTGAAGTTTTCACAATAAATTAAAACATTCAAGAACAAATTCGTTATCTTTCTCCCATCTATAAAAATTATATAATTAAGGGTCACCCCAATCCCCATCAAATAAGCTGAGATAATTCTTTTCCTTTTTTACTGGGTAGATCTGACCCATCTACTTCAACTCTATTGCGTAGCTCTGATTCAGCTGTTCAATTACAATACTTCTAGCCCATACAGAAGTGGGCACATTATCCAGGACCGGCCAAACTACTGCATCCCTTTGACAAGTGTGTATTTGTGTGGAGTTGTGGGACAAAGATGAAGGGTGGGGATTGGAAATAAAAATTCTTGGAATTTTCCTGCAAGGTTTAGGAAAAATAATTCTCTTCTGAAAATGGCCATGTAAGCCCAGAGTGGCCCATCACCAAAACAGGTGGAGCCATGAGAAAGATAAAGAGACTACATTATCCTAGAGACACAGTTGAGTCCCCTGGGTCTCTATGTGCATGAAGCTAGATCCATTTCTGGAATTCACAGTTGATTATTTGAGTCCTTTTTTACTTAAACTATTCAAAGTTGTTTTGTCACTTGCAATTAAGGATGCTTAACTTATACACACACCATATCATGAGTACCTGTTTGGCTGCTTCTTTACCTTTCCTCAGAACATGCACTTAAAGTGACCAGTGACTGGGTCTTAATCATTTTTGTATTTACTGTGCTTAGTCAACTATTAGTCCCATTGAAGATTCTCAAGATCTCACTGAATGAATGAAAGAACACATTTTTAAGAAGAGTTAATTTAAGTTCAGAGAGAGAGAGAAAAAAAATGAAGCATGCCCGATTTCTCACAGTTAGTTAGTACTAGAGAATAATTTTATTTCTGAGTCTCGTATTATATTTTACTGATATATAAAAATGAAATGTTTCCCCTCAGAATAATAAAGGTATGAGTTTGACCTGAGAAAAACTAATACATGGTGACAGGACATTATATCCCGTAAAATATGACCCTGATCAAATATCTCATTTAAAATCCAACCCAGTAAAAGTCATATAAAAAACTGACATGAAACTCTCGGGAAATAGGCAACGTGATTCTGTCAGCATCACAAATAAAATATTGAAGACATGGCTGTTTTATATATCTAGGTTGTTGCTATGGATACAAGAATAACTGCAGGTAAAAATGAAATATATCCTCATTGCCCAGGGGCTCTGTAGATTGGGGGAAAAAAATTATTTAGGAACTTCCCATCCCTTGAGGTTCCATCCCCTCTTTCCTTTTTATTTTAATATATTTACAGGGTGCAAGTTGAATTTTGCTACATGGATATATTGTATACTAGTGAAGTCTGGGTTTTTAGTGTACCTATCACCTGAATACTGTGCCTTGTATCCCATAGGTAATTTTTCATCCGTCTCCGCTTTTGAGTCTACAATGTCCATCACACTATTCTATTTCCACATCCTTTAGTCACCTCATCCATGCTTAGAAATTCAAAACGGATTGCACTGAATCTGTGGTTCACTTTGGGTATCATATACATTTTAACAATATTAAATTCTTCTAATCCATGAATTCAAGATGTCTTTTTATTTATATTCCTACTTTACAGTCTTTGGGGTTTCCTACATATAAGATTGTGTCATCTGCACACAGAGATTATTTTACTTCTTCCTTTCTGACTTGAATGTCTTTATTTATTTTTTTTTCTTGCTTAATTTCTCTGGCTAGAATTTCCAGTAGTATGTTAAATAGAAGCGATGAGAGTGGCCATCCTTGCTTTGCTCCACATTTTAGAGGAACAGCTTTCAGTTTTTCCACACTGAATGTGATGTTAGCTACAGGCTTTTCAAATACAGGCTTTACTGTGTTGAGGTAAGTTTCTTTTAAACCTAATTTGGTGAGAATTTTTGTCAAGAAAGAATGCTGAGTCTTATCAAATGCTTTTTCTTCATCTATTGAGATCATCATGTGATTTTTGTCCTTCATTCCATTAATGTTGTGCATCCTATTTATGGATTTGCATATATTTAATCATCCTTGCATCTTGGGGATAAATTCTATTGGTCATGGTGTATGATTTTTTTAAACACACTGTTGGATTCTATTTGCTAATAATTTTTTTTTTATTTCAGAGCATTATGAGGCTACAAACACTGTGGTTACATAAATTGGCTTTGCACCACCTGACAAGCATGCCCATCCCCCAGACAGTGCACACTGCATCCATTAGGTATGGATTTAGCCACCCGCCCCCTCCCACCTGCCCGACACTCTATGAATGTTACTTCCCATTTGTGCACATTAGTGTTGATCAATTATTTTACATCCATGTTCATAAGGAATAATGGCCTATAATTTTCTTTTCTTACGATGTCTTTGGCTTTGATCTTAGGGTAATGCTGGCCTCATAAAATACTGGTTTCATAAGATAAAATGATCTATTTCCTTCTTCTTTTATATTTTGGAAAAGTTTAAGAAGGATTGATACTAATTTTTTAAATGTTTGGTAAAATTTACCTGTGAAGCCAGCTGGTCCTGGGCTTTTCTTTGTCAGGAAATTTTTGATTATTGATTCAATCTCTTATTTGTTATTGGTGTCTTCAGGCTTTCTATTTATTCTTAATTTGTTTTTAGTAGGGTGCATATCTCTAGACATTTATACATTTCAAGGTGATCTAGAGATTCAATGCAATCCCTATAAAAATCTCAAAGACTTGTTTTACATAAATAGAAAAAACATTACTAAAATTTATATAAAGCCACAAAAGACCTCAAACAGCTGAAGCAATCCTAAGCAAGAACAAAAAAACAGGAGAAATACCACTTTCATGATTTCAAAATATATTATAAAGACAGTAATCAAAACAATATGGTATTGGCCTAAAAACAGACACATATACTAATGGAACAGAAAAGAGAACCTAGAAATAAACCCACACATATACAATTAACTGATCTTCAACAAGAGTGCCAAGAATACACAATGGGGAAGGAATAGTTTCTTCAATAAATGTTGGGAAAACTATAAATCCACATGCACAAGGATGAAATTGGACCCTAATCTTCACTATACACAAAAATCAACTCAAATTGGATTAAAGATTTGATCACAAGATCTGAAACCATGAAACTTCTAGAAGAAAATATAGGGGAATAGCTTCTTGACATTGGTCTGAACGATGACTTTTTTATATGATGCCAAAAACACAAGCAACAAAAGCAAAAATAGAAAGTGGCTAAGTAGTTAAAAATAAATCATAATGTTGTATTTATACTCTCCCTTTGGTGTTCACATGATAGATACTTTAGCTATTCTGAATTTGTCAGGGACGATAGTAAATGAATTGAAATATTTGAATCACAAGTTATTTAAATGAATAGTTTATTTCCTAAATACCCATTTATAAAAAGTGAAAACTACAAAACAAACTAAATAGCATATTATATCTCACAAATTCTACTATTAACCCAAATAATGACAAGACCTTCCATGGGTTGGTTCTATTGGTTGGAAATAGGCCTTTTTCTCAGCAGCTTCACCTAGCCCCAAGCAAAAAGCACCTATTTGTGACTTTCCTAGTAATTTCTGAATACCTCTTGTTATGTTCACATCATTGAGATAAATTTTGAGCACTAAGCTTTGGCAAAGAGGCATCAATGAGACTCATTACCCTAAATGTCTGAAATTATCCCTGTGGGCAGGGCAGCTTTTGTCAAGGAGGTACAGTCAGACGTCCCTGACAACATAGATACCAAACGCTGATGCTGACTATGTTGTTTAGTTTCTTTTCAGGGTCTACACTGATTTCCCCACACGGGTAAAGGCCCTGCTCTATCCATTCCTTCTACATTCCCTACAATTTATTTCACTCTGAAAATGCATAATTTTCATAATGGCCAAGATACAGGAGCAGGTGTAAGTGGAGAACTGAGTATACAAGGTTAAGGTATATGATGCATATAATATTTGTCTCAAATCCCTGCTCAGACAGGCAAATTTTGGCAAGTTATTAAAATTCTGAGACTCAGTATTCTTGTGTTCAGGATCAGAATAATTCCTACCTCATCAATTATTCCAAAGATTAAATGAAGTCAAATACATAAGGGGGCCTACGTACCACTGGCACTCAATAAATAGATTTGCCCAACACATGCAGAAAACAGACTATGCATCTTCCATCATTCATCTGTAATATCTAACCTCCCTGTGATCACCTTCTGCTCCTTCTGACTAAGGAAATACCCTTATTTATCTTGAAGTTGATGTTCACGGTTTTGCGTTTATGGATTGTACATAGAGTCTCCATTTGGCTTCTTAATATAAAAGCATGATGAAATTTCTCTAAATATAATAACCTAGTTGATTAAAAAGAATTCAAAAACTTAATCTTGGTATTGCAGCAGGTACTGGGATATATGTGTATTAAAATTGAACTTGGAGAAGGTGTTTATCATTTCCAGAGACAAATGGATAAACGGGAATATTGGACTTTTGTTGACAACTCATCTTTTTGAAATATTGACACAATTACTTGCAACCCATCCCCAGCTTCTCCCCACAAAGCTGTGTACATTTCTGTACTTATGTACACTAAGAGCTAGTCCTGAGCAATTTAAAGGAGCTTTCATAAGAATTCTGGACTGAACCATAGCTTGAAATGGCAAAAAGCTTCTTGCCCTTCCAACTCCCTACATTGGTGAAGACAAGTACCTAAAACCAGCATCAGAGATACAAATTCAAACAAATGTCTTTTACTGTCACTAAAACAAAAAACAATTTTCCTTTCGTCTATAGTATTATATATGTAACCAAAATATTTTGCCTTTCTTCCTCCATACCATTGTTCAAGAGAAAGGTTTTTCTTTCAACAAAGACTGTTTTCACTAAAAGTGTTACACACTTGCCTATGAGAAACATCACCAGCAGCAATATGTTCAAACATGAAGGTGAAGCGATTTTGAAAACTCTAAGGCAAATGGAAAACTTTGAGTGACTTTCATGTTTCTCATGTTCCCCAATTCTCCTATGAAATCTTTAACATTTTGGCAGCAGATTTCTTCAAAGAATAGTAGGATAAGATTCCCACTCACATTTTTTTAAAAAACAGGATTTAGGTATGAACCACACTCAACTTTTCATCTCTTCCCTGCAAATTATTTATATCTATGTCCATAATCACTTCTTGTTTCTAGCTACAGAGGTTGGGATGACCTATCCTATTTGAGATCAACCCCTTCATTAATGCCTTTGATTTCATCCACCCTCTTCTAGAACCTTTCTCCAGTAAAAATCCTCTCCTCTCTTTCATCTTTAGCACTTTCTTCTGTATTGACTCCTTTCTCTGGGACTATATACATGCCCGGTTCTGTCCCATTCTTAAAAAGAATTCTTAGCTGGGCCCAGCGGCTCCCGCCTGTAATCCCAGTGCCTTGGGAGGCTGAGGTGGGAGTATTGCTTGAGGTCAGGAGTTCAAGACCAGCCTGGGAAACATAGTGAGACCCCAATTTCAATTGAAAAAAAACAAAAAATTAGCCAGGCGTGGTAGTGTGCGCCTGTAGTCCTAGCTACTCCGGAGGCTGAGGTGGAAGGATCACTAATGCCCAGGAGTTTGAGGTTACAGTGAGCTATGCTCTCTAGTCTGGGCCACAGAGTGAGACCCTGTCTCTATTAAAAGATAAAAAAAAATTCTTGCTGTTAATCGAAGCTCTAGTTCTCTCCTTCCCACCTTCTGTCTAGTCGACCTTTAAGAAAGCTCTATAATAGCTTCTCCAGTTTCTCATTTCTCTTTTCCATTCCAGTGCAATACAGTCAGGTCCTGAACCCCACTATCCTCACTGACTCGCTTCCAAGAGGGTCACCAGGGGTCTGGCAATCAGGACGCACCATCTCTCTGTGCTGCTTGCTGTGTTCGATACGGTGCCCATTCCTCACCTCTCTTGCTCTTAATCCCATCTTCTGTGCTGATGACTCATAAATCTATATATCTACTTTGACATTTGAGCTCCTCAGACATTAAATAATGTGGACACATTCACAATGATCTAAAAATCCACACTTTCAAATCTGAATCCATCATCTTTCCTCTCTTCTCAAACCAGTCCTACCTCCTGCATTTCACAGTTCTATAAAAATCACCACCATCCCCATCTTGCAAACATTAAGGTCAGAAACCTCAGAGTAGTCCTGGGCTTCTTTTCACAGTACTCTTCATCTGAGTAGCTAACACCGCTCTTCTTATTGTGTAAAATTTTCTGAATTTCCCTCAATTTCTTTCCTTTTTACTTCTCTCAGCCCGTCATCATAATTTTACTCCTAATTGTGTTCTCCCAAAACAACCTTCACTACATTCCTCACTCTGCTGCCAGATTGACCTACATAAACTACTGTAGGCAAAAATCCTCAGTGGGTCAGGAAGAGCTCATATTCCTTGGAAATATATCACATCGTTTTGCATTATAACTGAGTAACAACTGTTATCTAATTTATCTAATTTCCATTTTCAATTTTTCTTTAAACTCCATGAGTTCTTTAAAAGTGTCTTTTTGTAACTTATAGACATTTAGCACTCTTTTTAGTTGTGTATAACTAACTGTGGATTTAACTTAATTGTGTATATTTATGTGCAATTATTTGTGCACATATATAGGCATATATGTTATATATTTGTAGTTATATATAACTAACTGTATATTTTAACTTAATTGCATGTTAGTTGGAGAATGAAGTTTGCATTATTTAATCCTTTGAAATATTTTAGGGTAATTTCTAAGTCAGAATGTGAACAATTTTTTATCTAGATTAGCCTAAAAAGAATATATATTTTTTAATTGCTGAGTTTAATATTCTATTTATGTCCAGAGTATATTGACTTATAACTTGCTTAAATTTTCTCTATCCTTACTATTACATTGTATGATTTATCTGTCAATTTCTGAAAAATTTTGTGAAATTTTTTTATATAATGATGTCATTCTCAAGTTTTTCTTGTTTTATATGCATTGAGGCTGTAAATAATAATTAGTAGAATACAGTTTAAAATTTTTATATATATCTGCTTATTTTACCTTTTTATCCTTTTATATAACCTCATTTTGTTTCTGGTATTGCATTTTGCCTTATTGTTCATTTTTCTGATATTACTACATTCATATCATCTTCCTTTAAGTTGTTTCTTACCTAATACATTCTTTTCTACCTTTTGACTTTCAGTCTCTCTCTTTCCTTATATATTCCTGCATAGATGAAAACACCATAGAGCTACATTGTCTAAATATATATAGGGTGACTATCTTTCATTGTTAGACCTTAGTCTACATACATTAAGTGCAAATTTATGTTTATCTTATTTTATACTTTCTACTTGTCCTTCTTTCAATTTCATTCTCTTTCTTTTCTTACTTTCTTGCCTTCTTTGGCAAGTATGGCATTCATAATTTTATTTTCTCATTCTATGTTTCCCTCTACTTGTTGATAAGTTATGTGGTCCATGTCTCTTTTTACTGAGGTATATTTACCTACATCAAATAGCACAGATCTTGAGTGTACAATTTGATCATTTTGAAAATGCTCTAATATAACCTATACTCCATCAATATATAGAAAATTTATATCACCCCAGAAAGATCCCTTGTGCCCTTCTCAGTCAATCTCCAACACCACTCCATGAAACACCACTCATCTGATTTCTATCAGGACACGTTAGTTATAACTTCATGTAAATTGAATTCTCTCGTATTGGGATTCATTCCCTCAGCATAATGTTTTTGAAATCCACCCATCTTGTGTATATCAGTTATATGTTATTTAAATTTATGAGTGGTATTGCATTGTATGAATTGTACTCAAGTGCTTGATTTTTAGTTTTGTTTTATTAAAATACCTTCTCCTAGTCATGGACATTTAGGCTATTTCCAGTTTGAGACATAAAACTGCTATGAATGGTCTTGTTCAAAGCTACTTTCTTTTGTAAAGAGAGGTTTCTATTAATATTTCTTTTAGATAAATACCTAGTAGTGAAGTTACTGGGTCATAGTGTGGATGTATATTTAACTTTTTTTTTTTTTTTTTTTTTTTTTTTTTTTTTTTTTTTTTTTTTTTTTTTTAGAGACGGGGTCTCGCTCTTGGTCAGGCTGGTTTCGAACTCCTGACCTTGAGCTATCCACCGGCCCCGGCCTCCCAGAGTGCTAGGATTACAGGCGTGAGCCACCGCGCCCGGCTATATTTAACTTTTTAAGAAACTGCCAACAGTTTTTCAAAGTGGTTGAATTTCTATTTGAAATGCATTCTTAAAGTCTAAAGATAAACAACATCTTTTACTGTCTTTCTCTACATAAGAATCATAACATGCTTTAACTATGGCCACCCTTCCCCCAACTTACAGGCTTTTGTGATACGGCATTTTATTTTTATTATTTACCTCCTTACAAATGTAGGCATTATTACTGTTTTACACAATGACTTTTTAAATTTACCAATACATTTGCCAATGACTTTGGTCAGCCTTCACTCTAGCATTGACCATAGATCTTCCCTCTGGGATTATTTCATTTCTTCCTTAATTCCTGCTTTAGAATCTGCTGGTGGTAAACTCTCTCAGGTTTTGTCTTTAAGGTATCAGTATTTTACCCTCATACTTGAAGAGCACTTCCTACATGTTACATTCTTTCTTCCCCAGATTTGTTGAGGTATAGTTGACAAATAAAAATTGTGTATATATAAAGGTGTTTTGATATACAGATACATTGTGAAATGATCACCACAACTAAGCTAATTAACATATGCATCACTTCATATAATTACCTCTTATTTTGTATGTGGTGAAAACATTTACAGTCTATTCTGTTAGCAAATTTTGAGTATATAATACGGCGTTATAAACTATTGCTGTTTTCCCTCAGAATTTGGAAGAAATTCCACTGGGTATATATCCAAAAGCTTCCCAGTGGGAAGCAATCCCACTGGGTATATATCCAAAAGAAAGGAAATCAGTATATCAAAGAGATATGTGCACTCCCATATTTATTGCAGCATCATTCACAGTAGCCAAGATATGGAATCTACCTAAGTATCCATCAGTGGATGAATAAAGAAAATGTGGCATATATACAAAATAGAATATTATTCAACCATAAAAAGAATGAAATATTGTCATTTGCAACAACATGGATGAAACTGGAGATCATTATGTTAAGTGAAATAAGCCAGACACAGAAAGACAAATATTACATGTTCTTACTCATATGTGGAAGCTAATAAAGTGAATGTCTCAGAGGTAGAGAGTAGAATTATAGTTACCAGAGGCTGGAAAGCATCACAGTACCAGAGGCTGAGAAGTTGGTTAATGGGTACAAAAATACAGTTAGATAAAAGCAATAAATTCTAGTATTTTATAGTAAAGTAGAGAGATTATAGTTAATAATAATTTATTGTATATTTTTAAATAGCTATAAGATAAGGTTTGGAATTTTCTCAGCACAAAAAGAAGGGCAGTGTTTGAGGTGATGGATATCCCAATTACTCTGATTTGATCATTGTACATTGTATACATGTATTAAAAATATGTACAACAATTATATATCAATTTAAAAAATAATTTTTTAAAATCCTCCAGTCAGGAACACAATTAAACAAAATTAAAATTTCAGGAAAATATTGCTTTTATGTTCCTGTCTCCTTTCTTCTCTCTCACTAAATATTTAAGCAAACATTTAACATTTAAGCAAACATTTAACATTTCCCCTTCACAAATGTCCTGTGTTTTCACACTGTATTGGGCCCATGTCTTCCAAATTGAAAATAAATGAGGCATTCACTTTAACTACAGAGTTATGGAATTTGATTACCCCACACCTTAGAGTATTTTCATGACAAAAGAATAAAAGATAAAGACAATCCTTAATCTAGTGGAATAAATCCATATTATCACATTATAAACATAAGCTGTGGCACTGGGCAGACCTTATTAGAGTCACAGCTCTTCTAATTACTGAGAGCAACGTTAGGCAAGCTCCTAAATCTCTCCAAGCTCCAGAGAGCTCACATATACATTTGGGAAATAATATCTAACTCACAAGATTGGTGGGAAAATTAAAAATGGAAAGCAAAGCACATATTAAAGTCTCTGGCATATAACAAATGTTCAATATAAAATATTATTATTATTGATGTATTAACTAATGATCGTATTACAACTATAATTGTATTTTTAGGAAAATCTTAGGACTGGGGCTCTATTGGAGCTACAGAGTTTACACCATCTCTGCATTATACTAGCCCAGTCCTCTCCTTGCTGGGGTTCTACAGATTAAGTTCAAATTCAAATGACTGGTGGCCACACCAGGAATCCTTGTGACAGCTGTAACCCCGCTTTGGAGGATTTACTAAAGACAATGAATTTAGCAAAACCCTCCTAATAATGCTAGAGGGAAAAAAATTTTTTTTTAATAAACCAAGAGTCATTTGTATTGGGATGGCTCTTCTAGTTAGAAATCAGGCCGGGCATGGTGGCTCACGCCTGTAATCCTAGCACTCTGGGAGGCCGAGGCGGGCGGATCGCTCAAGGTCAGGAGTTCAAAACCAGCCTGATCAAGAGTGAGACCCCGTCTCTACTAAAAATAGAAAGAAATTAATTGGACAACTAAAAATATATAGAAAAAATTAGCCAGGCATGGTGGCGCATGCCTGTAGTCCCAGCTACTTGGGAGGCTGAGGCAGGAGGATCGCTTGAGCCCAGGAGTTTGAGGTTGCTGTGAGCTAGGCTGACGCCACGGCACTCACTCTAGCCTGGGCAACAGAGTGAGACTCTGTCTCAAAAAAAAAAAAAAAAGAAATCAGATTATGCAGCAGAGGGTATGGAAAAGAAATTTTAAAATGATTAAGGCAGAGATTCCTCAGCTAGCCAATGTCACCTTAGAGAAAAATGAGAGACACAGCAAATTCTCTTGTGTCATCACATTGTTGATGCACATGTGACACTTATTTTATCTTACTTTCAGTCCATCTGACCCTACTTTACTCAGATAGCAGGGTTAAGCATGAGCTAGTTATCACTCTCTATAGCACTTTTCTCAGGTTCCTTTTAAATCTTCAGAACTGGCTTCTAGCCACTTCTCCTTTTGTCACCTGCCTTCATTTAATTTGATACTTGCCTCCTCTTGGCCATGTATCTTATTTCTCTGTCTTATATTTAAATGGCTGCCTGATGAAAGACCCTCACTACCTCAGCCTCCTTCACCTACATTTGCATCTGTGTCCATTGCCTTTATTTTAGTTATAGGATATAAGCTCTATTGGCCTTCAACTTAATCTTTTTTTTTTTTCTTTTGCATCTTTTGTAGACATTCCCCAAATTCTTTTTTGCAACACCTTCCTGAGAAATTCCACTTGTAATCAAAGTCTTACTCCTAACCTCCATGCACATAATGGGCAAATCAACTTCTCCACACCCATTCTTTGGCACTGACTTTAGTCATTCAGCTGCAGTCATGCATTGGTTTCATGTCAAAACCAATATTACCTTTCAGACCTGATGTTATAGTATTTAACTCTAGGTCCATTTCTCTCCACAACACTATTTCATGATGCAGTGTGCAGAGTTATTATGACACATACTGGAAAAAAAAGCACTGACATTTATCAACCTTGTCACAGGATAAGGTCTGATTTACTGTAATTAAGGTTGGACTGTACTGAAAATGCATTTTTTAAATATAGGAGATATACTTAACCCCACTATTCATCCCAAACATCCAGAGCATTGCCACACAGTCATCGATGTGAATTTAGGTGTTTTAAGCTACTGTGAATATAAAACTGGAAAAGATTTATGGGCAATAAAAGGAAATGTGCTCGTAATTCACAACTGGCCTGTGAGACCCTGGCTCTGCTTTGGAGCCACCAAGACCGTTCATTAGTTTCACTAGACAGCCCTGGAATTGAAACAGAATGGTCAGGCATCACTAATGTGATTAAGGCTCTTGATTTCACGGTTTAAAAAAAAATAGATTAGTTGACCCAAATGTGATTTCAGAGCTTTCCTGGTGTATACATCAGGGGTCAATAACCAGTTGTTGACAAGAAACAGGATAACCTTGAAATGTTAGAAAGTGACTAAGGTTAGAATTCCAAGGAAAATTGTGCATCCTTATTTTTCTTCCACACTGGAAATAAAAATCCCACTGGCACATTTAAAACAATTGTCTGGAATGAGGAAATAACTCTATTTATTTGGTAAAGGCAATCAATCAACGTTCATTTCCACATAATGAATCACCATATATTCTCACTCTCTTTGAATGTTTGATGTAGCAACCAAATGCAATTTAATGAACTTGCCTAAATTAAACTTCCTATTACATATTTTGCAACACTAAAACATGTTTAATACATGAAAAAATAATCACTTGGATTTCAGTAAATGTATTAGTTGCATTCTAATAAGTTGTACAATACTCTATTTCTACTAATTTCTATTAGTCTATTTTAATTAATTTTTAATCGTCAGAATAACTTCAGTGGAAATGACAAAATCATTCTATTCATTTTAATTTCCAGTGGACAAATGCAAGCCTATATAGGACAGTATGGAGTTGTTTGAGCAACAAAATAGAGTGTGTGAACTGCACAAGCTCACACAGCAATCAGTGGCACAAGTGTAATTAGAACCCAAGACTCCAAAATTCTAGTGCAGTTGATTTTAACTGTTACTCACAGCTCCTTTTTCCTTTCTTGTAGCCATTTTCAATATGCTTTTGTCATTCATATACTTAATATTTGCTCTTTTTTTCCTGATTATTATCATCCTTTATTTTTTATTTTAGCATATTATGGGGGTACAAATGATTAGGTTACATATGTTGCCCTTACTCCACCTGAGTCAGAGCTTCAAGGATGTCTATCCCCAAGACAGTGTATATCACACCAATTAGGTGTATATACCCATCCTCTCCAACCCCCTCCCATCTGCCTGACACCTGATGAATGTTATTCGTATATGTGCACTTAGGTGCTGATTCGTTAAAACCAATTGATGATGAGTACATGTGGTGCTTATTTTTCCATTCTTGGGATACTTCACTTAGTAGAATGGGTTCCAGCTCTATCCAGGATAATACAAGAGGTGCTATATCACCATTGTTTTTTGTGGCTGCATAGTACTCCATGGTATACATATACTACATTTTATTAATCCACTCATGTATTGATGGGCACTTGGGTTGTTTCCATATCTTTGAAATTATGAATTGTGCTTCTAGGAATATATTTAACTAAGGAGGTAAAAGACGTCTACCAGGAGAACTACAAAACACTGAGGAAGGAAATAGCAGAGGACGTAAAAAGGTGGAAAACCATACCATGCTCATGGGTCAGCACAATCAACATTGTTAAAATGTCTATACTACACAAAGTGATCTACAGATTCAATGCAATCCCTATTAAAATATCATCCTTTATTTTTTTATACTCTTAAAACAAGTTCTGAATTTTAAGAGATAAAAAACTATTTGTTACATAATGGATGGCATTTAAATTTTTTTTCCTTTTGTTTTTTATTTCAGCATATTACAGGAGTACAAATGTTTAGGTTACATATATTGTATTTGCCCCACCCAAGTCAGAGCTTCAGGTGTGTCTATCCCCCAGACAGTGGTGCGCACCACACACATTAGGTGTGAATATACCCATCCCCGCGCACTCCCACCACCTGCTCCACATCCGATGAATGATACTGCTAAATGTGCACATAAGTGTTGATCAGGTAATACCAATTTGACGGTGAGTACATGTGGTGCTTGTTTTTCCATTCTTGCGATACTTCACTTAGTAGAATGGACTCCAGCTGTAACCAGGATAATACAAGAGGTGTTAGATCACCATTGTTTTTTGTGGCTGAGTAGAACTCCATGATATACATACACCATATTTTATTAATCCACTCATGTATTGATGGGCACTTGGGTTGTTTCCACATCTTTGCAATTATGAATTGTGCTGCTATAAACATTTGAGATAGATGTCTTTTTTACAGAATGTATTTTGTTCCTTTGGGTAGATGTCTGATAATGGGATTGCTGGATCAAATGGTAGTTCTACTAGTAGCTCTTCGAGATATTTCCATATTACTTTCTACAGAGATTGTACTAGTTTGCAGTTTCACCAGCAGTGTATGAGTGTTCCTATCTCTCTGTATCCACACCAACATTTACTGTTTTGGGACTTCTTGATAAAAGCCATCATCACCTTGATACCAAAACCGTGAAAGAATGAAACTAAAAAAGAAAACTACAGACCAATATCCCTTATGAATATAGATGCAAAGATTCTTAAAAAAAATCCTAGCAAACAGAATTCAGGTGTTTATCAAAAAAAAAAAAAATCCATCATGACTAGTGTGCTTCATTCCAGAGATGCAGGGATGGCTCAATATAGTCAAATCTATAAATGTAATTCAACACATAAATAGAAGTAAAAATGAAGATCATATGATTCTCTCAATAGACACAGAAAAAGCATTTGACAAAATTCAGGACCTTTTTATGATAAGAATGCTTAACAAAATAGGGCTAGGTGGGACTTACCTAAAAATGATAAAAACCATATATTACAAACCCACAGTCAACATCATACTGAATGGGGAAAAATTGAAAGCATTCCCACTTAGAACTGGAACCTGAAAAGGTTGACCTCTATCACCACTTCTATTCAACATAGTGCTGGAAGTGCTAGCGAGAGCAATCAGACAAGAGAAGAAAACCAAGGGCATCCAAATGGGGCAGAAGAGGTCAAACTATCGCTCTTTGCTGACAAAATGATCTTATATTTAGAAAACCCCAAAGATTCTGCCATGAGACTACTGGAATTGATAAATTCATTAAAGTCTCAGGTTACAAAATCAATGTACAGAAAATCAATAGCATTCCTATACACCAACAACAGTCAAAGTGAGAACCAAAGAAAGACTTCATATCCTTCACAATAGCAACAAAGAAAATAAAATACCTAGGAATATATGTAACCAAGGGGGTGAACGACCTCTATAGGGAGAACTACGAAACATTGAGGAAGGAAATACCAGAGGACGTAAACAGATGGAAAACCATACCATGCTCATGGGTTGGCAGAATCAACATTGTTAAAATTTCTATACTGCCCAAAGTGATCTACAGATTCAATACAATCCCTATTAAAATACCATCATCATTTTTCACAGATGTAGAAAAAGTAATTCTACACTTCATATGGAACCACAGAAGACCCCATATAGCAAAAGCAATCTTAAGCAAAAAAGAACAAATTGGGAGGCATGAATTTACCAGACTTCAAGCTATATTACAAGGCTATAGCAACCAAAACCACATGGGATTGGCACAAGAACAGAGACTTAGAAAATGGAACAGAACTTAGAATTCAGATATAAAGCCACCATCATATAGCCATATGATTTTTGACAAAGCAGACAAAAACATACACTGGGGAAAACAATCCTTATTCAATAAATGGTGCTAGGAAAATTGGATAGCCACATGTAGAAGACTGAAACAGGATCCACATCTCTCACCTCTCACAAAAATCAACTCACGGTGGATAACAGACTTAAACCTAAGGCATTAAACTATAAGAATTCTAGAAGAAAATGTTAGAAAAACTCTTATAGACATTGGCCTAGGGAAAGAATTTATGAAGATCCCAAAGGCACTCATAGCAACAATAAAAATAACTAAATGGGACCTGATCAAAATAAAAAGCTTCTGCATAGCCAAGGAAATATCACAAGAGCAAACAGACAATCTACAGAAAGGGAGAAAATATTCACATGCTACATATCTGATAAAGGGCTAATAACTAGAGTCTATACAGAACTCAAGAAAATCAGCAAGAAAAAAATCAAACACCCCATTAAAAATGGGCAAAGGACATGAACAGAAACTTTTCAAAAGAAGACAGACTAATGGCCAACAAACATACAAAAAAATGCTCAACATCTCTAATCATCAGGGAAATGCTAATCAAAACCACTATGAAATATTTACACTTTTGATCCTTTGAAAGGAGCCATGATATCCAGTAATTTGTAGATTTGTTTTTATTTTTGTTTTGTTTTCAGGTTGGATGTGAATTGTGCACATGGTGAAGTGCTGTGCATGTGGGTGCCACCACCTAGTTAAGGGAACAAACACCGAATTGCACCTGGGCCTGGGCAACCTCCAGTACCTGCCACCATGTATGGCCCTGGTCATTCCTACTAATCATTTCTCATTCAGCTTCTTGTATTTTCTAAAATACAAATATAAATTGGGAACAATAAAAAAATTAACATGGCTCATTGGTACATTGCTGATTGGGAATGTAAAATGATATAGCTACTTAGGGAAACAGTTTTAGTTTTAATAAAATCTAAACATTCAAACTACCACACAACCTAACAATTGTACTCTCAGGCATTTATTCCCCCCCCTCAAAATTGAAAACTTATATTCACACAAAAATCTGTACACTAATATATGTAGCGACTTTTTTATAGTCAAAAACTAGAAAAATCTGAATAAGATCAGTGAATTTTGTTAATAGCAAAATATATGTCATGATTTTGGACTCCATTTTTGCAAAATATTATCATTGGGCAAAAATGGATAGCATGTACATAGAGTCTCTCTGTGTTATTTCTTACAACTTCATGAGAGTCTACAATTACCTAAATAAAAATTTTAATTAAAATAATTTAATGTTGAAATTATTCGTGGCTCATGTTTCTGATATATATCTATAAATAAAATGATACATACAAAATGCTATAAGTAAATAATAAATACCCATTTTTGAAGTTGTTTTAATGAGAGCCCTAGCCAGGACAAAAATTATACACAAGAGCTAGAATGTCGATGAATATTTAAAAAGTCAGTTACTTTGTGTTGTTGACAACGTGTATAGGGAACTCTTGATTTTTCCCTACCTACAATTGTTTTGAGAGAAAGCCCCTGAAACGTGTACAAATAATATGGAATTTGAGTAATAAAGATTAGAGATGGTTTCAGAATACATTCCTCAGGAAACACTTAACAACTAAACTGCAGCTCCTGGTAATTTATAATGATGGTGGTAAAAAGATTGGACGGCTACATCTGTATCAGCGTACTAGGGAGTACTGGTCGAATATCAATCAAAATTCATGTTTCCAAGTCCAAAGATAGGAAATAATCAACCCAATGACTAAGAAGAATTAGCAACACAGACAAGGCTTAAATCAGATCACCACACTTGCACAGAGACACCCTACAGATATACGTGACAGGAGAACCTCTAGCCCTTAGGCATCAGCCTTGACCTTTACTCACCTAACAGAACATCTGAAAGCACTTGGCATTCCTTGCAGAAATATTTCATTTCTCCAAAGGGAAAATTACCACTACGCAGTAATTTATTTCAAAGAAGAAGAAAAGAACTGTTATGATGTGAAAGTATTAGAAACTTTGAGAGACAGCAATGCAACTTAAGATTTATGGTTCCTTAGAACTCATGCAAACTAAAGAATTTGAGTTTGGTGGTTTATTCCCTTTCTCCCTTTAGATTGATCTAAAAGATCAATCCTTGGAAGAAAAGTTTAAACTGGAAAAGAGCAATTGGCCTAGTTTATTATATCTCGCAAGCCTAACTTAAGGTAATATAGGGTACGCAAGGAAGTTCATACATTTTTGGCATAATAAAGTACAAAAGACATGTTAATGGGGTTCATAAATCTTTATATCAAACAAGAAATAGAGCTAGTGGCAGGGAATAAAGTCTCCCAGTAGGAGCTATCTGATTTTTAAAAATACCTTAGCTCAAAAATTGTGTGCATATGTACATTCATATATATAGATATCGATATTTTATATACAGCAATGTGTACAATTGATCAGAAAAACATTTCTACATAATTTGGCTATAAATAACTCTGGAGGATAAATCAAGATTCATGTTCACTGGTAACCAATAACCAACATATAAACAGCAACAAAATTAAAGGTGACCATGATCTCTGTGAATTTACTTTGATGGGAATCTTCCTACAGGGCTGGTTCAAATTGATTCAACCTTTTAGTGAAGCAATTTGACAATATGTCTAAACTGTTAAAAATGTTATTATCCTCAATCCCAAAGTTTATGTATTAGTGCCTCAACTCTGAGAAATAAAAATACAGCATATTTAGCTGGTAACATTTAATTAGAGTCTGTAGTTAGTAATAGTATCATATTACTGTTCATTTACTGTTTTTTTCAATTTTTATTTCAAGAAATTATGAGAATACAAACATTTAAGTTACATTTTATATCTTTGCCTCTCCTGGTATGATGGTTATATAAAATGTTACAATTAAAGGAAGCTGGATGAAGAGTGTAAGGGAATTCTCTATACTATTAATATTGTTTATAATTTTTCTAAGTCTAATTATTCCAAAATAAAAAGCTAAAACAAGACAAAGTGATGAAACAAGAAAGTAAAAGAAAAAGAAAGCTGCAAACCAATGTAGATAAAGATTCTGTTCTTTAAATACCAAACTATTGCTAATACAGTAAAATATACGGACAGAGGCAAAGTTATCCTTATTTGCAGACACATTTCTCCATATAAAGCCCAAGATAACCAACTGAAATATTGTTACAATTGGAAGGAGAGTTTACGAGAGCATCTAGATGCAAAATGAATAATCAAAAATCAAGAGTGTTCCTGCATACCAATAATACATTAGAGGATAATGGGCAAAGATCAGATTCATATTAGAAGCCAAAAACTTAAAATGCCTAAGAATAATGTGTGTATGTGCATGTGTGTACATATATACATACATAAACACACACGCACACGCCGACACATATACTTTTGACCTTCCATACCCCCAGGTTCCATATCTACAGATTCAACCAACCAACTGTGGATAGAAAATGTTCAGAAAAAAAGATAATTAAAAAATAACAATATAAGAATAAAATAATACAAAATTTTACAATACAACAACTATTTACATAGCATTTACATTGTATTAGGTACTATAGTAATATAGAGATGATATAGAGTACAGTATACAGGAGGATATGCATAGGTTATATGCAAATGCTACATCATACTATATAAGGGGCTTGAATACCTGCAGATTTTGATATCTGTATGGGTCCTAGAACTAATCCGTTGCAGATACCAAGGGAGGATTATACTGGCCCCAGTATTTTATACTTCTTCTATTTTTTGTAAGAGCTTGTGTAATAATGGCATTAATTTTAAACATTTGGTAGAATTCTCCAGTGAAACCACCTGGGTCTAACATTTTTTGTTCTGTTTTATTTTAGGGTTTTTTTGCTTTTGTTTTTGCGTAAGGGGAGCTTTGTGACTATAAATTCAATTTCTTTAATGTTTCCAGGATTATTTAGATTACCTGTTTCATTTTGATTCAATTTTGGGTGTTTATAGTTTTCAAGGAATTGATCCATTTATTCTAAGTTGTTGAGTTTATAAGTGTAAAATCGTTCATAGTATTTCATTATTATCTTTTTAAATTATTTGATAAGTGTAAAATCGTTCATAGTATTTCATTATTATCTTTTTTAATTATAATGGAATTTGTAGTAATAGCCCTGTGTCATTCCAAGGATTAATAATTTATGTCATTTCTCTTTATTTTTGTAGTCTTGCTAGAGGTATTAATTAATTTTATTGATTTTTTTAAAGAACCACTTTTTTGTTTCATTAATTTTATCTGTGGTTTTTATTTTCAATTATATTCACTTTTGTTTTTATTTTTGTTTTTTCCTTCCTTCTGCTTAGTTTGGACTCACTTTGCTTTTTTTTTTACTATTTCCTCGAGGTAGGAATATAGGTTATTGATTTGAGATCTTTCCTTTTTCCTAATATAAGCTATGAATTTTTAAGTGCTATGTATGTCCTCTCAGCACTGCTCTAATTGGAACCCACATATTTTGATATGTAGTTTTTCTTTCATTCACTTCTACATATTTTTTATTTTTTGATTCTTCTTCTTTGATGCATGGATTATTTAGAAGTATATTGTTTAATATCCATACATGTAGAGATTTTCATTTGTCATTATGCTATTAAATTCTCATTTGATTCCATTATAATCCCAAAATATGCTCTGAGTTATGTCAACTTTTTCACATTTTTCAAAGTTTTTTTATGGCTGGGAATATGGTCTATCTTGGTAAATGTTTCTTGAGAACTTAAAAAAAAATATGTATTTTGCCATTGTTAGGTGACTACTTATTTATGTCAATTAGATCATGTTGTTGATTGTGTGGTTTGGGTCACCTATATCCACCTGTATCCATCTAGATCTTTTTTCTTTGGCTTTAGTTTTCAGAATTTTATGATGTGTCTTGGGGTTAATTTTACTGGGAGAGATTATCCTATTTGGGTTTTATCATCTTCTTGAATCTGTGTGTTTATATCTTTTGCCAAATGTGGAAACTTTTCAAATATTATTTCTCCAAATGCTCTTTCAGCCTCATTCTTTTTTTCCTTTCCAGTTAGAACTTCAATGATATGAGTGTTGGCTCTTTTGTTATCATCTCACAGGTCCTTAGGGATCTGTTCACTAATTTTTTGGTTCAAATTGCGTGAATGTATTTGATCTGTCCTCAAGTTCACTTATTCTCCCCTCTGTCACTCAAGTATTGATCCCCTATAGCAAGTTTTCATTAATTTCTGTTGTTGTATTTTTCCTTTTATAATTGTCATTGGTTATGTATTGTAGTTTCTATTTCTTTGCTGAGATTTTCTCTCTTTTTTTATTTGTTTAATAAGAATTTTTACTACTTGTTGAATTATTTTTTGACATTACTTGAAAATACTTTCCACATAATTCCAATATCCTGATGTCAGTGTCAATTGATTGTCTTTTCTCACTTCAATTGTGATTTTCCTGATCCTTGATATGATGAGGTTTTCTTTCTTTAAATTTTATTTTATTCTAGACAGTTTGGCTATTATGTTAGGAAACTCTGAGTCCTGTTTATTTTTATTTATTTATTTGTTAATTTTAGCAGGCAGTCACCCTGCTTACCTGTAACACACAAGTCTTGGCCTACTTTTCTGGGCTATAATTTCCTATGATAATCTAATTTTCAGAGCCTTTGTGCTGATACTTTGGTCTGCTTGGTTTATCTCATTCCACTGGGATTCCCACTGGTCCCTCCTGGTGTGAGCTGAGGGGCAGGGTTTTCCCAGGCTCCTTCAGTTGGTGTCTCTAGGTAGGGGAAGGGAGTCTTTAGTCCCTGAAAGTAAAGTGCTTCCCAGGCAAGTACTGGTCCTGCTGTAGGCTGCCAATGTCTGGGTGGAGAAGGGGAGCCTTAGGCCCACAGGGACAAAGAGGTTTTCCAGGCTTAGTGCTTTCTGTGCCAGAATCTTCCCTTACCTCTCCCCCCTGGCTGCCTGATGACTCAAGCAAGAGAAGGCAGTCTCAGGCCCAGCAGGAAAAGATAGCACTTCCAGTGAGGGACCCTTATTGCGGCAAGATCCTAACTGCCAATGTCCCCAGCCCCATGGTATCTTTGGGTCAGGAAAGCAAGTTGCCTACAACTCTGCCAAAACAACCAGGAATGATCTGTCCCTTACCTTAAAGGGCACTTATAATTTTCATATAACTCACAGATAGTTTTAATAAAATTTTCGAGGAATTACCCAACTTTTAAATGGAAAACAAATTTTGGCATCTATAACAATAATTCACAGTGTTTCTTTGGGTCTAGTGCTGTTAGGGTACCCAAGGGAGTCAAGTAATTCTCATTTTATAATTAAATTTCTCCCACATTTTTCCACTTTTAGCTAGCACATTTAAGTTCTTAAAATTCCTTATTGGGCATCCAAGCACATATTCAAGTTTTTGACTACTATTGTTTAATCCAGGTAAGCTAAAAATCTATGGTATGCTTTAAAGATAGTTACTGCAGCTGGTGCTTTCTGTGTATATTAAGTAATGTATGTTTGGCAGACTTATGTGCCTCCTTAAAATTAAAGTAGACAAGAATTTTTTCTGTCACTTCTAACATATACCTATACCAAAAATGCTGATCAGATGGAACCAATATTTCAGACAGCTCCGTAGCAAAAATATGCACCACAAGCAACAAAAAACATAGCCTGTTTTGTGTAGGTGCTACTGTAGTTTGTGATATATTCCAATGATTTAAGACCTTGCCAGGACATATAAAACCTACACAGTTGAATTACAATTTGTTGGTTTTACAGTATGCTAACTGGAGCATAGGGAATATAGTATAAAAGATAAGAATCAAGTTTCTAAAAGTATGAACAAAGTATTGTTATTCTGAAGATATAAATGAAAAATATTTGTTTTCACATGAAAATAAAATGTAATATATATACACAACAGCCCAAATTTCAAAGCAAGAAAGAAATGTCAAAACAGAACAATATATTGAGAGAGTAAATTTCAATATCTTGATACTTTTTTCAGTGACAAATATAGTGGTAACTTCGCTATTTGATAAAACAGAACATAGCACAATATATATCAAATTTTAAGTACTATTTCTAAATATTGCTAAAATTTTCATAAATGGCAGTAGAAGCATCCATTTTGAGAGATGCTGATTACTTATTAAGGAGTAAAAAGTATTTAAGACTGTATTTCCCAATATCATAACTTCCATTTCTATAAAAATTCATCAAGTACTTAATGTGACTCACATTGAATATATTTTCCCATTGTTATCATTCATGAATTTACTTGAAATGGCCCAGCATCTGAGTAAAATAAAGGTGATCTACTAACTTTAAGAGTAAGGAATTTGACAGTGGAGAAAACAATTTGACACTTGCAAAGAATTTCTTCTCTCTAAAGGAATGAGTAAAACCTTAAGCAGGATTGTAGTATTATATTTTAGACAGTTATTGAGTGTACACTTTGTGCCAGACACCCTTATAGGTAAACAAAACAGATAAAGTTCTCTTTTCTCATAAAGTTTACACATTTGTTAGATGAATGTTAAATAAGCAATAGGAGAGTAGGTAGTGAGAAATGTTAAAATAAATATAAATTTGGGCAATGTCATAGGGCAGACTGGGGAGAGAGGAAGTCTTTAAGGATGTCAGGAAAGGGCAGGACTTTTGAAGTGATACTTTCTCTAGATATAAGGTCAAAGCTTTGTGTAATTTATTAAACTCCTCTTAGTCTTATTCCTTTATTGCAGTATCAAAAGTATCTGGCTTGCTTGATTATTGGAATGTTCAAATATGACTCAAATATAGGGCTAGAATGCTCACTGAATAAGATAAAATTTTAATATTTTTAAAATTAGTTCTTTTACTTTTGGTCTCAGCTCTTCCTCTCTAAAATAAGATCAATTGGGAAGGTAATTCATTCTGAATTTCACTTTAGTACAAACAAACTTGGACTCCATGTTCTACATTTAAAGAATGACAACAACACAAGATTTGTTTGTCTTTACTCTCATGGATTAATGAGTAGGAAAAAAATGCTGAAATGGTATATTTATACAGTTATTTTACATTTCAACATACATTTAGTTACAAGAATTTATTGAGTGCTGACTCTCTCCAAAGCACTTTACTAGGCATGATTATCCATTCACATATTTATTTGGTTAATAAAGTTCCTGCTTTTAAAGAACTTAGTTAACATGGATAAAAAAAATAATAATAATACGTAGACCAAACTTTGCCTGTAAGTCATGCAATCTTTCTCTAAGCTTCCACCTCTATAAAATGGCTAAAATAATAAGTCTAAATAGCTAAAGCTATTGTGAAGACTGACAAATAGTGAAGGATAAAGTGTCTTATGAAGGGAAATCACCTACAAATGTAGTGTGTGCCTTAATAGAAGTAAAGGTGAAAGACCCTTGCTTGTCTGTTTTCTATAAGAATGAGCTAGAGGCTGAGCACAGTGGCTCACACCTGTAATTCTAGTACTTTGGGAGGCCAAGTTGGGAAGGTTGGCTTGAGGCCAGGTATTCGAGACTAGCCTAAGCAAGAAGGAGATCCCATCTCTAAAAAAATAGAAAAATAATGGCACACACTTGTAGTCCCAGCTACTCGGGAGACTGAGGCAAGAGGATCACTTGAGCCCAGGAGTTTGAAGTTGCAGTAAGCTATGATGATGTCACTGCACCCTAGCCAGGACAACAGACTGAGACGTTGTCTCAAAAAAAGAATGAGCTAGAAATAACAGTAACTTCAATGTTTTGACACTATAGTTGTACCAAGTCCATTAGCCCCATAATAAATTTAATTTTAAAATTAATAATTATATAAATAATATATGAATTCATTTTCCTTTTAAAATTAAAATACAAATGCATCTAAATCTACTTTGAATCCTGCTTTGCCAATCCAATTCTCCTTTCCCTCCTCTTGAGTTCTCACGGGGTAACTTCTTATTAGATTAATCGTGTATACTTCCAGATATTTTCTGTTTACAAACATACATATGTGCCCAAAGAAATGATTGGCATTGTTTTGTTAAATTTGTAAACATTTTCTACACTTGCTTTTTTTTGCTCAATATATAGTTACTGGGAATTAAGGAAACTTTAAATAGTGACTCCAAAAGGAAATTAGTCTCATTAATTTAGAGTTGCATATCATATATGATAATATAAAATAAATAATGATGAATTTTATTTGCCAATACTCACTTGCAGGGAAAAACAGCATGGTTGGTGTTATATTTAAAATCTCTATTGTCTCCCTGTCCAGCTTGAATCTGGTTAAGACAAGCTGATGTTAAAACAACATCATTTAATAAAGAATAAAATTGTGTAGTTTCATTATTTTCAATGAGAAATAAAATTAGTTGGATATTTTATAATACATTCTCACTTGATAGTAATTCAAATAGCTTTGTGAGCTTAATTACTAATTAATGAGACACTGTTAGTATTTTGAACATTGCATATAAACAGAGGATTATATTTCTGAGAATTTTAGCTTAAGAGACTCTCTCCATTCATTTAAAAATATTTTCTTATACTTACTTTGTCAGAAAATATGAATAAACAATAACACATATACCATTCTTTGATAATATTTTGAAGCTTTCAGAAGAAATTCATTTCTTCATAAATTATTTTAAGCCAAAGGTTATCTGATAGGCCATAAGCTAGTCATTGAAAAGTCATTTTTTCTAGCTGCATTTCATGAATTATGTATTTGAATCAAGATATTAACAAAACTGAATTCATAAAACTATGCTCCTTAAAAATATCCTATATTTAATTAGCGCCAACAATTATATAATACATTTATATTATAGAAATCTTATGCCTTATTTTATTTAATTTCTAAAAAGAACCCAAAACAAAGTATAAATCATTAATTTGAAAAAGAGGATAAAGAAAAATAAGTGTTATTCTATTTTTACTGCTGAGCGTCTAACTGCAAACTCTTTGAGATTCAGGTCTGTAAGAATGGAGAAACAGCAGAATTAATGAGTGTCAAAAGACCAAGCTTGATGATAATGACAATAATAATTAACATAATTTGAGCATATTTTATTTCTTTTAATCCTCACTATGAACTCATAAAGTAGGTTATCTCCATTTCTTTATTGAAACAACAAAAGGCACTTAGATGTTAAATAATTTGCTGGTAAACCCCACAGCCTGTAAAAGATACAGCTACAATTTAAGCCCATATGTGTCTAACTTTAAAGCCGCATACTTTTAACTACTATGTTATTGTTTTCAGAGTCCCTAGCTATGTCATTTAATTTCTTCGAGACTCTACCTAATTTGTTAAACGGCTACAGTACCCTCTGCTTTCCCCCACGACTGTTGTGAAACTGGAGGTAGAGAACATACATCGAATGCTGTGAAGACATAGTGATCATTTTAGAAACTTGAAATCTGGGGAAACCACAGTTAGCCTCAAAAAGAAGGTTGAGTTTCCCTTATCCAAAATACTTGAGACCAGAAGTGTTTCAGATTTTGAATTTTTTTTTTGCTTGTTTGCATTTTGGAATGTTTACACATATGCAATGAAATATCTTGGGGATGGGATGAAAATATAAACATGGAAGTTGTTTATGTTTCATATGCATCTTCTACACATAACCTTAAGGTAATTTTATACGATAGTTTTTAATAATTTTGTGCAGGAAACAAAGTTTGTGTACCATTAGAACCATCTGAACCATTAGAAAGCAAAGATGTTTCATGTTGGTATCTCAAAACCGTTTGGACTTTAGAGCATTTTGGATTTTTGGATTAGAAATATTCAATCTCTAATTTCTTTTGTGACATTGCAACAAGTCCTACTGTCCTTTGCAGGGTGAATGCAATAGAAAAACATGGCAAGGAGTAAACATCTCAGATCTGCAGACTTCTTTATTTCCCAAACCCTGACTACCACACAAAGTAGAGGATATTTTAATAGAAAGCCTAGGGCCATCTACAAAAGATTGGAAGGTCATAAATAAAGTAAAATTCTTTTTAGCAACTGTTTTCAAATGTGTTAGGGAGAATCACAAGCCAAAGAAATCACTACATCTTAGACTCAAGCATAATGATCAGTATTGGCTCATGCCTGAGAGAGGATATTGGAAGAGATATAACAGGATCTACACAGATTACTTGAGTCTAGGAACACCAGCATTATATACAATGATAGTGGTTCCCTGGAATTTATAAAAAATATAAATAACTAATACTATTTCTTCTAAATATCTTCTCTCCAATGAGAAAATAGAGTGACCCTGAGATCATGCAAAATGCCAATACCTTCTATATTTAATCAATATTAAATGAGCTGTGGCTGTTAAGCAAAATTAAACATTTTTGGAAAATTAAAAATTCAAGTAATTTCAACAATCAGTGGAATGGTGGACTAGGACATTCTAGCCCATGTCTCCCTTCAGAAATGTCAATTCCCACAACCAACCATGTACAAAAATACCTTCACAAGTGCTAAGGAAACAAAGTGATAGATTACAGCACCTGGGTATAGCATACAAATAGTAAATAAGATTGAAGAAAGTAAGAAAGATTGTTTTACGTTATCCCTTGCCTGCATAACCCCTCATTTAGCCTTAAGCAGCATAGCATGGACAGAGAAACCTTCTATGTGGGGGAAGGAGAGGGAAAAGAAGACCAGATGGTACCTTGGAGTCCCAAACCAGGACTGCCTCAGTAAAATCCAGTGTCAGACAAACCTCCAGACTGCAGGCCACTATCAATATTAATATATACAGTAAATGTGTACAATTGACAAGAAAAATATTTCTAAATAATTAGGCTGTATCAACAGAGAAAACTTATCCTTATTTGCAGACACATTTTTCCATATGAAGCCCAATATAAACAACTGAGATATTGTTACAATTGAAAGTAGAGTTCACCAGAGCATCCAGATAGATGCAAAATGAACAAAACACACCTCTAAGCACACAGACTAGAAAATCTAGAGGAAAGGATAAATTGTTGAAAACACACAATTTCCCAAGCTTGAATCAGGAAGTAATAGAAATCCTGAACAGACCAATAACAAGATTGAAACAGTAATAGAAAATCTGCCAAGAACAACAACAAAAAAAAGCCCAGGACTAGACAGATTCAGAGCCAAATTCTACCAGACCTACAAAGAACTGGTACCTCTCCTACTGAAACTGTTCCATAACATAGAGAAGGAGGGAATTCTCCTTAACCAATTCTACAAAGGCAGTATCACCCTGACACCCAAATCAGGAAAGTACATAATAATCATAGATGCAAAAGTCTTCAACAAAATACTGGTAAACCAAATCCAAAGGCACATCAATTGATAATTCACCATGATCAAGTGGGTTTCATCCCAAGGATGCAAGGATGGTTCAACATACACAAATCAATAAATGTGACTCACCACCTAAAGATAATTTTAAAAAATATGATCAGCTCAATAGATGCAGAAAAGTATTCGATAAAATCCAGCACCTCTATATGATAAAAACCCTCGGAAAACTAGGAATAGAAGGAATAAACCTCAAAGTAATAAAAGTCACATATGACAAACTGTACTGGATGTCTAAGCCAGAGCAATCAGGCAAGACAAAGAAAGGGAATCTAAATAGGGAGAGAGGTCAAACTATCCCTATTTGCCTATATGATTTTGTACCTAGAAAATCCTAAAGATTCTTCCAATTAATAAATTCAGTAAAGTCACATACACAAATCAGTAGCATTTCTATACATCAACAACAGTCAAGATGAGAATCAAATTAAGAACTCAATGTCATTTATGATAGCTTCAAAATAGATAAAATACATAGGAAGATACTTAACTGAGGAAGTAAATGATCTCTACAAGAAGAACTACAAAACACTGATAAAAGACATTATAGAGTACACAAGCAAATGTTTGAGTTCTTTGTAGATTCTGGATTATCAGTCCTTTGTCAAATATATGGTTTGTGAATATTTTCTCACATTCTGTAGGCTATTTACCCTCTTGATTATTTTCTTTGCTATGCGGAAGCTTTATAATTTAATTAAGTCCCATTTTTTTATTTTTGCTGTTGCAATATTTGCCTTTGTGGTCTTAGTCATAAATTCGTTAGCTATACTAATTTCTATAATAGTCTTTCCTATGTTTTCTTCTAGAATATTTATGGTTTCATTCCTAACATTTAAGTTCTTAATCCATCTTGAATTGATTTTTGTATATGAAGAGCTAGGAGTACTGTTTCATTCTTCTGCATGTGGCTATCCAATTTTCCCAGCACCATTTATTGAATAAAGCTGCCTTTCTCCAGCATACATTGTTGTATGCTATGTCAAAGATCAGTTGGTTGTATATAGATGGTTTTATATCTGGGTTATCTATTCTGTTCCATTGGTCTATGTCTCTATTTTTATGCCAATACAATGCTGGTTTGGTTATTATAGCCTTGTAGTATAATTTTAAGTCAAGTAATATGATCCCTGTAGACTTGTTCCTTTTACTTAAGATTGCTTTGGATATTTGGGCTCTTTTGTTTCCAAATGAAGTGTAGAATTATATTTTCTTTATCTATAAAATATAATTCTGGTATTTTGATGATGGGGACTACATAGAATTTTTAAATCACTTTGGGCAAATGGACATTTTAGCAATGTTGATTCTACCAGTCCATGATGAGGGGATGTTTTCCATTTGTGTCTATCATCTATGATTTCTTTCATCTGTGTTTTATAGTTCTCAGAGATCTTTAACCTCCTCTGTTAAGTATATTCCTAGGCATTTTATTTTATTTGTAGCTATTGTAAATGGTATTGTGTCTTTGATTTTACTCTCTACTTAACTGTTACTAGTATATAGAAATGCTATTAAATTGTGTACGTTGATTTTGTAACCTGACACTTTGCTGAATGTATTTATCAATGCCAGGATTCTGTTGGTGAAGTCATTAGGGTTTTCTAGATATAAGATTATATCTTCAGCAAACAAAGATAATTTGACCTCCTCTTTCCCTATTTAGATGCCCTTTATTTCTTTCTCTCGCCTGAAATGCTCTAGCTAGGACTTACAATACTGTGTTGAATAAAAGTGGTGATAGTTGGTATCCTTGTCTTGTTCCAGTTTTAAGGGGGAATGTTTTTAATTTGTCTCCATTCAGTACAATAGTGGCTGAGAGTTTGTCATATATGGCCTTTTATAATTTTGAGATATGTTCCTTTTATGCCTACTTTGTTGAAGCTTTTTACCATGAAAGTATACTGGATTTTATCAAATGTTTTTTCTGCATCTATTGGGATGATCATGTGTTCTTTGTTTTTGTTTCTGTTTATGTGGTAAATCACACTTATTGATGTGTGTATATCAAACCATTCTTATAACCCTGGGATGAAACCAACTTGATCATGGTGGCTTATCTTTTTGAAGTGCTGTTGAATTTTGTTTACTAGTATTTTGTTAAGAATTTTTGCATGTATATTTACAAGGGAATCTGCTTTGTAGTTTTCTCTTTTTGTTGTGTCCTTTTATGGCTTTGGTATCAGGGTGATACTGGTTTCATAGAATAAGTTTGGGTAGATTTCCTCTTTCTTGATGTTATGAAATAATTTCTGTAAGATAGATACCATTTCTTCTTTGTAGATCTGGTCAAATTAGGCTGTTAATCTGTCTGGCTCCAGGTTTTTATTGGCAGGGGATGGGGAAGATTTTTTTATTATGACTTCAATCTCACTGGTTATTATTGGTCTGTTCAGAGTTTCTATTTCTTCCTGATTAAGGCTGGGGAGGTTGTATGTTTCCAAGAATTATCTACTTCCTTAATGTTTTCTAGTTTGTTTGCATAGGTTTTATAGTATTCATGTATGATATTTTGTATTCCTGCAGTATTAGGTGTAATGTCTCCTTTTCATTTCTGATTGAGGATATTTGAGTCCTATTGCTTCTACTTCTGGTTAATCTAGCTAGTGGTCTATTGATCTTGTTTATATCTTCAAAGAACCAACTTTTTGTTTCGTTGATCTTTTGCGGATTTTTTGCTTACATCTCATTTACTTCTGCTTTGAGATTTGTTATTTTTTCCTTCTGATTTCTCTGAGTTTTGTTTGTTCTTCTTTTTCTATTTCATGGAGATGTGATGTTAGATTAATTTGTGATATTTCTGTCTTTTTGATATAGGCATTTAAGGCTATGAACTTTCTCCTTATAAATGCTTTTACTGTATTATTTCTTCAAACATTTTTATACCCCTTTCTCTCCTCTCTTTCTAAGGTTTCTATTATGCATGTATTGGTATATTTAATAGTGTTCCACAAGTCTGTAAAGATATGTACATTTATTCTTCATTCATTGTTCATTCTAGTCTTCATTCTGCATAATATCCAATGACCTAATTTCACATTAACTGATCCTTCCTCTAACTCAAATCTGCAGTTGAGGACTCCCAGCAATTTTTTTTTTATTTTCAGTTACTGCTCTTTACAACTTCAGAATTTCTATATTTTTATAATTTACATCTCTTTATTCATATTCTCTACTTGCTGAATCATTGGTGTCTGAAGCTCTATCAATTCTTAAACATACTTCCTTTTTTTTTCTTTGACCATATTTATAACAGCTAACTTAAAGTCAGGGCTAGTTTATATTGATTGCCTTTTTTTTTTTCTCCCCAGGGGCCACTAGGTGCTTTTTCTCTGCATATCTCATAACCTTAAAGACTGGATTTTTTAAATTTATATTTCATGTCATTTTTAGAGCTAGAATCTTACTCTATTTTCCCAGGCTGGAGTGCAGTGATGCAATCATAGCTCACTGCTGTCTCAAACTTCTAGGTTCAAGCAATGCTCCCATCTCCCCCTCCTGAATAGCTGAGACTAAAGGCATGTACCACGACGCCCTGCTAATTTTTTTATTTTTTGTTCTGGTCTCAAATTCCTGGCCTCAAGTGATCCTCCTGCCTCAGCCTCAGAAAGGCTGGATATTTTAGATAAATTATAGTAGCAACTCTGGATTCTGAATGCCTACCTCATAGTTGTTTTTGTCTGCTTGTTGGTTTGTTAGTAACTTGCTTGGACTAATTCTGCAGAAACTGTTTTCCCTACAGGGTCTAAACACTAAAGTTATTACTTATTTTAATTATTTATCATTATTATTTTCAATTCTGTTTCTTAAACAGAGCTTAGTGACCATCCAGTGATTTATCAACACTTCCCTTTAAACATCATGAGCTAGTAAGGCTTCCATCATTTGCTAAGGCTGTCTATGAGTGGGTTGTGAGACACATTCAAAATTCAGGCTTCTTACATATCTACTCTGACTTTAACTTTTTTCTTATAAAGTATCTCATGGTCAAACAGGTATAAGTAACTAACTAGAACCCTCTGCATTCTTTGCTGAGTATGCATGCAGCCATGTGTATGTGTGCAACCCTGCACATGAACTTAGCCCTCTACATTCACATAGCCTTCCAGATTACTGGGGATATGATGAAATTTTTCAAACATCTCTGTGACTATCTCATTCCCTATATCTCCCCATTAATTTTTTGCCTGGTCTCTTGCTTACCCCAGCATCATAGCTTTAGTCAGCTGAGACATTGACTTTCCCCAATTATTTGCCACTAATTGCTACTGTTTTTGATAACGCCTCTGAATGTGAGTCTTCTCCATGGGGCTTCTGAGAAGATGAGCCCTGATAGAATTGTAAAAGTGCAAGTTAAAGCACCACACACCCCACTGCTCTTACCAAGATTCAATAGGGGTTTTTTTTCTGTGTTTATACATGTTTTTCAATTTGTTGTGTGCCTTTTGTTGATTTCCAGAGTTCTGAAATGGTTGTCTTTGGTAATTTGGGGGGTTTTATTGCTGCTCTGGATGAAAAGGATTTGCTAATGTCTTCATTCCACTATTCCAGAAGTTCCACCTTACTTGCACTGAATTTAAATCATGAGTAATAGGTTTCCAGATATTTATTAAGAGAAAAGCAATCCTAGACAGTGGGGAAAAGTTAACAGATAACATAAAATTATACAGTGGGTTCAGGTAACTAAAAATTCCTTATTGAAAGCAAAGAATAATAGAAGATAACACTGAGCAAGTATGTAGAAATCTTACATATGTTAAGGAAATAATATATCATTCTGTGGATATTAAAATGTGCATGAGGAATTTTGAGCATGTGAATAGATAAGGTTAGATATATTTTGAAAAGTCACTCTGATATGTAATTCTTATTTATTGAAAGATGATAAGACTGAAGAAAGGGTGAACAGTAGGGAGACTTTTAATATTCTGGGTGAGAAATGATGAAGTTTTAGGGAATGTGGAGGTGGATAAACATGAGAAAAATTTAAATGCTTAGAGAGTGATATCATTAGAACTAATTCTCTGGAAGTGAAAGACAAGCAAAATTTAGGATTCTAAGATGGATATCAGGTTCTGCCATGAGAAACCGACGAGATGGTACTATCATTCTTTTATACTAATGTTAGTAAACATTTTAGGGAAAATCAAGTGTACATGGTAAACTTATGATGGGTACATAGTTTTCTATAAATACATATTTTCATTTAGCACACATTTATTTTCCGTGAATATCCAACCTCTTTTGAATTCTTTTATAATCGATGAGTTTGTTATTAAAATTTCAAAAGGTGAGATACACTAATTTTACACTAGTTTTAAACTTGAATATAATAAATCATGTTAGTCAGGAATTGATTCGTTGATTCAGTCAGCCAAGAAGTATTTGAACACACAGAGAATATAGATAAACTAATGAATAGATGCATCTGTATTCTGTTCTTGAATAGGTTACTTTAATATAAAACAGATGAAGAGGATATATTGCAGAACAGTTATTAAAACATTTTAAGTAATTATTCTATTGTATGAAAATAGGAGGGAAAAAAGATTAAGAAGATAAAGTCCTACTAACTCAGGCAAAAATATAATTATTTTTCTATTTTAGGAATATGCTTAAATGTCCTACTAGGTACAGATTCAATAAGTGAAAAACCTTGAATAATATTATTAAAAAGATTTGGAGATCTTAAACATCAAGTTTAAGTAATATATTCTCAGAAAAGCTAATAAAGTAACCATGCCTGAAAATTGAGTAAGGCAAATTCCCTCAAAATTGCAAGAAACACACTTCCCACCGGAATAAATATAAGCAAATTATGAAAATCAGTGAATATCTTGTGGAGAATAAAAACCAGATTATGCAAAATCCTAACATGTTTATTTTATAAGAATATGCGAGCACTGATAAAGAAAAAAGTCCATATGATATTGTTGTTTTTTCATCTGTACAGGAATTCATTGTTAGTGAACCATGCCTTATATTGCTTCTTGTTATTTTTAATAAAAACAAAAACGTTTTGTTTTTACACATATAATATAAAACAGCTTATCAATAAAAATAATTTAAAATTGCAATGTTGTCAACTAAGTTCCGATGGGCCAATACTAACTTTCAACCAAAGGAGAGAGCACAAGTTTCCTCTTTCCTAATTAATAGTGTTAATTTCAAGCATCATTTATACCATGCTTCTAAGTCCCTGAAGATTTAGTTGATATCAGCAGTGAATGGTTGGTTTGCTCTTTAGGCCTGTGATGAAACTCAAAGCAAATGAATAGTTTCAAAAGCTGCATGCCAATTATGTTAATAAAAGATTTGGAAGGATTGATACTAGTAAAAGCTGTGAATATATTTTTAATGATTGAAATGTGCATTTAAGTTACAATTGAACTTTCAGGTAGTGGTGGGAAGAATTGAATGGCTTTCATTAAATTTACTGTGGACATACTACACTGCTTTGAATCTCCATCAGCTTTTCAATCCTATTTCTAAAATATATTGGCAATTGTTCCACAATACGAGTGTTTAAACAGTCTTGATTTCTTAAAGTCCAAAGAAACAATAGGCCTATATCTACATAGCATCATGCCTGCAGAAACAAATGCATCCAGCCTCTGTCATTGTCAGACACTTCAAGAAAGCACTTATATTTTGTAAAACTTAATCCAGGGTGTTGTAATCATAGAATATATACAGTCTATTTTATTTGGTAGATTTATTTCACAGAAAAAATAACATAATTTCAAAATGATACTTAGCATATAAAAATAGATCCATATGTAAAGCATAATGAAGTATAAAGTAAAATAGTTAGCATATAAAAGCAAACTGACCAAACTTTACATTTCGCTGGGTTTCGAAGAACATTTTCCCATTGCCATTTTGTAAATGGTGTTATAAAGGAGGAAAGGAAATGACTCAAATATCAATCCCACTTCCAGAGTCTCGGTTTGCAAATAAATTACAGGCAAGGCCCAGGTATGAACTCTCAATTTCTAGTATAAGTTTCACCACTAACTTGCCATGTTTCTAAAATTGTCTCTTTACTAGTACAGTTTGGTTCTCCCTATATATTTTTAAAAATAAAATATTTCCTCTTTCCCCAGGTCTCTTATTCACTCAAAAGCCCCAGCCCCATCACTCTACTACTTAACTTTTCCTGAAAATTGCGAATCTCAACTTCTAAAATAAGATTTATTATGTTTATTCCTTATTTCTCCCCAAAATAAAAAGAGGAGTATTATTTATACACCTAGGGTGATATCTGGTATTGGAATGCTGATACTATACTTATGCTATGCCTCACCCAGAGCAGTCTGGATCCCAGCTACCACTGGATGGCTGTGTGAGTTTAGGCAAGCCATGTTGCCTCTCTAAACCTGAAAAATGGAATTTTTTGAGAAGTAACCATAATACCTACTTAACTTTTTATTCAAATATTTTAAAAAGCAGTCATTTCGGATTATATCAAATTAGCCTGGATTTGTTTTTAAATAAATAAATATTATGTGTTCAAAAACCATACTTTAGGCTGGGCGCAGTGGCTCACGCCTGTAATCCTAGCACTCTGGGAAGCCGAGGCGGGAGGATCGTTTGAGGTCAGGAGTTTGAGACCAGCCTGAGCAAGAGCGAGACCTCGTCTCTACTAAAAATAGAAAAAATTAGCCAGTCAACTAAAAATAGAAATAGAAAAATTAGCCGGGTGTGGTGGCTCGCGCCTATAGTCCCAGCTACTCGGGAGGCTGAGGCAGGAGGATCGCTTGAGCCCAGGAGTTTGAGGTTGCTGTGAGCTAGGCTGATGCCACAGCACTCACTCTAGCCCGGGCAAAAAAGCAAGACTCTGTCTCAAAAAAAAAAAAAAAATATATAACCATGCTTTAGTTGAAAGAATATGAATAAAGAAATATAAGTCAAAAAGAAAAATAGCCGAATTAATACTCATATAACAACTTTACTGTAATCCTAAAACTATTTTATTGTGTATGTATTGAAAGGCACATGGTAGAGGAGTTCTTTGCAGAAATGAATGAACAACTCCAGGGCATTCAGATAAATTCATTTGTCCCAGTGACTTTCACTGTTGAGTAAGATTAAATTTAAAAACAATTTTCTAAATCTCACCTTGTTTAACCCATCTATCTGTTCATATCTGATTGATTAAAAAAATCATTAAAAAATGCCTATAATTAGAAAATTTCTTGGAAAAGTAGTCATGAGAGTCATAACTCACAGTGTCCCTTTGTTGTAAGCAGGCAGGCACAGCACAGAGTCAGCCCAGATACCAGCAGGCATTTAGGTACCTAAGACTCAGAACCAGTGTACCACTACCAGTACTGATAGTTTTTATTTCATGCATTGAAGAAGTATTTATTTTGTGCTTGCTATGTGCCAAGCATCATTTTACATAATGGTGATGCAGTATTGACCTCAGAACTTCCAGCATCAAGTGATGCTAATGAGAATTCCGATGTGAATATTATTTTCATTTTTCTTCCCTCCCTGCCTTTTTTTTTTTTTCTTTATTTAGTGAATATTTTCTCTTTTTCCTTTGTAGAAATGTTTGGCATGTACTGCTATCCTTGGTACTCAGATAGTTTATTACAATACATTTAAATGTAAGGGACATGGGCCTGTGGGTGCGTGTGGGGGTGTGTGTGTGTGTGTGTGTGTGTGTGTGTGTGTGTGTTTATTCTTCCTAATGGCTCCTCAGTGAATCCTTTCAAGTTCTGGGGATTTCTCTTTTTTGAATTTATTGATTATTTTTTCTCTTCACTTTTTGTGTTTATTATTATTGCAATTTCTATTAGCTAGATGTCCCTCCTGTATTAATCTTTTATAACAGATATCAGCAAAATTTTTCTGCTAAGGACTAATTAGTAAATATTTTAGGCTTGAGAAGGGATATCACATAAAATATCTCCCCCTTATCTCCAGTTGTCTCTTCTATAACTGGGGATAATATTAGTTGTTTGAAAGTTAAAGGAAATGACCTATGTAAGTCTCAGCACAGGACATGGCACACATAATAGATACTTAGTGAATGAATGTTATGATTGTTTTCATGGAAGCAATACAACCTGTCAGCTCTCGGAGGACACTAAAAATAATTTTTAAACTTCTTTCTCCTCTCTAAATTAACTTTGTGTCTTCTAGTATAAATTATTGCATTTTTTATTTCAGAATATTACAGGGGTACAAATGTTTAGGGTAGTTCATCAGCAAAAAGAGAAGTTTGAATATTAAAACATGCAATGATCATAAGTTTGTCTATTTACTTTTGAGTGAGAATCAAAGTAGATTGACATTAGTAGGTATCATGGATTTTCTGCATGGACCCATATTTCTCCTTCCTTTGCAGGTTCCTCTCTGGGATGAGATGGTTAATTGCCAGTTCTTTGCATCCAGGGTAGGCATGTTATTTATGTTATTTATTTTATATGTGTGAAAAAAAAGTATGTGACAAATTTTAGTAGAGGTCAACTCTGGGGTACCAATCCTCACTTTTGGAGCCCTGGATCATCCTAAATAGATTGTTTCATTTCTTGGACAATAACTTCTTGGCTTCATTCAGAAGGCAACTATGCTGCACCTGGGGGATGTGAGTGAAAATGGGGGAATCTCATTCATGCTACGCTTCAGCAGATACTCTTTCAATCAAATGTTTCATCTTAGGTCTTGGCTCTGTGCCTACTTAGAGCCCAGAAGCCTCCTGATATTAAATTCTTAGCAAAGACTTACACCTTCTTTGCCACTTCTTTTCTGTGCATGTTCTGAGCTCCTCTTGGGTTAAAGCATCCATTCAATTTCATCATTTTGCATATTCTAGCAATTTATGAAGCTATGATGTACTGTTGGCTAACTTCCATCCCCATCTCAATCCACCAGTTCTTGTCCTTTTATAAATATATCATTGTATATGCTTTTTTACTATCATTTCAATGATAGTGGAGAAATCATATGGCCTTCGTCCAGAAGACTATTGTAGGTTTAAATGACAATTTATTAAGAAAATAATAAAGCCACCATTCAACACAGATCCAAAATTATGTTTACAATAAAGCTTTGAGATTGGTAAATGAAAACTATAGTTAATTATATGGTAAGTATTCTGCTTGCATGGATCTCTTAGAATGATTCTGCTCAATTTAGTAAATATTTTTTTCTGTATAGGTTTTAATTCTTACCTTCATTTTATTGAGTATTATATTTCATAGTATAACATAGTAGTTAACAATTTATAATCTGGATTCATAGGGACCTGGGTTAAAATCTTTCTTCTGCCATTCACTAACTTTGTGAACTTGAAAAAAGTTATTTAACTCTTTAAGACATATTTTTTGCCATCTGTACTATTTATTTATGTCACAAAAATTTGTTAAGTGCTTACTATACTATATTTCTACAAAACTTAATAAAAGAATAAAAGTAAAGTGTTTAGCTTGGTGCTTAAACAAACATTTGCTGTTATTGTTATTATTTTCAAGTCACTTCTTTATTTTAGAACAAAGAAAGAATTGAACATGAGTTAATTTTATATCGTCATTCTTCACTATCTGGTATATTGCTGCTATTAATACAAAACTATAAAATTTTAAATAATTTCAAAGTTCTGACATTCATATTAGTCAGAAACAGACTTATATTACAGCAGTATCAACCAAGAATAAGTGTGGAAATCATGCTGGAAAATTGTGCATGAACTCTTCCATGTCCTTTAAAAATCCTTTAAAGCAAATATAAATTGAAATAAATTGAACCTTAAAAAGAAATGCAGGGAATTTTTTAATCTCCAAAATATCTTCCATTCTGTCTCTCAAGGCCACTTTCCTAAAATTAATATACAAGAGCCATGCACAGCTTCCTACATTAACCAAAGGGAAGGGCAGAATTATGCAATTGGGATTTGTGTTTTTGTCTTAAAACTCCGTGTTCTCTGAGCTGGAACTCCAGGTTGGTTTGCCTCATGGACTCAGGTTGACTTTCTCCTGCTTGCTGGTCTCCTGACTGACATGCTGCAGAACTACCTTCACAGAGAGGGCTCAAATCCCCATTTCTAGATGATTACTAACTATCAACACGCACTTGGCAATAGGAAGATAGTTATATGTCTCGTGCAATTCAAAACATTTGGCTGAAGAGCTGGGGGAAAGCTAGGTTTGGTTTCTTTTCTAAATGATCTCTCACATTCCAAAATTTACAGACTAAGAGAGGGAATTCAAGTGCCCTTTTTCCACCAGTGCTTTAGGAATGCCCTCTTTAAATGCCCACAGGGTAGCATTACACAGAGATTAGCCTCCCCAAAGGTGTCTGGTATATTAATCTGCGAGGGCTGCCAAAACAAAGTACCACAGATTGGGTGGCATAAGCAACAGAAATTTATTTCCTCACTGCTCTGGAGGTTAGGAGCCTGAGATCAAGATGTAATCAGGGTTGACCTCATATACCCTTAATTACCTCTTAAAAGACCTTATCCCCAAATATAGTCACATTCTGAGTACTGGAGATTAAGGCTTCAACATATGCATTTTGTAGGGAGGAGAACACAATTCAGCCCATAACTTTGTTAACAGAAAATAACAAACTGTGAAATAATTTACAGAGGTATATTCTGAGCCAAACATGAGTGACCATGCCACATGGCTCCATAAACCCCAGAAGCCTTGAGTAAGTAAGTGGTCCAGAAGCACTTGGGCTATAATTTGATTTTATACATTCTAGAGACAGGAATTGAAGGTAAAATCATAAATCAACATGTTGAATGTATACATTAGTTTGACCCCAAAAGGCAGGACATCTCTAAGCAAGGGCTTACAAATCATAGTGGATTCAGAGATTCTCTGATTTGTAATTGGTTAAATAAATAAAGTTTAGTTTAAAGATTTGGGGTCAGTAGAAAGAAATGCTTGAGTTAATATAAGGGGGTCTGCAATCTGTGATGTGATGCTATGCCAGAGTCAGTTTGGAAAATAAGCCACATTATACTGGGTTAATTAAAAAAAAAAAGTTTAATGAGATTTTATGGTTTGTAAGGCCTTACTTAACCTTTGCCTTGCATGGCTTTAGGTCTTGTTTGCAATTTAGTATCTTGTTGCCACAAAGAGTCGGCTTTGCCAGTCTTATGCGCGCTATTTTAACTTTTTTTTCCCCAGATATTAGATTTTATTACATGGTGGGGTCTGACGCAGATGAAAAGCCAGTGCCCATCCTGGGAGGCCAAACGCAGGAGGAGTCCCTCACCCAGCCTTGTCACACCCAGACTCTCCCCTAGGCAGAGGGGAGTGTCCCCTTCCCTTTCACAAGTTCCTGAGTCGCTCCACTGCCCCTGCCAAGCCCTTTCTGCCCACCCCACCCCAAGTCAGGGCACTCTGCCAGCGATGCAGATGGCTGAGGGTGGGGGAGACAGCCAAAGTGAAAGCCAAGTCACCCACCCCTCTGACAGGACCAAAACCCCACACGCTTCACCCCCACCAGTCCCTGAATCTGCACTCACAAACCCAGAGTTCTGCCTGGGAGTCGAGCTGGGTCCTCCCCTTGCAGGGGGAGGTGAAGGGAGGGCAGCCCTCAGACACTCCCCAGAGCTTCCGGGGACCTTGCTCCTCTTTGCGCCCTAACCACAACCCCGTGAGGTGGTGGGGTGGGAGGAGTCACCCCACTGGATGACTAAGGCTCAAGGAGGTGATGTGACCGGGCGGCGGGGGAACACATCTGCGATGCAGCAGAGGGACCTCGGGGAGGGCACAAGGGGGCCTGGGAGACACAGATGGACGGTGCCACACTTTGGCCAGGGGCAGATGCTCTTCCCAGGGGTCCCAGGGCCCAAATCAGGGCCTTGAGGGGTCCCAGTGCGCCTCCCGCCTTCCCTGGCGGCAGGTGTGTATCATAGCCCCACAGGGGCTGACAGAGGTGGCAGCCGGGGGGGGCACTACTTCTATCTTGGGCCGGGATCCCACCCCGTGGAACAAAAATAAAGGATTTCAGATGGGTACCTCAAGTCCTTGGAGGTGATCCGGGTGCCTTTGGCTTGTAAGAGCAGGGGTGGCAGCTCTGGGGGCGGGCAAGGAGCCGAGCAGAAGCCCTCACCGCAAGCTCGGCCTCAGGTCTGAGAGGCTACAGCTGCGAACCTCCGGCAGGAGGCAGAAGAGGCGGTGGTGGGAGGCAGGAAGGGTTAGCGGGATCCGGAGATGACTGGGCTTTCTCCTGGGTATCTGCCTCCACCTGTTCTTCCTCCTCTTTCTCCTCCAGCTTCTCCTCGCTGCTCTTGGCTTTACGGCTGGACTCGGAGCTCAGCCCGTGTGGGGAGCTGTGGAGCTCCTTGGACACCACGCACAGGATCGCCGCCTGATCCTCGCCACCGTAGTAACTGTCGGAGGAGCTGATGATCACCAGCTGCTCGAAGCACCAGCCATCAGACACAGTGGAGACCACCTGCGTGAGCTCCCCCTCCTGGCGCTGCAGCACGTGGTCCACATGCTTGGATGGGACCTGGGTGACTCTGTAGCCCTTCTCTTCCATCTGGTCTTTGATGATGAGGATCAGTGGGCTGATGTTGCAGAACTCCGCTTCCTCCAGGACCCGGTCCTCAGCCATGTCCTTGTCCTTGTCCAGCACCAGCTTGCCATGACGGAGGAAGTTCAGTATGGGTCTGAAGTAGGTGAGGTCAAGGTCAGCGAGGTAGGCCAGGGTCTCAGCCTTGTCTGACTGCAGCTCTCTCCCCTGACATAGGCGACTGCGGAAGGACTTCTGCTCTCCGCAGGACATCTACCGTGTTTCCCCGAAAATAAGACAGGGTCTTATATTTATTTTTCCTCAAGAAGACACCCTAGGCCTACCGCTTATTTTCAGGGGATGTGTTATTTTTTTTAAGTACGGTACAACAATCTACATTTATTCAAATATAGTTAAGTCGTCTTCTTCTGGAACATCATCATAACTCTCCAAACCCTGAATTCCATCCTGAATTTCTTGCGACTCTATTTCCTTTAGAACCATTGGCCCGAATCTCTCATGTCGAGCAATAGAGCTCTCATAGGGCAGCTGAGAAGGGCTGCTCCTCTTCTTTACCGCTCTGCAAGGAAATGCATGGGTTATGTAGATACGCTGCCGTAGCCTCACCCATCACTAGGTCTTATTTTGGGGGGAGGGCTTATATTGCGCAAATGCTTAGAAATCCTGCTAGGGCTTATTTTATGGGTAGGGCTTATTTTCGGGGAAACACGGTACCTAGTGGTAAGAAACCCGGCTTGAAAGGTCCCAGAGCGCCTCCCACCCACCTGCGGTGTGTCTCACTACTGCTGTGTCTAAATTACAAAAGGAAGGGGGTATAAGGGGGAGCTATGTCTGACAGCCCTTTCTATCATGGCTGAGAATTCTAAGATTTTTCTGGGGTCCCTTTGGCCAAGAGCAGATCCGTTCAGTCAGCAGGGGTCTTAGGATTTTATTTTTAGCTTACAACACCTAGTAACTGGTTCTACAGTTTAAAAAGTATGTACTCCTCATATACCATCTAATTGTGTGCATTTTTATCTGAAAATTTATTTAGACAGGCCTGCCAGACGGGAGCCAATCCTCTAGTATTGCTCTCTGTCTACCTATAGTGACAAACTACAACAATTTAGAATGTAAATCTTGGCTAGTGACTGTGACTTTTGTCTAACTAACAACTTTGTATGCATAGATGGTATGTGGAGAAATTGGCTTCACTAGGGAATAATAGAATGCAGAAAATGCTCTACAGTTTATAAATGTTTCATGATGCAGATATTCATTTAAAAAAAAAAAAAAACTTTTGCTGGGGACTGGATGGGTCCAATCCAGCTCTTAGAGCTGAGAGAGGCCAAGTGGGAGTGTCTGGATCTGTTGGCTGGAGGAAGCCTGGGAGGAGTCCTGAGAAGGCGTCTGGGCCCACCTGGGGAGAAAACAAATCTATTTATCCACAATTTTTTAAATACTAATTACCTAGTATAGATTGATTACAAAGCAGTGTAATATAGTGTGCAAAATGCTAGACTGGGAAATAGGAGTGGTTTTGGAACTGAACTCCCCTTCATTCCATGAAATCCTCAAAATTAATTTTCTCATAAATAAAAAAGGGTCTCTTAAAAACATCTGTTCCATCTATTTTAACTGTTATCACTATATCATTATTATCAGCACATTTTTAATGCTTTTATAACTTTTTTCCATAACATTACAAATCAACTTTCATTTCCTAGATCCTGACATTTAAAGAAACAATTTCTTTCTTATAAGTCCTCATTGTTTCTGCTCATAAACTCTATCTTTCAATACCCATTATATATCTGAAAATGAGGCACAATGATTTTATTAATATCATAAACCTGTTTGGACAAAGTAAGAGAGTGCTAATAAATAGCTAAGCACTTTGCCACATACTTAACACTCAATAAACAATAACTTGTATCCTTTTAAATTGGGATTGATATTGTCACATATTTAATTCAAGATATTTTTTCTCAGTTCATAGGCATATGGCACAGAACTCAGTACAGCAACCCAGATGGATTGGGGAAGATATGGCAGGGGTGGGGTGGGGGGAATGAAGGAAGGAACCAGTTAGGTGCTAGCTCTATATCACCCTGAGTACAGCTGAACAGATGGTAGGGAGACATGTAGAATCTATACATGTAAACAGTTCAGTGGACTGGAGCCTATAATTTAGGTTTATATTATAAATTGTGGTAGATTGTTACTACAGGTAGACAAAGAGAGAGTGTTAGAAGTGGCTATCATCTGGGAGGTTGTCCCTGGAGTCTCAGACACTTGGGATGAATAAGCCATCTGGTCTCAGACAGGAACTTGCAAGAGCAAATCAAGGATATAGGTATAAAATATAAGTCTATTTCTGGCAACTGGAGTGTATGGCATTGAGGAGTCAATTACTCTAGGAGTCAAACAATAACCTTCAATGGTCAGCCCTAGGCCAGTCAGAGACAAGATCCAGAAATCTGATTTAATGTTAAACACCACACTTGGTATTACAGAAAATTCTTGTCTTCATAAGGACTGTTTTAAGGATAAAGTGGAACCAAGCTTACTGGGGATAAAGGGAATGAATGCCCCAAGAGTGAGTTTCTGGAAATGTGGCAGGTGTAGACTACGGTTAGATTGGCTGACCCTTCCTCATCTGCAGACCCTTCTATCCTCTCTGCTAATATTCATAATCAATCACAAAATTTCACATTTAAAAAAATGTGAAAAAGCAGAATTTTATTCTAACAAGAGATTATCCCAGGAACATTTTAATCTTTATTCTAAAATCTGAGACTTCTTAAACACTGTATAGAGGAGTGGAAATAACACTGGAAATTTGAGTTCTGCCATTGACCATTTGTATGATACTGGGAAAATTAGCAGACATCTCTGGGCTCAATGTTTAGATTTTCAAGATGAAACTGAACCTTATTTCTGTCCCTATTTATGTTCTATCTGGCCATCCCACTTCTACCTCATGGGTTGGGTGACTGAAGAAGCTCCCTTTTTCTAGAAATCTCACTGAGCCTTCTCCCTCACAAAGGGCACTCATTCATTCAACAAATATTTATTCATTGTGTCATCACTGTTCTGGGCCCTGAGGAAACAACAATGCACAAGACAGATGAGGACACTATTCTCACAGGAATTATAAAATAATGTAACAAATAAATGAATATATATGTATGTTAATTTTAGGTGGAGATGAGCTCTGAAGAGAAACGAAGCAGAATAAGGGGTGAAAGTGGGGATGAGGTAGAGTGATTAGGGTGACTGGGTCAGAGGAGGCTGCTCTGAAGAGGTTAACAGTGAGCAAAAACCTGAATGAACAGGGAATGAGCCACGTGAAGTTCTGAGGAAAGAGCAATCCACAGAGAGAGAAAATAAGAGAAAAGCCCCTAAGACAGAAACATATTTGACATGTTTTTTAAATGCAGGAAAGCTGATATGGCTAGAGAAGAGTGAGCAAGGAGAAAATTGAAGGATATGTGAGGTGCAAGAAGTAGTCAGAGTCAGATCATGCATTGCCACTGTAGACCATGGGAGGCCACAGGGGGAGTCTGAGCAGGGGAGTTGTGTAACCTGGTTTCCATGTTAGAGATACCATTCCTGCTGCTACCTGAAGAGGCTTGGGGAAAGGGCAGGGCTAGGGAAAAAGAATCATGGGGACTAATTAGGAACCTGAAGCAGTATTCTAGGTACAGGACCAATAGCCTGGATGAGTGCAGTAGCATTGGATAGAATGATACACTGGTGAATCTGTGATATACACTATTTTGGAGGTAGATTCCTAATGGATTAGATGGGGCAGAGAAGGGAAACTGAGAACTCCTGGGTAAATAATCTAGAAGGTTTAGTCCAGAAACAGTGATCCATGAACAAATAATGTGAAAGAGCTGCACCTTTAGGTGGCTGTTCATGGTAAGAAGAGGTTTTACCTGACTCAGCTACTTTTGCAAAGCATCGTGTAGCTCGTGTCATTGCATGTATCACGTAACACTTGTGGTCATTAATTTTTCCACATTATGAAAGTGAGAGAAGTAAAATATTTCAACCTTTCTCATGTAGCAGCATTATGGTGACATGTGTGGGCCTTGCATAACCCTGGCTCTCACCAGTTATCAGTTGTGTAAATTCAAATAACTTTTTTAATTTCTACCTAATTGGAGATGCTCAAAAAGATTAAAAATAATATCTCCCTCTTATGGTTGTGATGAGCCTAAATAAAACCCCTCACTCAATAATTATTTCTCGCTGTCTACATATGTGGGCTGGCACATTGGCATCAAGGTGTTGAGGTTGGGGAAGATGGATCTCTGCTCTTCAAAATACTCTTTCTCATGATCCAGAATGCCAAGCATGGGGCCTGACCTACGAAGGGGCTTATTGGGAGCCGTTTTTCTTTCTTCCAAATCCAAAATTGCATGTCTATATAAGAGCATAGGACACATACTTTAAGACAACATAGTGTATTTTCAGAGCTGCCTTCTGGAACCAATATCCTAATTCAAATAAATGACTCTAATAATATAATTTCAGGCAAGTTAGCAGGTAATAAAAAAAGATCTTTTTGGAAAGGCAGCCATTTTACTGTCGCTCAGACTGAACACATTCTCCTGAATGTTCACTCACAGGAAGCATTTTTAATTAGAGTACATTTATAAGTACCAATTCAGGTTTAAGCTTACAGAGAATACTCAAATGAGTAAGTCCCAGTGCCTTATCTATCTTACTCTGTCAGAGAAAGAATTCTGCCTCAAGCATTTTGAATCTGTTGACAAAGTTATTTTTTTTACTACCTTTAAATTTATACTTTGACATAGCAAGAAATCCACACCCAATTCACATGGCAATAGCCACTGCAATGTTTTTAATATCACTTTATAGCAATGTCATGTTCAATTACTAATTCCACCATGCCACCTCAACAATTAGTGAACTAAACCAGGAAATGCCTATTAAAAAAATCACATCAGGTAATAGTTTCCTCAGCCATTTACGAGTTATTAATATGCTGTCAAGTTTGGAGCACAAGTTGAATTCACAGCAGAGCCCATGGTCTTCAGATTTGCTCAGTGGCATTGTGAACCCATGACATACAGGCAAAAGGGTCTAATTTTTTATTCTCTTACATCTAACTCATAATCTCTCCATTTCCCCCTTGTGTCTCCCCCCCCCATCCCCCACTGTCCTCCCCACATGACTAGAATCATGGATCTTGCAAGCACTGGACTGTATCTCCTCATCAGCTCAGATTCTGCCTATTTCTCTTTTCCAGTCAGGAGATGATGGGTTTGGCCGAACTTCCAAAGATAGATGCCATTAGCATTGATTTTTTTTTTTTTTTGTCTGTAATAGGGTATTGTGTTGGTGTTCCTTCATTGAAATTCTAAGTACGTGGATTAATCACAAAACCATATTCTTCAGAAATACCAAATTATAATATTCATACGTTTTCATATATCAAAAGTGTATTTGTGCTATGTTCTCTCATTTGTTTTTTTCCTTTTTTCTATTGTAATACACTAAATTGCAAGAGGCAATGCCTGGTTGCTGTTTATCATAAATTTCAAGACAAAAATCTGGATCTGCTTTTTCTCGGGTACTGTTTCAGGACAATTGCATGGTTAGATTGTTCCTGTCACCAGGACATAAATTAAGCTATTTATTAACCAAACAATATCTTTAAATGTCTAATATAAGAAAGCCTTAGGGGAATATAAAGAGATGCCAATATTTTGTCCTCAAAGAGCTCATAATTTAGTTCAGCATAAAATGCTCAGTCAAGTGAAAAATCAATTAATAATAATGAGTTCAATTGGAATACAAAGTGGGTTCAAAGGATGTTAGATATTATAAAACAGTTAAATGAATGGTGCAGATAATATTTCAGTGGTCCCTTTACAGTTCACACTATTTTAGCTAGGCCATAAAGGATAGAATTAAAATTTGGGGGATTTTGTAGAGAGCCCAGTTTTATGCTTCACTAACAGACCATGATAAAACCTACTTCCTTCTTGGGGCTGTTTCTCCTCAATGCACCTTGACCACTCCAGCCCACTTAACACCTGGACAAAGCACATACAATTCCTATCCTGACATCAGTAGCCATCCCTAAATTGAGCTATTATGTTGATTCACTGATCTACTTTTGCCCTTGAGACTTCAATTCAAACTAAACAATAGTTGTTTCCCATAAATTGTGGTGGGTGCCTTAGGGAATATAAAAGTGAATACAATATGATTGTTATTTATATTCTCATGTCTTGAGGGAGAGATGCACAGGTGTAAAGAATCCCAAGGAAGTAGGGTGTGATGAGAACTGAAAGGAGGGTAGAAATAAAACTGCATGTGAACCAGATTTAGCCCAATCTAAGAAATTTAGTCCAATGTAATAATATAAATAATCTATCAATGTAAACACTGAGACCCATTAAGAAAGCTCTTTCCGATTTCCCGTTCCTACTCCTGCTCCTCTGTAAAATAGAATCTGACTATATGGCAGAAGAAGTAATGTTTAAATGACTTTGGGGACTTAATAGAAAAAGGGGTTCTCATAGCCCAGGATCTTCAGGAACCACACAAGTTATGATAATTGAGGGGTCTGTCTTGTCTGAAAACTGAATAAGTGACTGATTGATTGATAAACTGCAATTGGTTCTCCCTGGCTCTTTTGGGTATGGATGGGGGCGGTTAAAGATTATATGCTAGTACCCACTGCTATACTCTGTGGTCTTGTTCATTTATCCCTGGCTTTGAGCCCCAAACCCTCAACCATATTGACCTAGGTTCCTGTCTATCTATTTGTACCCTCAGGGCGGATTGACTCTTCCAGGTTCCTTGCACACTGCATGGTAACTATGAATAACCAGGACTCTGTTCCATGCCCACCTGCTTGGATGCCCCCTACCAATGAGTCTTTGCCATTTTAGAAGTAGCTTCTTTCAGGGCTTCCCTAGAAGCTTGCAGCCCCTTTCTAATGTCTCAAGAGAAGCATGACACAATTCCTTATTTTCTTGAGCTACTGATCCCTCACTGCATATTTCCAAAACATTGATCTGTTACCAAATGTCAGTGCTTTTGAGGTTCAGGCCTGAAAAGTCAAACTTAAATCTCTTCTTTTCTCTCCATATATTCTTATTACCCTTAAACAGAAAACCTCATAACTATCATAGATAGAAAGGATATCTTCTCTAGACCTGTAGAATAAATTCTATAGTCTTAAGTCTTTAGGCTTCATTCATTTTATTTTAAGGAACTTTGGAAAGATTTTTGTTTGTTTGTTTCTTGTCCAAATCTAAAAATATAATCTTGTCCAAATGCTAAAGCCTCATGTTTTGGTACACAATCTTAAATTGTCAGATGTGTAATTTTAACTCTATTTTCATTACTTTTGAAATTCTTCCAATTAATATATGCCTGTCTCTACTCATCCATGCAGGTTAAAAATATAGTCATAGACACAGAAATATAAATAAGAAAACAGAACAATATTTTTAAAAACTATTTTTTCAACAGACTCTGATAAAAGGGACTGTATCAGTCAGGATTCTACCAGAGAAAAATGAACCAGTAGGATATATGTGCCTGTGTATGTGCGTGTGTGTGTGTCATGTATCTCCAATATGGTGTGTGTGTGTTTATATATATTTTTTCCAGCCTGCCAAATACCAATACTGCCAAATACATATATATAAAATAAATATATAGAGACCATATTATATATATATAGACCATGTATGTCTATATGTGTGTGTATGTATATATATATATGTATGTATGTATATATTTGGCAGACTGGAAACTCTAGGGCAAGAGCCAGTGCTGTAGTCCACTAGTGGAATTTCTTTTTTCCTTGGGGAAATCTCAGTTAATGCCTTTAAAGATCATCCTTTCAACTAATTGGATGACCTCATTTTCAATTGATCATACATATTAATCACACCACAAAATATCTACACTAATCCCCCTAGAATAGTGTTTGATTGAGTATTCAGTACTGTAGCTTATCCTTGTTGAAAAATAAAACTGACCATCACAGAGCCTACACTACATTGGTGATAAATGGAAGAGAATAAAAGGGATCAATTAGGAAGAAATAACAATTAACTAGATAAAAGAAGCAAAGGTAAAAAAGCACTTAAAGATAACTTGGAAGTAACTAGGAAAGTGGTGTAAATGTAACAAAACAACAAGGAGCTGATTTGGAGTAGAGGCTAATTAATCCAGTTGTAGGTGTCGATGGATGTGAGTTAAATGGTCAAGTTATTGGAGAGAATTAGCTCGACCAATTGTACTTTAATTGAACTGCTGAAGGGATGGGCATATAATATAATCTCCACCATCCTGCCCTAAACACAGCTGACTGGGCCAGGCATGCATACCTGACCCAATCCAAAGGCTAAGCTGAACCAGTCAGATTTTTCTCATATTTAAATAACCACACACACAAGCTAGTCAGATGGTCATGGGTCCTACAACTATAGAAACATGGAGTCCTAGAGGTGGCAGCCATGGAATTACAAATGTATGCTGTATATCTGACACCAGAGAGAACAAAATTATAGAATAGCATAGATGAGATAGTTTAGATAACCCTGATCTTAAAGGTGGAGAGTATGACTCAGTTCCTATTTTTCTATACACTGTTTTCATGATACCTATCTTAATTTACTTTCTGTAAGCTTTATTATTATTACAATTTCCATTTTTGAAATGTATTTGAGTTACATTGAGTAGGTTTCTGTTATTGGATCCAAGAATAAAGGCAAGTACCAGGAATAAATCCAGCTGGAAATATCAGCACTATCTATTTTCAAATATTCTGCTACATCCACATTTAATTGTTATAGTTGGTAGTGGTACAAAGGAAAAAGAGAGAATTTTAAAACTGGGACGAAAATGAGTCTGAATGTAGTCGAACTAGAAAATAATGGACTCCAAGTGTAGTTGCACTTTGTACAACATGGTACTTGCAGGATCAAAACTAAATGTTTGTGAAGAAATACCTTCTGGTACCTTGACTGCAATAACTATTCAACCACACCTGGAGTTGTAACCTGTTGCCTCTACTATATTGTGACTGTCCATTGCATTACCCATGTCCTCAATTCCCACCTCATCCAGCTTAAATTCCTTGGTCCATCATAACCATCACTTTCTTATGTAAGTCTCTAACTCCTTTACCATTTTTGCTTTGCCATTCTCAGCTGATAAAATCCCAATCAAGTTAATTCCTACTCTCTGCCTACTCTGTGTTTTGTTCCACTCAGAACATCATTGGAAAAATATGCCCAATCATTCAATCTGGCCAAAATTGAAACTTATGACCATTAACCTCAAATGGGCTCTTCATGCTAACCAATAATCATACTACATTTCCTTGGTTCAATCACATCTCCTTTTTTGAACAGTGATTTTATACTTTCACCACTGTCATTAAAACTCCCACACTGCCTCCTTCCTCTTCCCTTCTCATTGTCATGTGGGTGCTCATCATTCCCACCTCACTGCGAATATAGAACCAGGTGACACATAAACCCATTACTATATCTTCTTGACCACTTATTGGGCTGTATCACTTCCCCAGGAACCCTTCCTTTTTCCTTCTGCAAATTAATTTTCTCCTTCTACTGGTTAGTTTCTATTAGCAAAAACCGAGAACTGGGGAGGGAGACAATGGGAAGTGAGCGCCAGTGGGTGTGGGTTTTTTTTGAGAGTGATAAAAATGTTCTAAAATTATATTATAGTTATGGTTGTATAAGTCTATAATTATATTAATACTAAAACTAATACATTTTATACTTTAGATGAATTTTATTATATGTAACTTATATCTCAATAAAAGTGTTTTTTAAAAAGAAGAATATATAGGGGAAAATCTTTGAGATCCCGTGGTTTGCAAAGATATCTTCGACAGCACACACACACACACACACACACACACAAATGTATAACCATTAAAAATTGTTAAGTTGGTCTTCAAAATGAAAGACTTTCTTCTCATGAAAAGTCACTATTAAAAACACACCAGCTACAAACTAGATAAAAAATATTTGCTATATATGTTTGAAAAAAGACATATGTAGAAGATGTAAAGAAGTAAAACTCAATATTAAAAATTCAATAACCCAGTTAAGCAATGAGAAAAATACTACTTGGATATTTTATAAAGCAAGATGTATAAATCAACAGTAACTACATGAAAATGTGTCCAAAATATTTGTCATCAGAGGAAAAATACAAACTATTTGATACCACTACATACCAACTAACATAACTAAAGTTAAAAAATAATAATAACTGCAAGTGTGAATATTGGTGAGGATATGAAGCAACTAGAACTTTCATTCATTGACAATGTAAGTATAAAATGATACCAATTTAGAAAACCATGTGGCAGTTTCTTATAAAGTTTATCACCTTCTTATGAGCCAACAATTCCATTTCCTATTTCTTTATCCAAGAGAGATAAAAACATATCCACAAAAAGACTAGTACAAGAATATTCATAGCAGGCTTATTTATATTAGCCCCAAACTGGAAACTTCTCTATCGTTTAGCAATAGAAAAATGGTTTTAAAATTTCATGGTGTATTTACACAATGCAATACTACTCAGTAATTAAAATTAATTAACAACTGATACGTACAACAAAATGGATGAATCTCAAAAACATTACATAGAACAAAACCATATGCAAAAGAGTGCATGCACATGATTTGCTTTATATGAATCTCAAGAAAAAACAAATCAAATCTGTCACAATAAAAATAAAAACACCAGATGCCTATTGGTTATAGGGCATTGACTAAAAAGAGGTATGAAAAAAGTTTTTGGTGTGATGAAAAAGTTCTAAATCTTGATTAAGGTGTTGGTTACATGAGTTTATATATTTGGCAAAATACACCAAACTGTAGAATATCTGTTCATTTCTCTACATGTAAATTATAACTCATAAAAATAAAAAATTAACCTGCCTCAATTGTGTTAGTTATTAGGCAGCAGTCAGTGAAGGAGCTGTTATCAGAGGCTGGAAAGATGCTAATACATATTGTGCAATAGCTAAACATTTTGTAAAATTGTTTTCTCTAAAAGTCTGAATGGCCAGAGAGGGCTAAGAGCAACATATTAGTGATGTGTGCTGTTTGTAAAGTGATGCTTAGAGCAATGTGTTACAAGAAAGAAATGAACTCAGGGAAGCTTTAGCTGGTTTGAGAGCAAAAGTGAATTCAGATCTGGAGAATTCAAAACCCTGTCCCTTGCAGTGTTGGAAAAGCCAAATGCTTTTAGATCCCAAACTGGAAAAGGCCCCATAAAGCTTTCGGTTGAACAAGGACTTAGCCCTGAGCAGGGAGGGGTTAAAGAGTAGAAAGGACAGATTGATAGGGTTCAAATCCCATGACCTCAAGACAGCTGTCAATAATTTCAGAGGAATAGAGAGAAAGGCAAGGAAACCTAAATAAATGAATCATACTAGATAATTACATCTAGCAATGAATTTGAGTATACTTAACAGATGCATGGTACAAGCTGAAGTGATTAGATTGATTTGTGCAAGAAATATAATGCCAGATAAACTACAGCCTGGCCTAAAAATATCTCCAAACTTCCACTTGAAGAATGTGGCTATAGAATGTACATTCCCCAAGGTGGATATTTTCCCTAGTCCACATTTCAAACAGAGCCATGGGCCACAAAAGGAAAAAAAATAATGGACAAAAGATTTGTTCCCTGGGTACACTCAATTAACTTTCTCCACTACCAGCCTAGAGAGCTTTTACAAAATCAGTCCCATAGGATTTCCTTATTGCTATGGACTCTGCCACCCTTCCCTTTCTCAAATGAGACTTTTAGTACAGTTTGTAGATATCCTATGCTGCTCCTTGGAGGGCAGATCACTTGTCTTTTGCCTATGTCATCATACCTGATGAAGAGCCTTGAACACCACCCACAAATCTCTCCTGGACCTCGAGCTCGATACATTACCTAGATAGAGGAGTGGTATGTCATCTTGAGAGGCAGGCCATTCAGGGATTTGTAGGCCACATTAATGAGTTTAATCCTTAACTGATGCATATATTGAGAATGCCACTCTAGCTTCAGTGTGTTGAGTGGATTGGAAGTGGATCAGAGTAAATAATAGGCAGTAAATTAGGTTTTATAGCAGTCAAAGTGAGAGATGGTAGTAACTTGTACTAAGCTTGTGGCAAAGGAGATTTAGGATAGCAGATCAATATAAGAAATATTTAAAAGGTAGCATTAATGGAATGTGTTGACACCCTGGAAATAGTAGATGAGAGAGAGGATATGGCAAGGGGGTCTTTTCAATTTTGACATACAAAATCTAGTTGGATGGTGGTGTAATTCGCTGAGTAAACAACTAGAAAATAATCAGCATCTGGGTGTGGTGGCTCATGCTTGTAACCTTAGCACTCTGGGAGGTCGAGGCGGAAGGATTGCTTGAGGTCAGGAGTTCCAGACCAGCCTCAGCAAGAGTGAGACCTCCTCTCCACTAAGAATAGAAAGAATTAGCTGGACAACTAAAAATAAAAAAAAAATTAGCCAGGCATGGTGGCGCATGCCTGTAGTCCCAGCTACTCAGGAGGCTGAGGCAGGAGGATTGCTTGAGCCCAGGAGTTTGAGGTTGCTGTGAGCGAGGCTAACGCCATGGCATTCTAGCCTGGGCAACAGAGTGAGACTCTGTCTCAAAAAAAAAAAAAAAAAAATGAAAAGAAAATAATCATGTATAGGAGAATAGCTTGAAATTGGGCCAGATGGATAGCGTGTGTTTGAAGTCTCTTGAAGACATCTAATGTCTTGAATTCAGAAGCAATGTTGATCCTGGACAATTCATTTAGGAATAATTAGTATAGAAATAATGACTGAGGCTTGGGAATTAAATTATATAGCCTGAGAAGAGACCATAGTGTAAAAAGAGGAGAAAGCCTAGGTAAACAGAAGCAGCAGCCCAATGACATAATTATGTTGATGCCAGTTTTATAGCACTTAGATTAAGTTCAAATTGAATTCCCATGTGTATCATATTAAACAATTCTGAAAGAAGTATGGTGCAGTTCTAAGAATTTGAGCTCTTAAGACAAAACATTGTTTTGTCAAGTAATAGCTTTCTGCTTTGAGCTAATTATTTAACTACTTGGGCTTCAGTATTCCCATGGGGAAAATAAGGATAAAATTGAATTTGAGTATGTAGAGAATTTTACTTTTTTAAAAAATTAAGTAAACACTTGATATGTAACAAGATTTTTTAAAACAGTAACTCCTGTATTATCAACTCTGTGACTTTGGAAATACTGGGAAAAAATAATTTTTAAAATTTCAAATATTAACTCTTCTTAAAACATAAATTTATTAATTATTATAAGCCAGAAGTATTGCAAATCTTTTAAAATAATATTCCACATTCATTATTTATAATCACCCTAGTTTATAAGGATGCTTTAAAATTTCACTGAAAAAAGGTTAATATTTTTTTAAGGTTAGAGGTATAAAGAAAAAAGTTCATGACTTCATTATTTTATAAGAAAACTATTATATAATATTAATCTGACTTTTTTTCAGTGTTTATCAATGTCATTTCCCCATCATATTATTTCCAAGATAAGAGAAAAATAGCTGTTTTTGGCCATAGTTACTCTGAAATATTTCATTAATCTGATTCATATTATTTGTACATTTAATCATTCTCTTTTTTTTCTTCTTTTGAAGAATGGTAATTAAGATGTTGGCTGAAAAAGAAATTACTGAACACTAGCCACAAAAAGAAAACTTTTTTTCCTTTTAATGCCTTTATTCCATTGCCATGTTAGAAGATAAACTCTTTGAAGTCTGAGACATTTGAATAAAATGTCTTTCATTTTATTGCAGAGTTTCAATCTCTGAAGACATCTTCTGTTTTGCAAAGTCCTCTATGTACTTCACACCTAACTAAGGCTGCTGATTAAAACTGGGAAAGAACATTTAAACTCACAGTCTGCTAGACATTTGGTCACTTTATTTTCTATTAAATATTTATGCTACATCTACATAGTTCTAATGTATGGAATTCAATTTTGCAGAATTTCCCTGAGGTGGGCTGTGGTGTGAAAGTAAGGGAGCGTGTCAAGCTGGAAACAGACTTAAGATAACGTGGTGATCTCTCTCCCTCACCAGAAAGCAATATGTTTAAAATTAACAATCCAATTGCTATGTTACCATCAGAGCAGGGTCCAAGAAAGAAGAAGCACTGGCTGCAAACCTTCAGGCAACCTGTGAAATCGAAAGGCTTGTCAGACAAGCAGCTACAGTCTCTACTTTGTAAACAACTTGAGAAAAAGACACAAGACTTGTTGCTAGCTTCTTCACAAAGAATCTCCAGCTTTGCAAAGCAAAAACCTCACGCATGTCCTTGTGCTTAGTCCAGAACTGTGTTGTATTAGTTTCATTTTGAAACTATTAAGGATTCCATTTGATTCTGCCACTCACCACTCACTCCATTTCCTTATTGGCTGCCAAGAGCAGAGATTACTTTTTTTTTTTTTTTTTGCCAACAGGAAGAAAACAGTTCTGAGTGAATTTCCTCTTGTCAGAGGGTAAATAGTCACTAAAGGAGTGGTGTTTAAGACACTTTGGGGGTGCCAAATTACTCGTTTTATATACTTTAATGGACATACATGTTCACTAACATTTGTTTTCTTATTTAATCTATATTCTCCCCAAAATTCTTTGCCAAAATAGGGAATATTGAACGTATCTCTTCTCTACATTCTTATAGAAAAGAAAGTCAGTGGAAAGGTTAGAATAGTCCTAGTTTTTATCTGATCTTAATAAAGAGATTTTAGGTTTATTATTATTATTATTATTATTTCAGCATATTATGGGGGTACAAATGTTTAATTTATATATATTGCTTTTGCCCAACCCGAGTCAGAGCTTCAAGCATGCCCATCTCCCGCACCCATGGGTGTGCATATATCTATCCCCTTCTCGACCCTCCCATCTGCCCGACACCCAATGAATGTTATTACTATATGTGCACTTAAGTGTTAATCAGGTAACAGCAATTTGATGGTGAGTGCATGTGGTGCTTGTTTTTCCATTCTTGGGACACTTCACTTAGTAG
>VBSM01001265.1:62827044-62854941 GCA_008086735.1 Cheirogaleus medius
AATTGAAAAATTAATAGAAAAAAAAAACCTCTAAATGATCCAAATGGGGGTGGAGGTAGAGCTAAATCAGCAAAACACTCAAATTCAACAATATCAATTAAATAGTTCCCAAACTCAATTTTCTAAATAAACATTGTGCAATCTATGGGTGCTTAGTTAATTGGAGTCCAATCCCATTGAAGTCATTCTTCAAAAATAAACCAAAAAAAACCAAAACTCAATATATTCACTATTCTAAGCTCTAACTTGAGTTTGACAAGAGGGCTTTTTGTTAGCAGAAGGATCTTGCAGCTCAAATACAAAAGAATATTTCCCTAAAATTTACCCAAGGATACAATATCAATAAGGTAGCATTAAGCAATTAAACAGCTTTTAGATCTAAACAGGTGATTGTTTACTTTCTTATTAAAAGGGTAAAGAATGGGGGAATTGGACTGAAATAAAGGTAATATAGTAGTTATATCAAAAACTTTTCTATGGTAATGGTCATTTAAAATCCCCAGGGTGTACATAGCAAGGCAGAAGTCAAGGGCACAAGAGACCAGCACTGAATCAGCAGCAAATATTGATAGATATAGATACAGCCATGGCAGAGTAAAGGGGCAAAACTGACCTCAAAGACCAGAAAGTCCAATGAGTAAGATGGCAGGAGAATAGTCCTAGGTAAATAACTGAATCAGTAACCAGACAGGTAAATGGGGTAGCAGAAGGTGAGGTCCTTCAAAAAGAAAGGCAGAGAGTACAATTAGAAGTTAACAGACATTGCCCTGTCTCAGAGCTAATGCACTGGGTTTTGGAAGTAAAGACAAATATCCGAGATTTTGAAGCCTAAGTAAACATTCTCCTGAATTAATTATCCTGAAGAACTCAGTAGCCGCCAAGTTAGTTTCTACACCTGAGTGTCTATATGTATATATTACTGGATGATGGCTTTAAATAATTAATTTTAAAATAGGTATTTATTTTCTGTATCCCACCACTAGAATGAATAATAGCAGCATCTTCTTCTATCATGTTCCTGACTATATTCCCACCTGGTGACATAAGACTAGCATGTATCAGTTGCTCTATAAATATATGGTGATTGGGTCAACTATTAGGTATTTTTCTTTTGAAGTTTTGCTTCATTCTTAAAATTATAAATTATGTCTTCTAACATTCTTTTTCATACAGTTTCAATCTCTGTTTTACTACATATGAAAAGTGAACATTTCTTCTATAGATAATCACTGTTCAGCAGCAACAGTGGTTACTGCCAAATACCATTTCTCTGTTGGAAACACATCCAAAATTCTCAGAGCTTATAAAGTTGAAAAAGTGACATATGGTGTGATTGCATTAAAGAGGAAAGAAGTGTAAATTCACAACATTATATCTTTCAAAAACAAGCAAACAGAATTTTGAAAATACCTCTAAATACAATTAATGCATACGATTAACAATATTTATATTAGTTCATAATACAATTTCTAAGAATTTCTTTAAATCATAAAGACCAATGTCTTTAGCTTATATAATCTTTATAATTTCTAGATGATTGTATATTTTGGCAAATCTGTTGTATAATAAACAAACAATAGATATTATAGATCTTGGATAGTATTTGCCTTTATTTTGGTTCCATATTAGCATGCTGTAAAGGATTCCTTTTATAGGCATCCTATGGCAGTTGACTGCCACCTATACCAGGACAAATTCCCACACTTGATAAAAAGGAATCTAACCTAGTCCAGTTTTATGTTGTAAAAGATCATGTGCCTCTTAAAGAAAGCTGAATGGATTCAGTTTATTTAATTGAAGTGGACAGTGGGAAGTCCCCATTGACAGCGCTACTATTCAACCATGGAAAATTTGGATGGGACTCAACCACTTCCCATAAAACATTGTACTATATTTATGGTTGAGATTTTAGGAGGTCAATAAATAACTCACCTATTTTCTTGACAAATACAGAAATCACGGAGAGATAGAACCAAGAATCATGTAAATGAATATCAAAATGCTAGCTTGATGACTGGTAAAGCTGTTTGGGAAGCTTGGCTTAGATCTATGGCAACAGTGGGTTTCTTAATGGTTTCCTCCAGAATTAATTTAGTTAACTTGTCACAGGCCATGTTGAGAACTCCAGGGCTTCTCCAAAGGGATTGTGCCTCTAGCACTTATCACATGGAGAAACAAACAAAACCCAACGGGAATGGGCAAGAATAAACCATTCTCCTCAAATTCACCAATCACATATGCCCTTCTCCATCCAACAGGGTGGGAACAAAAAGGGAACAGGGAAGAGGTCAGGCTTATACTAGAAACTACTTCCTCGTGGGAAACTGAGGGTTGGGACTAGGAGTTACCCTCCAGCATCATCATTCCTCCAGTCTCCCTTGCTGGTTTTCTTTCCTAGTGGATAGCTGGATATCATTATGGATGAATTCTTCCCCTTTTTCCCTCCTTTACTCTTTTCTTACTCTTCTTTTATTCCCATCTCTCTCATTTCATGTTTTACTACTTTTATAGTGTAAATTTCATTATTAAATAACTATTCAAAAACAAATCTGTATTGAAAGATGTCAAGGTACTTAAGAGAATAGGAAATCCCCACAACAAATGCCTCCATCGAAACAAAGTTAGGAGAAAGCAAAATCACCTAGAGTTCAGTGAAAGTAAAGGAGTTCATGTATGTGTTAACAGGAACTCCATTTTCAAGGAGGGCAGAAGTATATGAAGAGCCACAGAAAGATGACTGGGAAAACAAAAGCTGAGTAAACACCTAGAGAAAGATCCTGCCCCCAAACAGAATCTTATACCTGTCTTTGTACAACAACGAAAAATATGAAAAATGTATGATTAAGGGTAATGAGCGTTTTTCATGTGAACTATAATAGAATATTTCAGAAAATGTAGTGCTTCACTGTTAAGGCAGAGTATCTGCAACTAGTACAAAGCTTCAGACATAGAAAGGTTATAGCTTTGTAATGTTTTATTAACAAAGATTGCAAATCATAACAAGAAATAATTTAAGTAGCTTTAGGACATCAAGGAAATCTAAAAATCTCCAAAAAAATTCAGCCTGCTTTAAAATAGCATCTCATCACCTGCATATTTCTTGTAAAATGTGATTTTTAATAGTCATTAAAATCTATGCACTTCAGTCTACTGTTTTTGTAAAAAATGAATTTAATTACTGATCATGTAACATACATGTCTTTGAGGACCCAGCCGTCAGAGGATGAACAAAGTCTATGCCACTGCAGCTATGCTACATAATACTATAGTGTTTTATACTGAAAGAAAGAACCTCAAAGATTTTTCACCTCAATTAAGAAATAAAAAGTTATTTCCAGTGTTTGATGTGAGCACAAATATCCAGGCTCACTCTAACACACAAGGCCTGAAGAGTGGATGAACATAGCCAGTGAGGAGCAGTCATGCTGGGTGGAAGAACCGCCTGGAGACAGACCAGCTAAGGATTAAAGACTACTGCAGGTCAAAAAGCCAGGAGTCTGGACCTCAAGGCCTTGAAATGGAGCTTACACAATTCCAGTTCTGACTAAGTGAGTGAAAACCGAGGATACAAAATGTAGGAATTTAGCAAAAACAGGTCAAGGAGGGCAGATACCAGTAGGTGTAAAATTTCCCAAGCAACCTGAAATCCCAAGTGTGGCTGACTCTAGATCTAGATTATTTTTGCTTTGAACATTTCCATACATTTTGTCAAGCATGGGAGCCTATGACTCATAAATAACTATGGGAAATGGTTATAGTCAAAGGAAATGTCAAAAATTTCACAAAAGCTGTCTATCCAAACCTATTTATTTATTTTGGCTTAGAACAACAGAAATTTATTGTCTCACAATTCTAGAGGCTAGAAGTATAAATAAGGTGTCGGCAGGGCCATGGTCTTCCTGGAGGCTTCTCTCCCAGCTTCTGATAATTCTTGGCTCTGTGGAAGCTTAACTGCAATCTTCACATGGCTTCACTTCCGCGTGCATGTGTCCCAAACCCTTTTCTTTAAACAACCAACACACAGGCCCACTGGTGACCTACAGCTCCTTTTTTTCCCCAGAAAATAAAATGGAATATTCAATATTAATACCTGTACTCTTTTTCTCAATGTGTCCCATTGCCATCGTGGCATCCAGATCTTCTACCTTTGTTCCATTTTCTAATGTTTAGATTTGAAGACAGAATTTGGCTTCTACAGATTTAGTCCTTTGTATTCTATTAGATTGCTAGGGCTGCTGTAACAAAGTATCACAAACTGGATGGCTGAAACGACAAAAACATATTTTCGCATAGTTCTAGAGGGAAGAGGTCTGAGCTCAAAGTGTTGGAAATCTTTTTTTCTGAGGATTGTCAGTAAGAAACTGTTCCATGCCTCTCTCCTAGCTCTTGGTGGTTTGCTGCCAATCTTTGCCATTCCTTGAATTTAGGCATAACATCCTCATTTCAGCCTTCATGTTTACATGGTGTTCTCCCTGTGTGTGCACCTGTGCCCAAACATCCCCTTTTTATAAGGACACAAGATCTATTGGATTAAGGGCCTACCCTAGTCCAGTATGACCTCATCTTGACTAATTACCTCTGTAATGACGCTATTTCCAAATAAGGTCACATCCTGAGGTACTAAGAATTGGGAGGACTTTGACATATGAACTTAAGGGGGACCCAAGTCAACCATAACAATATTCCTGATCACGTGGTGTGCACACAAACCTTGTACATGAATCTTGTTTTAGACCCACCCACTCAAAAGAGCTGATTGTGAAATAGAATGGAGAACACTGAATAACCTGCATAAAAGCAGTAAAAGGGATCAAAGTTCATTTCTTGAAAAACAGTGCTTTGTTTTCATTTTATAGTACCACTATTTCCATTTTCTTATCACCTGCTGCCCCCTTACTCATGTTTTTTTCTGGCTTTATACTTAGCATTCTCACAACAGTGAACAAGATTGCCTTCATATGACTTTAAAATCTCCACGTTGAAAGTCCTGTTCTTTTCTTGTCTGTGTCCTCTAACTCTCTGCCATGACTCTGATTAACACCTCCTCAGACTACCTCTGCTCCAGGATTCTGTGACACCCAATCTCTTGCCTCTTTCCCTATTTTCTAACTACATGTTTTTGATTGTTTTGTCTGTTTCTCCATCGCTCTTCTGCTTATATAAATATTTGTTGAATAATTGAATGAATGGATGAATGGGTGGATGGATGAGTAAATTTTGGATGTAAGAGCAACAGAAAAGCAATGCAAAATTGTAACCAAGAAAAGAAAATGACTAGATTTATCTTACTTATATTTCCCCACTCTTTTTTTCTGATTCCAATTTTTCTCACACTTCTTTGACCAATTATTATTTCAAAAACTTTTCTTAGTCAAGAGCTTTATGGGTACTCATTATCTAATCAGCAATAAAAACACATTACCCCAGATTCAAGGTCTTTTCATTTCCCATCAGCCCAATGCCTTCCTATTTCCATACAGGTGCTCTAAGATCCTCATCACATGTGTTTTGCAGCTTAAGTTTTCCTGTTTCTGTGAATTTGCCACTGCCATTCATTCTGCGTAGAATATCATTTGCAAATAATTTATTTACCTTTGCTTTAATAAAATTACCTTTAAATTTGTTGGCATTTATTCTCTGGAAAAAATATTTTGCTTATTATCTGACATATCTTTTCCCTAGAGGTGAAAGAAGTTATTTATTTTATTATGGAACTTCTTAGATCATAGTAATTCTTTTTTTTTTATTTCTGCATATTATGGAGGTACAAATGTTTGGGTTGCATATATTGTCTTTGCCCTACCCAAGTCAGATCTTCAAGCGTGACCATCCCCTAGATGGTGCACATCGCACCCATTAGGTGTGTATATACCCATCCCCTCTCCCCCCTCCTATCTGCCTGACACCCAATCAATGTTATTACTATATGTGCACATAAGTGTTGATCACTTAGTACCAATGTGATAGTGAGTACATGTGGTGCTTGTTTTTCCATTCTTGTCATACTTCAGTTAGTAGAATAGGCTCCAGCTCTTACTAATTCTCTATGACAGAAGCTTAGTGGTTGTTTGTTCATTTCATACTGATGGTGACACAGAACTTTACTTGTAAAGGTTATATAATTCTATAACTTTACAAAACACAGTTCTATTTCTGACTTTTCTGGATCTTGATGTTTTTAGTCAAAGGAGAACTAATATATTTATGGTTCAGTAAGTTATAAACAAAATTTTTATGTGAGAATAATAAAAATGTTCAGATGGCAAACTTATATAAAATTATATAAGCGATCCAACATCTTTTAGTTTTAATATGTTATACAGAGAAGAATATGGAAAATTAACTAGAAGAAAACTCATAGTCTTTATAAATTTCTGTCCTTTTCTTCAAAATGATGCTTTTATTATGCCGTTGTTAACTGTTGGTTACACTAAAACCATTGAAAACTCTTGAACATAAAGACTATTTTTGCTATGCATCCTTGAAGAATACTTGAAAATATCTTGAGAAAAGCATTTGTAACATTGAAACTAGAGAAAAATTTTCTTTTATTCAAGTTGTTTTTAAAAGTTATTATATTTCCTCCTTATATATTCCCTTATTGTGAAGTATGCTCAAAGTACAGGATATTAGCAACTTTATGCAAGTATTCAGACAGGAAACAGTAATTTTTATATTAATTTTTAGTACTGTGAAATTTGGCGTAATCAGAAAGTGCACAATTTTAAATAATCTTTTAGATTTTAAAACAGTTTTAGATTTACAGAAAAATTGCTTAGATGGTACAGAGGGTTCTCGTATGCCCCACACCCACTTTCCCCTATAAACAACATTTTACATTACTATGTTATATCATTATAATTAATGAAGCAGTTTGATACAGTATTATTAACTAAATGCCATAATTTATTCAAATTTCATTTGATTTTACCTAATATCCCTTTTCTGCTCCAGGATACCATATTATGTTTTGTTGTCACATAGCCTGAAACTCAACTTGGCTGTGGCTGTCTCCTAGACTTATTTTGTCTTTAATTACCTAGACAGTTTTAAGGAGTATTGAGCAAGTACTTCGCATAACATTCCTCAACTGTGTCCCTCAGTCTAATTTTTTTTTTTTATAATTAGACTGGAGTTATGGGTTTGAGGGAGGAAGATCACAGAGGTGAAGTGCTATGTTCATTACATCATATCATGAGTACATGCTATCAACATGACTTATCACTGTGGATGTTGATCTTGCTGAGGTCAACCAACTGAGGGAGCATTTGTCAGGTTGCTCCACTGTAAAGTCACTTTCCCACAAACCCTGCCTTTCCATACTGTACTCTTTGGAAAAAAGTTGCTGAGCACAAACTGTACTTAAGGAGAAGGAGTTGTGCTCCATCCATCTTTTTGAGAACAGAGTATCTCCATAAGTAATTTCGGAATTTTTTTGCATGGGAGATTTAACTGTTCTTCCCCATTTATTTATTTATATACTTATTTATATCAGTCCAAACTCATAGATATTTATTTTGTATTTTATTTTATTTTTTTATTTCAGCATATTAGGGGGGTACAAATATTACGGTTACATATATTGCCCATGCCCTCCCTCCCCCCTTGAGGCAGAGCTTCAAGCGTGACCATCCCCCAAACGTTGCACATCTCACTCGTTATGTTTGTATATACCCATCCCATCCTCCCCACTCCCACCCGCCCAACACCCGATAAATGTTATTCCTGTATGTCCACTTAGCTGTTGATCCGTTAATACCAATTTGCTGGTGAGTACATGTGGTGCTTGGTTTTTCCATTCTTGAGATACTTCACTTAGTAGAATGGGTTCCAGCTATATCCAGGAAAATACAAGAGGTGCTAAATTATGATCCAATGATACATTTTTCATTTTGTTGCTCAAGATGTTCCAGCTTAGGCCATTTGGGAGCTTTCAGTTGGTTCCTGTGTCCCTTTGACATACTCTTATTATGGTTTTGTGTTTTGTTTTATTTCTGTGGGGTTATTTCCCCATCACTTCCTTACTTTCTGGAATGCTCCAGAAGCATCTTGGATATTTCCTGCCTTGGTCTAGAATGAACCATTTCTCTAAGAAGTCCTGTTTCCTTTTACTGGAGCATGAAGTTAGAAATCAAGATCTAGCACTAAGTATGCTCATTGCTATTGGAGTCTTGTTGCTTCTAGGACCTCTCAGCTAACAAAGCAAGGGATGATATGTTCATACACTAACCCATGTTTATACATATACATATAAATATTTCTCTATGTAAACATCTGTATCTATGTTAAACTAAACATGAGTTCATATCGATGATGTCTTCCCCTCTAATCTACTACCACCTGGATCAGTTTAGCCTCTTCCTATCGTTTTTCTGTAACCTTTCAATCTAGCAGTGTGAACTCTGGCTCCTACCATCTTCTAAACATTTACTTAATTAATCCTAGTATACATGTAAGGCAGGTTCAGGATTTCTAACCTGTCGTCCCATGGAAAATAGCTTTATCAACCAGAGTACAGTGCTTACGCATAATTCCTTTTGCCTTTAGTCTTACAGAGTCCAGTCATTTCCAAAGTTACTTAGGTCACCAATTTTTCATCCACCCCATTCCGTGAGATTATTTCATATATTAGAGATTTTCATGTATACTCTACATTTTACCCTGGTATTTCCCAGCTCCCAAATGAATTTTTGTAAATTTGTGTATGTTAAGCATCACTCTTTGTGTTATACAGTTCTGTGGATTTTCACAAATTCATAGTGTCATATATCTGTCATTATAATATCATACAGAATAGTTTGATCACTTTAAAAGAATCCTTTATATTTAAGCTATTAAATCCTCCCAACCTCTCCCCAAGTTCCTGGCAGCCACAGCTCTTTTCATTATCTCCATAGTGTTTCCTTTTTAAGTATGCCATAAAGTTGGAATCGCAGATTACATAGCCTTTAGATTAGCTTCTTTTATTTACCAATATGCATATAAATTTTCTCCGTGTCTTTCTGTGGCTTAATATCACTAAATATATTCAATTGTATATGTTCCCCAGTGTGTTTATCAACTCACCTGTTGAGAACAAATTGGTTGCTTCCAGTTTTTGGCAATTATGAATAAAGCTGCTATAAATATTCATGTGCAGATTTTTGCACAAACATAAATTTTCATATTAGTTGGGCAAATACCAAGGAGCATGATTGCTGGCACCCATAGTAAGAATAAGTTTAGTTTTGTAAAAAACTACCAATCTTTTTTCAAGAAGATTGGTTTTTTTGTGACTATGACTATACTGATTTGCATTCCTACCAGCAATGAATGAGAATTTTTGTTGCTTCACATCCTTGTCAGCAATTTCTATTGTTAGTCTTTTTGGATTTTATCCATACTAATGGGCGTGGAGTGGCATTTCATCGTTGTTTAATTTGCAATTGCCTGATAACAAATAATCATGAGCATATTTTCATATGCTTGTTTGACATCTCTATTCCTTCTTTGGTGAGATGTCTGTTGAAATCATTTACCCAATTTTTAGCTGGATGGCTTGGTGAGTTTTAAGAATTTTTTGTATATATTAGATACAAATCCTTTATTGCATATGTGCTTTGCAAATATTTTCTTCAAGTCTGTGGCTTGTCTTTTCATTCTTTTAACAGTGTTCTTCACAGAAGTTTATAATTTTAATAAAGTCCACCTTATCAGGTTTTTTCCTTTATGGATTATACTTTAAACTTTGTGTGTAAAAACTCCTCACCATACATGAGGTTCAATAGGTTTTCCACTATATTTTCTTCTAGAAGTTTTATTGTTTTGCATCTTACATTTAGGTGTATTTTAAGATCTATGGACCATTTTGAGTTAAGGTTTGTTAATAGTGCAAGGTCTGAGTCTAGGTTCATTCTTTTGTATATAGACATCCAATTGTTCCAGCTCCCTTTGTTGAAAAGTCTGTCCTTTCTTCACTGAATTGTATTTTCTTCTTTGGCAAATATTAGTTAATTATGTTGTGTTTGTCTATTTGGAGGCTTTTTATCCTGTTCCAGTATCATGCTGTCTTGATTATTGTAACTTAACAGTAATTCTTAAAAGCACTGAGGTAAATCATTCAACATTGTTTTTATTTAATATTGTATTAGCTATTCTAGGACTTTCCCTTTCTATATAAATTTAGAAGTAGTATTTTGATGTCCATAATAGCTTCCTAGAATTTTCACAGGCATTACATTGAAACTATACATCAAGTTAAGAATTGCCATTTTAACAAAATTGAGTATTCTAATCCATGAACACTAAATACCTCTGCATTTATATTTAACTTCTTTGATTTCTTTCCTCAGAGTTCTGTAGTTTTCTATATATATTGCCTGTACATATTTTGTCCAATTTATCCATAATTATATCATCTTTGATGCTATTTAGTTATATTAAACTTCAAATTCCAATTGTTTAGGTATTATAGACATTTTAACAATGTTGAATCTGCCGCCCCATGGGCATGGTATGGTTTTTCTATCTGTTTACGTCCTCTGCTAGTTCCTTCCTCAGTGTTTCATAGTTCTCCCTGTAGAGGTATTTTACCTCCTGAGTTAAATATATTCCTAGGTACTATATTTTCTTTGTTGCTATTGTGAAGGGTATAGAGTCTTTGATTTGGTTCTCAGTTTGACTGTTGTTGGTGTATAGGAATGCTACTGATTTCTATACTTTTTTTGTAACCTGAGATTTTGCTGGATTTGTCCATTCCAGTAGTCTCATGGTAGAATCTTTTCTAGATATAAGATCATATCATCAGCAAAGAGTGATAGTTTGATCTCTTTGGCCCCCCATTTGGATGCCCTTGATTTCTTTCTCTTGTCTGATTGCTCTGGCTAGGACTTCTATGTTGAATAGAAGTGACGATAGAGGGCAACCTTGTCTGGGTTCCAGTTCTGAGTGGGAATGCTTTCAATTTTTCCCTGTTCAGTATGATATTGGCTGTGGGTTTGTCATATATGCATTGTATGATTTTTAGGTAAGTCCCATCTGTGCCTATTTTGTTAAGCGTTCTTATCATGAGAAGGTGTTGAATTTTGTCGAATGCTTTTTTGTGTCTATTGAGAGGATCATATGATCCTCAGTTTTGCTTCTATTTATGTGATTAATTACATTTGTAGATTTGCGTATGTTGAACCATCCCTGCATCTCTGGGATGAAGCCCACTTGGTCGTGATGGATTATTTTTTTGATAAGCACCTGAATTCGGTTTGCTGATATATAGGAAAGCAACTGACTTCTGTATATTAAAATTGTATCCTATAATCTTGCTGTAGTTGTTTACCAGTTCATTGGGATTTTCTACATAGACAATCATGTCATTGGCAACTAAAGAAAGTTTTATTTCTTCCTTTCCAATGTGTATACATTCAATGAGTATATCTCTTATTTTCTTTTCTCTCTTATTAACTAACTAGGACTTCATATATCATGTGAAATATATTGACAAGAGAGAGGATATCCTTGTCTTATTGATTATTTTATTGAGAAAGTGTCCATTGTCTCACCATAAAATTGATATAAGGTTTTTGTAGATGTTCTTCATAAAATTGAGGAAGTTCCATCTATTCCAAGTTTGCCGAGAGATTTTATCATGCATGAGTGTTGGATTTTGTGAAATGTTTTTTCAATTCATACATATTTTGAGCAATAATTATTTTAAGTCTTACATTTTTGTACTATAAAGCTTATTTTATTTCAAAATCAAATTATGTTGGTTTTGATGATATCGTACACTTATTGACCTGTTATGTGCCAAACACTGCTCTATGCATGACATCCTACATTTAATGTTCCCAAAAGCTCATATTTCCCATTTTCTTAATAAAAATATGAGACTTGTAACAGTTAAGTCAATTCTCTTTTTTTCCCTTCTCATCTCTATTTATATCTATTCCCTATTTTAGCTCATCATTTCCTGCAGATTAATATGGCTAATGACCCCCAAATTTGTATTTACAGCTTAAGTCTATTCTCTGAGATTTAGCCTCGATCTAATTGTCAACAATCATACTTAACATTTCTATCTTGATAATCCAAAAATCATCTTGAACTGAACAAGTGCAAAGAGAACTTTAGATGCCCTTCTTTTATATCCATCCAACTTCATTCTTTTCCCAGTTATTTTAAATGATGCTACTACTGTTCATCAACTTGCATGGAATCAAAAAGGTCTTCTTGATTTCTCTTTTTTTTTCTTCTTATATTCCACATCCAATCCATCTGAAAATATGGCCAGCTCTGCCTTTAAAATAATGTCCCAAATGTGACTATTTCTCCTTGTGGCAGAGAAGGGAAATGTCTCCTTTCCCCTGGAAGTTTCACTGCAGAAAATCAACTCACAATAAGGCAGATTAATAAAAGAAAGACATTTCTTTACCATGCACATGGGGAGAACCCTAGAATGATAACTCAAGGTCCCAATGGGGTCCAGAAGTTTCTGTACCCTCATTTTAAGGTAGGAGATGAGAAATATAGGTAATTCTGTTTAGGGGCAATAAATGGTTACTAGGGAGGATGAATAGATACTTGGGAGAATGAATGGATGGGGGAAACAGATCAACTTGTGAATAATTCTTTATGGAAATTAAATTAACCCAAGAGATAGGTATTATATTTAAAATGATTTGGGCCAGGTTTGGTTGCATTCTTGATCTTCTTTCCCATAATATATTGAGATAACAGGGAGGGGAAGGGAAGTTTAAAATTCAAGTAAGAAATAATAATGTAATTTACTATAAACATAATTCTCATTGACTTTGTATTCAGGAGTTGCTCTCAGGCCAATGAATATCTTAGTTCATAAAAGACACATTCTTAGTAAAAATGTTCATGGTAGCCAATGCCACACATGGAGATGTTGTGATGGCAGTGCTTGAACCCATGATTTTCTACTTCATTTTGCAACTGCAACATGAAAAAATATATCAAAATTTATCTTCTTAAAACTATAATTTTTTGTGTGTCCCTGGGTCAGAAATTCATATAGGACAGCAAGAATGGCTTATCTCACTCTAAAATATCTTAGGACTTCAGCTCGACTTAGTGGTTGGGGTTGACTCAATGGTTTGGAACTTGGTTTATGTGAAGGTGAGGTAGACTGTAGGAAGGCACCTGCATTGTTTTTAATGACCTAGACCTGGAAATGCTCAGTATCACTCCTAGTGCATTCCATCAGTTTCAAGAGAATCACTAAAGTCAGCCCCAGATTCAGGAGAGAAATCGTAGATCACCACCTCTCAACTGGGAGATATAATAAAGGATTTGTGCCCATTTACAAAACCTCCACAATAATTTTAAGACATTTTTGTGAAGCGAAGATACAAATGCCTTCCCTACATCATATTAACTAGAACTCCTACCTTTTCTTCTTTTCTCTTAAAAGAGTTTAATTATTTTCAATAACAAAATGAACACTTACTCAGAAATTTGAGAACATATAGAAAAAGATAAAAAAGAAAATTACAAACTCTTATGAGCTTGAGTACTCCCAGGTAATAGGCTTCTAGCAATCTTTTCTATGTTTAATTTTTTTTCATTATTTTCTTTTTATTTTAATAGTACAGTCATACCTGGGTCTCTGTGAGGGATTTGTTTCATGATTCCCTGCAGATACCAAAATCTGTGGATGTTTAAGTCCCTTATATAAAATGATAGAGTATCTGCATATAATCTACACATGTCCTCTTATATACTTTAAATCATCTGTAGATTACTTATAAATACCTAATACAATGTAAATTCTGTATAAATAGTTGCTTAACTGTATTGTTTAGAGAATAATGACAAGAAAAAAATCTGTACATGTTCAGTACAGAAGCAACCATCTATTTATTTTTCCCCAAATATTTTCCATTTGCCATTGGTTGAATCCATGGATATGGAATCCACAGATACTAGGGCTAACTGTATTTTATAGCTATGATTATTCTTCAGAAATTTTACTCTTGCCATTTAATATTACCCTACTAGCATTTTTAATACTATCACAAAGTTTTCAGGTGCAACACTGAAGTGGCATTTAAAGTACCTTAAATAAAAACAACTTAATTTATTGAATAATTGACAGGTAGTTGAAAATTTAGTTTATTTGCATTTTGATGCATAAATAATGCCATTTTGGTGAATGTGTTTTATTATCAAAAAGTTTGAGTTCCATTCTTTTTTTAATATGTAAAATTACAGGTTTTATGCAGTGAATTTATTGACTGCTTACCACTTCAACTACTTTTAAGCTAGAAAACTTTCCCATATGAAAGGATTTAGTAAATATTAATTACTGTTTTCTTTCTTTTCAATCGTTTGGTTTTTTTCTATACTTAACTTTAAATATAACTAAAATTTCAGTATAGTATGAGACTCAATATTCATTGATTTCCAAATTTATCTACAAATATACTTTATTCTTAATATCCTCAGTATAAAAACTAAGTTTGAATATTTATATTTTTATTCTTTCTCAGAAAAGAAAAATAATAACTATTTCCTCAGTCAGGAGGACTTTGGTTTATTGCTAGAAAGTATTTCTGTCATTTTTTCTTTCTATTTAAAAGGAAAGCTACAAATCATCTTGACAGTCAATCATTGGTCTGTCATCAATAAGAAACCCAGAGAGGGCTATCTCCTGTTGTTTTAGTTAACACAGCGCTATTTAATAAATTTTGACCCCAAACTAATGAACAATTATTAATGTAGGTTCTGGGATGCCTAAGGGGAAACCATTCCTTTATTTCTAAGCCATTAAAAATTATTCAAGTTTTCATATTTGTTAAGGAAGAAGTAGTGAAATGACTTATTTTCTTACATGGTGGTGAGAATAGAGCAGAAGTTTACTTCTTAGGGCTTGGACAGGATAAAAAAGTATGAAAAGTATAAAGAAAAAGCAAGTAGCCAAGTATCTTTTCCCATCTACATCTGGCCTCTGCAAATGGAATTTGCCATTTCAGGATATTTCTTCCCTTTAAGGATTTTACCATTATGGCTAACTTAAGAGATGGCTTTCATGAAGATTAAAAGAACATGTTTAACTGAAAGCTATATGCTTAAACGAACCTTTGTTCTTATTCTTACAATTTCTTTGTGTCTAAATTATGGGATGAGGTATTCGAAGAATTGATCTTTCAGAGATGCTAGGTAAAGTCTTGGCAGCTTTGTGCATGGCAAAAGATCTTATTGTAAGTTTTAGAAACTTAAATCGTTATACATATGTTCAATTTTTGGGGGGAGAATGTTCTTTAGTAAGTAAGACATGAATAACTGCAGGATTATTCTTTAGTGTTAGCCATTGTTACCTGAAAGGTTAATACATTACATTTTTCTTCTAAAGCACCCACACTGCCATAGTTGAAGATATCATTTGAGATATATAATATAGAACAAGGATTCTGACCCTATAAGCTCAACAAAAAGTGTATTTCAAAAGGGTAGTTCTTACTCTTTCTTGAGAGAGACATTTTATCTTTCTGTTAATTAAAGAAAAGAGATATTGAGATGATAAAAAATTCTATAATAGATCTTAAAAGAGAAGACGCTAAGGCTTAATGTGAAAATATATCTGATATTCTAAACCTGTAAAAATAGTAGCAGCCCCAAGAATTAACTGTATTTTATGGCATGGCATAAGTTTGTAAGAGGGTCTGTAGTTACACTTACATGAGTGAAGTGCTAGTTTTGATATTAATTTAGTTCTATAGGATCTTTACTGGAAATCCCATAATATATCAGAGAAAGATTACACTAAATTGCATTCATACGCAAGCTCACAATTTTGATCACTTTCTATCAGACCCACCCCTGATATTTGCAGAGTCCACACATCAATATATCAAATATTAAATATAGCAAAATATTTAAAATTTATAAATCAATTCTTCAAGTTGCTAAAACATCTAAAAAATTCATTAAACAAAATGTGTTCTAACCTCCTACCCTGACAAACATAAATTTTTAATTATCTGTTACATGTTGGTACAGAGAGAACAAGCTATACCAGCTCCAGGACCCTGGATCTGCAACCCCCAACACACTCTTCTTTCCCTGCCCTTGGCTCTGTCCTTCATCACAAGGGGCCTTGAACCCATATGTGCAGACAGTCCAAAGGCATCAGTTCCATCAGTTTTCCTTAAGAGTCTCCCCTTGGGCCTTCTGTAAGCTAGCAGTGTACAGTGGCCATGCAGTCTAACCTTAGGAAGACAAGCCTGAAAGTGTCTCAAACATGTTCTAGAAGCAGCTTGGAGCCATTTAAGCAAGAAATCCCATGTTTCCAGGTACTTGGACTGTTATGCCAAGAGAAAGTGCAGAATCCATGTGCTCCAACCTTTTGTTTCCATAAGCTCCTTGCCTATGAGTTGAGGGACTGTAAGATTATGACCAGAACAAGCCCTATAAAACATAAGGCTACTTCTAGGATTTCTAGGGGCAGTACTACTTTTTGTAGTCAACCCAAGCAGGATTCTTGAGTAAACAAACACTTCAAAACAGAGCAACATTAAATTTTACTGAGTGTGAACAGAATATGGAGCATCAAAATAATATTTTAATTATATTTCCAAAGCAAAATACATATGAATTACATATAATGGCCATGTTTAATAGCTTCAAAAATATCAAAATGCATATAAATTCTGTTTTTAGTTTCACCTATAATATTCCTTTTGTTCTTACTATGTGCCAACCACTGTGTTAGCCACTGTGGACAGAAAATTGAACAATATAGGCACAACCTCCATAGTCTTGGGGGAAAGGGAACAGATAATTAATGCCTAATAAGCATTATGATAAAATGTAGGCCCTATGAGGCAACTGGTGCAGGTTTGAGGGTTCAGGAAAATCTTCCTGGAGAAAGTGCTTTTAAGTTGGGAACTAGATAATAAGTAAGAATTAGTCAGATAAATGGAATAGCTTGTGAAAAATCAGAAAGTTTCGAGGAAAAAAAAATCCCAAGAATTAAAAAAAAACAAAAACATTATTCTATGTCATTTGGGTTAATTGGGCAAGAGCTAAGCCTAGAAAAATAGGCATGGGCCATTTCATGAAGTCCCCTGATTATCAAGATAAAAGCATGAACTTTAACCTGAATAAAATGAGAAACCATGGAAAGGTTTTAAGCTTTTCAAGATCAGATTAGGTCTGTTTGTTTTTGAAGCTTCAGCTTCAATATTGGAGAATGGATAAGACTGGTACAGACTGAATGCAGGGATGGAGGTGAGAGAAGAGGTCTAAAGTAGTGTTTGCGAGGAAAAAGAGAAGGGAGGAGACACAAAGGGTGTCCAGGGGGTATAACTGACAAGAATTCGTAATGCGGTGGATTTAAGAGATAAGAGAAAGGAGAAGGAAATAAAAATAAAAAAGCTTGAACTAGGTGTGAGCTTGTGCCATTCACTGAGAATAAATAGAACATAAGCGGAGAAAGATCTTTGTGGTGATGAGTGAGGAGGTATCCCATCCTGAACATAAGTGGGATTCGGTATGAGGGTGGGTCTTCTTTCCATATGTCTAAATATATGAAAATTGCAAAGCAAGCAACAGGCGATTGAATAAAAAGTGCTCTAACCTCCTCCCTCTTAATAACCTGGAAGGCAGCTTCAAATTTAGAATTCTTGGACTCCCCAAAGTTTAGCATTGGAAGGAAGCATACATGTAAGAAAGCCTGGCCTCCAAAACTTCTCTTCCAAATCCATGCTCATCCTGCATGTTCACATCCCTTGGAAATAGACACTTCTTAACTACCACCCCTCAGGAGCAGAGGCTTACGTGATGGTTAATTTTATGTCTTAACTCAGCAGAGGCAAGGAGCCCAGATATTTGGTCAAACATTATTCCAGGTCTGACTGTGAGAGTATTTTTGAATAAGATTGACATTTAAATCAATGGACTTTGAATAAAGCAGTTTGCCTCCCTAAACTGGGTGGGCCTCATCCAATCAGTGAAGTGTTGACTAAAACAAAAATTAACTTCTATCAGGCAAGGAGAAATTCTGCCAGCAACTGCCAAACTTAATTCGAACTTCATTTGGCTCTTCCCTGGATCTCCAGGCTGCAGGCCCACCCTGCAGATTTTGAACTTGCCAGCCTCCATCATCAGCTGAACCCATGTCTTAAAACCAATCTTTCTATATATGTATGTATACATCCTATTGGCTCTGTTTCTCTGGGAAACCCTGCCCTAATGCAAGAAAGCAAGCATAATTGTAGGTGAGGACCGCAGGCAGAATGGCAGATCCTAGAAAGAAGTCCAAATCGGCCTGAGAAAGAATTGTCAGATCCTGGACATGGAGTGTGGATCAGAAGTGAAATCTGAGCTCCAAGAAAATACATCCAGTAGCCCTTCCAACTTTTGACCTTTTGAGGAAGTTGCCACCTAAAGGTGGCCAGAGAGGAGCCCTCTAAAGCATGAGGCCCAGGGCAACGTTTCTTCTAGCCTGCGTCTGTTGGGAAGGAGGTATAGTGAAGGTTGGGTTCTGTTTGGAACAAGTCCAGTTATTAATAGAATTGCTAATAGTAATAACATACAACATCCAGTTGGAATAGAGGCACACCTTTTTAGAAAGCCATTCAGGCCAAAATGTGACTTGGGTGATATAAATAAACAGATAGTAATTAAAGCCATTTGAGTACTGAGATTACCTAAGAAGAAGCCTAAGGAATACCAGCTTTTAAAGAACAGGGGTTGAAAAAAAAAAAAAACCTACAAAAAATTAAATAAAGTTGAACTGGAAGAAAAAATCATTTTGATCTATGATGGCAGCTTATATAATTGTAAATTGAAAAGGCCTAAACCTAAATTAATAAAAAAAAATTGAGTTGGTATTACCCAAATATTACTAAATAACAGGCAGTTTAAGTAACAATTTACCATATGCATCTGTTTTGTAGAAATAGGAAACGTATTCATAAATTTGAAGACATTTTATTATGAGAGCATCAAGGAAAGAAAAAAATCAGGAAAAGAATACAAAATAAATGTGCAAATATATTCTGTGTTTTAGAAGATGTATCATAAGTGAAGAGAATAAGCTAAAATTCAAAAACAGAAATGAATTAAACCCTACCAATTAATAAATGTTCTGACAGAATCAATTTACCAGAGGTCCCCAACCAATGGTGAGTTGTATAATTATTTCATTATATTTTACAATGTAACAATAATAGAAAAAAAGTTCACAATAAATGTAATGCACTTGAATCATCCTGAAACCATCTCCCCGACCCGCATCTGTGGAAAAATTGTCTTCCATGAAAATAGTCGGTGGTTCCAAAAAGGTTGGGGACAGCTGAATTTACTGTAAGATATGAAAAAATGAGGAAAAAGAAATTTCTTAAAAATTGTCATTAAACACAAATATAATTACCAATAATACGCTTTATTCAATATATTAATTATTGAGCCCTTAATCTGATCCATGTATTGTGCTGTTTGATGTGGATATGAAGATGCATGAGATATGCAGCAAAGGGAAAAAAACAAAGACATCTTAGTGACACTATTACTACTTAAACAATACTCTTATTTTTTAACTTTCATAGTATTTGTATACCTATACATACACATATGATTTATTAATGAATAGAATTGCATAGAAAGTGAAGTGTCAGTGTTTGGTGTATTTACAAATCTTTACTAACAAAATAAATTTAATACAAATAAAAATATTAGCTTCTTTGTTATAATAACTTGATTTCCTAAAGTTGTTTTTAAAAATATATTTGAATAATTTCCCCATAAAGATATATGCCACAAATATTATTGTCAGTTATCTTCCTAGACATTACATTGAGGATTGCAATTTTTATTTCTAAGCCTTTTCTATTCATTATTTAATAATTATCGGGCCGGGCGCAGTGGCTCACGCCTGTAATCCTAGCACTCTTGGCGGCCGAGGCGGCAGGATCACTCAAGGTCAGGAGTTTGAGACCAGGCTGAGCAAGAGCAAGACCCCATCTCTACTAAAAACAGAAAGAAATTAATTGGCCAACTAAAAATATATAGAAAAAATTAGCTGGGCATGGTGGCACATGCCTGTAGTCTCAGCTGCTCAGGAGGCTGAGGCAGAAGGATTGCTTGAGCCCAGGAGTTTGAGGTTGCTGTGAGCTAGGATGACGCCACAGCACTCTAGCCAGGGCAAAAGAGTGAGACTCTGTCTCAAAGAAAAAAAAAAATTATCCAATTTTTTGGAGAAAAGAGAGCCATAAGAATTGACAACTTAGGAAGTTTTGGTTTCATCAAAAGGTAATTATATTCAGTTTTATTTATTTCACATAAAGCCACACAGCTTTTTTGTCATAATTTATTATTAAAGCAATACAACTCATTCTTATCTGTTCACATTGGACTTACTCAGAGTTTAGACTGCTTTTAGCTATGTTTATCACTAGGATATCATTTCAGTTCTTTAATTTGACAACTCAGAGAATTGGGTTCAGCCATTAACAGGAAGCCATCCTCTTTGTCATTGTGTTGCTCAGTTGATACATATTAGCTTTCAGTACTAATTAATCATTTTTGCCTTTCTCTTCCTTCCTAGCCATGGCCAAAAATCTGCCCAAATTCTAATTCCCAGAATGAAAAACAAGTTTGGGCCAACTCAAACAAAATATACAATTCTGATTAAGTCAGGTGAAGCTAGGGATGCAGATTTACAAAGTAGGATATACACACACACACACACACACACACACACACAAAGGTGAATGGATGAACAGATAGAGGAATGGCATGGATAGATAGATAGAAGGGAGAGTTTATAAGGGTCTCTTCCCTGTTGGGGGCAGTATTTCTTAGGAAAAGGAGTGGTACCACAGGAGTAGAGAGGCAAGGAGAGCGGAACAATTAATTACCTATGACCCTGTTTTCTAATACTGGGTCCTCTGGGACTGGTTTTCTTCTTTGTGGCTGACTGTGACCTGCATTCAATAAATTTTTGAATCTTTTGCATGTTCAGTTAAAGGATTATATTTAACCAATATCTTGTAAAAGATATTATACAACTATAAAAATCCTTACAATATTTCATCAGGTAAAAAAATCAAGTAAAACATTTCATCAAAGCAATGTAAGTAACAAGAATAGCCTGGTCACAGGCTAATTGTTAAACATGAATTAACTCAATCCTTCAGAGAACTATTTGCCACAGGTTTTATCATTATTATTATTATCCTCACCTTTTTATAGATGAGGAAAGTGAGACAAAGCTTATAAAAAAAACAACCAAAAAACTAGTCTCTAAAAAAAAAAATGATGGAGATATTTTAATTCAGGCAATTTTTCATCATGGCCTAATCTCTAAAACAATTTAAAAGAAATTCATTCTAGCATATGTAAAATAAAATTTAAAATGAATCACCAAAATGTTGAGACAATTAGACTGAAAATGAAAAAAATTCAAAATATTTCCCACTCTAAAGGCTAAAATAAATATTAGATGAATTAAAAAGTTAAACATATGAAAATCAAACCACAAATATATGTAATGGAGATATATACAGATAAATGAATAGTGGGCAAATCTGTATAGAAGAGAAAGGATTCTAAGTTTATAAGCAATAGAAAATATTTTTTAAAAACTAGTAACATTTTAACAGCCTTAAACAACTAAAATCATTCTAATTTATTCTAAAAATTATGTCTGAATGACCTAAAGCAATGAAGAATATATTTGCAGTAAATGAAAAAAATCAAAAGGTATCATTGTCACATAAAGAAATGTTACAGATTCAGGCCGGACGGGTGGCTCATGTCTGTAATCCTAGCACCCTGGGAGGCCAAGGTGGGCGGATAGTTTGAGCTCAGGAGTTTGAGATCAGCCTGAGCAAGAGCAAGACCCCATCTCTACTAAAAATAGAAAGAAATTAATTGGCCAACTAAAAATATATAGAAAAAATTAGCCAGGCATGGTGGCACATGCCTGTAGTCCCAGCTACTCAGGAGGCTGAGACAGGAGGATCGCTGAGCTCAGGAGTTGGAGGTTGCTGTGAGCTACTCTGACGCCATGGCACTCTAGCCTGGGCAACAGAGTGAGACTCTGTCTCAAAAAAAAAAAAAAAAAAAAAAAAAGAAATGTTACAGATTCAGTTCATTGGTCCAAGGGATTATTATCTTTATCTATAGAAGAAAAAACAGAGAGCATACAAACTGATAAAAGAATTGCTAAGATTCCAATATATAAATGAGCAACAAAAATAAATTCTAATTCAAAAAAGAATAAATACAAAAATTAAAAAATATAGAATATATTTATTCTCTTTGGTAATACCATCATTATAAACTTTAAATATTAGGATATTATTTTTACCTTTTTATTAGGAAATACTTTGGGGTAGACACCCAATGCTACTGAAAGCAAAATAAAAATAGTACTCTCATATATTGATGATAAGAGTAAAAATTTAATATCAAATATTATTAGTTGCTATATAATATTCATAGACTAAGACACAGAAATTTCCACCTGTGAGAATAGTCTCTAGGAACTCAGTAAAAATAAAAGTATTATGTACACTATGAAAAACTGAATGTAATCTAGATATCCAATCTTTTTTTTCACACCAACAAAGCAAAGGCAAATAGCCAATTTTTAGTGGAATGTCAGGAAATCTAGATTTCACCAATTCAGAGAATGACTAGATATTTTGTTTTTATACATGATAATGTAGAGAATGTATTAATATGACATTAAGTGGAAAATATAGGATATACTATCATATTTTAGTATAAAAATTCTGTTTTATTTATAATGTGTCAATATTTATTTATCTATCTAGATATAAATATAAATAAATGGGATGTGTTCATATGTGTGTGTAATGTGTATGTGTGTATGTGTGTGTGTGTAAAGAGTGAGAAAGAGACACTAAAATGAAATTCAAAACACCAAATAATTTGAGAGAGCAACTTCTTTTTAAGTTTCCAAAATATCTTGGTTAGGTATGAATTACTTTTAGAGTGAAGAGGGGGAAAATTCATAACACAACAGCAAGAGCATATGAATATGGTAATATAATTAATTATCAAAATTCTTTTTAATAATCATAATTAAAAATATCTGTTATTTTTATAATACTTTGTTACTCATATGAAATATTTCATGAAGACCAATAAAACTATGGGTTTTGGGAAAATGCTAGCATAAAGCTATGACTGTTTCTCATTATTTAGAAATGTACTTGTTGTCTTGCAATCCAAAATGATACCCAGTTTTGAATTTACTTTTGTGAACAACTGCCTTAAACAGAGACATGCTCTTCAGGTTACAATTCAAAGACAAAAACCTGAGAATAATCTCCTGAGCTGAAAATTAAATCTTGGGGGACTAATAGGTGATAAAGTCACCCAGCTGCTTATGGACTTTTATCCTTTCCTTGTGTTCTTGGCATGAGTGGTCATTTCAGAGAAACCCCCATGGGGAGAGAAATGACAGTCGGAATTGCCACATTACAGGACGGCATGTTTCCCAGAAATCATGAACAATTCAACAGGCTGTTGAAAATAATGACACTCCATAGACACAAGTGGATAGCCTATGAAGTCCAGGGAACAAAAGACAATACAAATTTTTTGCGTACACTTTTAAGTTGACAACTATATTTAAGCATATTGTTCCTTTATACTGCACTGTAGTAAAGGAATAATTCTGATAAATATTGCAAGGCCAACGTGTCTTTTTCTACTGCCTGAGAATGTATGAAAGTCAAGAAGTTGCTTCACTCAAAACCTCATAGTTGGTGTCTTTTCTTAGTTTTAAGTGATTTTACCAATTCAATTTTGCTTAAGCTAAGATGCATTTCACAAGGCACAAATTAGCTTATTAGTATTCTGTATTCTATGGGTAAGTAGAACTTAATCTAAAATGGCCTATTTATAATAACAGGGGTATGTTTAAAAATAAAATTTTAACATAGAAGGCAAAACAAAGGTCATAGTTCTCTTTTTAGGGCATTTTAGAAAATTATTATTTCATGAAGATTTAAGATAACTTTTTTTGGTCTTTCAAAGACTTTAATAAACCTCCTTTTCTTTGCCCCTGCTCATTTCTAATCTATCATATCATCTTATTTCTATTAATTTTGTTATTTAATTGACCAGTAATCTCCTCCATCGCCCCATAACCATGAATTTCAGTGTCATAGGCCATAGCCAAGACTAACTCATACCATTCTGATTGAACTCCTAAAGTCTATTTTGCCACACTAATGCCATGAAAGCTGGTAATTTTTTTCTCATATTATGTGGTTCTTTGTATTTGTTAGGTAAAACCTGTTTGATTGTTTTAGGTCCAAGAAAACATATATGAGTGAAGTCGTTTTATATCATATAAAGTACTACAAATATATTTTCTAATGCTGCTAAAAGTTAATGGATTCCATTAGTGGCCATCATAATTGACAATGCATTAGGTGCTAAAACATAAATTCAAAGAATAAATAACATTTCCATTCTCAAGTTGATACAACTGACATTTTTCCAGGCATAACCATCACTTTGAAAAATGCACATAATCACCCTTACAAAAGTTTTACGTATATCATCCAAATGGGAAATTGATATTTCTTCAGCAAAAGCTATGTCAATTTCACTCTGCTTCCATTGGCTTTACAATATGATGAATAAAAATAATCTTAGCCATACTATATGGTAAGGCCAAAATTATATACTTCTTCTATTAATGTGCAGGACTGAGGTCCTTCTAAACATCAACATTAACTGAGATATGAAACATAAGAGAAAATAAGAGGAGAGAGGAATGTTGATAATACCAATTTCCATTTTAATTCATCAAGTTGGAGGTTATGTTTGCTAACTGGAAAGGACAAGTAGAGAGAGAAATTAATCAGGAGTTCAGAAACAGATTCAGACTGGATATCTCAGCTGGTATATCCTGGTTAGATCGGAATATACATGAGAATGCATAAAATTTATAAAAGATCTGAGGAGGACAAATCTTTAAAGAACACCATATCATGAAGGGATGACAGAGAACACTCAATAAAAAAGAAGACAGAGTGGTGTTTGAGGTGGACGGAACACCCAGGGTTAGATGATACTCCAATCACAGGAAGGGAGAGTTCAAGGAAAAGTGTCTCAAAGTGTCAAATATCAGAGGAGTCAAAGTAAAATCAGAACTAGAAGTTTTCCATTGCATTTAATATTAGGAAGTCACTACCAGCATTCATCCAAATAATTTAAATGGAATGACAAGGGCAAAAAAAAAAAATAGAACCCACAAGGAAGCAGATTGATCATTTAAGAATCCTATGGTGTTGGGGAAAAAAACACAGATTTGAGGGAGGGTTTTCACCCCCCTTATCAATAGTAGAAACTTGTTTATTTCTGTGCTGCCAGATAAAGAAACCACCAGAAAAGAGGTAGAATGGATAATTGATGGCACAAGGATCCAGTGCACTAGAGCATACATGTATGATAGAAGTCACTACTTACGTAGAGGCTAGAGTCAGAAAAATCTAAGATTAAACTGGAATGCTCACTAGGCTCACAATTGCACAGTGCTTCTTCCCTGCTTATTCAAAAATAAAAATTATTAAACCTACAAATACATCTAAAGTTTTGACAACAAAAACGATTCTTCTAATGTATGATCGTTAGAATATATTGCAACTAATTCAATACAAAACCTACAGTTTACATCTTAACTAAGCCATATCATCTTATTTTTGTTCTCTTCACCCCTTGGACATGAGTGGAAATCATTTATTTGAAATGCCTGTGTGCCTGTGGCCTGATACTTAAATAGATGAGCTAGTGCCCCAAAATGCACGTGTTCACTGTGGTATGAAGAACATTCGAGCTAAAATCATCTTATAGAATATATTTTCTGTAAACCAGAGATAAAATGCAAACAAGTAATACTTGCTATCTTTGATCATCTGCTACACGTTTACAGCATGGAATAATTTGGCAGAGGATATTATGGAACTCACAGAAGCGGGGAGCTTAAGTTGGTACAAGGGCACCAAGTGGGGAAATTTTCACCTGTAGGAAAAACTTGACCCACAATTCAGGTTTTTTACTTCCCCTGAGAATCACAGTGTATTTGTTTCTGATGTAACCCTTACAAAGTAAGCACTCACATGGCTAAATTTTGAAATCTGGCAAATAAACATGGCCAAGAAACCACCAAAAAATAAAAAATATATATATATTACATAATATTTCCTAAACAGAAATAATTCACCAGTATTATTTTAGTAAAACTCAGTGCCAACCTAGACCATACAAGATAATCTTTGTGATAAAGTCTCTCCCTCATATTTAAAATTCTTCATCAGACTGCTGCAAGCTGTTATTTCTTCTAGCTTTTATTCTTGGAATTCCAGGAAGTTTAATTATTATATCTTTTTAGTTGTTCTTTCCCTATCTCTTGGCCTTCTTTAACCTATTACTAATGTCTATAATAATGTCCCATTGGCTAAAGTTGCTCCCTTGTATTTCTCATGCTAATACTGACGCTTAAATCTTTACTGTTCATGAAAAAAAAAAAGTCTAATAAACACATTTAATTCTCTCAAGAACTCAATGAGGTAGCGAGAGATATTGAATTATTGCTTTCCTCAGTTTCCCTCCTTTCAGTAGGCTCAGTGCAGCGTGTCCCCAACCTCAGAGTTGCAGTCCGACCACATGACTTGCTTGCATCAACGGAGTGTGTACAGTGTCAGTGTGCCGGTTGTGAGCAGAGGCTTTCAGAAGCTTTTTGCCTCCAGACCTTCACTCACCCTCTTGAGGACAGCATGCTCCAGAGAGCGGCTCTCCCTGCTGCCTTCATTCCAGAAAGAGAGGGCATGTGGCACGAAGCAGAGCCCCCCAATCTCAGATGAGCCCGGCAAAGCCCAGAGACCTGCAATAGCAGGAGTGTGCGTTGCCACAGCAAAAGCTGCCTAATGTAAGTATGCATTTTAACAGGAAAAAAAAAATGCCTCACACAGTTTAAAAGAATTAGTAAACTACTATTTATTGACTGTGTGAATAATACGGAGGCCTTCTGAAGATTAGACAAATTCTTTTTATATAACATCACAGTGATTTCTCAACCAAAGAAGATTAATTCCTTGAAGAAGTTATATATATATATATATTAATATGTATATAAAAAGTAGGCATTTGCCCTCAAGAAGATTCTTATCTCCCTAAACCCATCAAGAACATAAAATCTCTTTCCATTTACCATTTTCCAAATACATTTAGCTTTTGGGATGTATGTAATTGTAAATGCTTGTACTTTCTCCACGTCTTTAGTTTATGTGTACAAAATACTTTCTATCTCCTCATATCAGTTTTTTCTGGCTTAGAGATTAATTTTAGTATAATTAATATGATTATAGCATAAATCCTTGAAGTAAATTGAAAGTAAAAAAAAAATGTAATTCCCAAAGTTTATGAGGATAATTCATTTTGAATATTTTCATTGTTATTATAGTTTCATGATTTCTTCTTTAATTAGTAATCCTACTTGAATTCAACATTGTGTGACAGCAGCCCTGGTGCCTGACTATGTGTGTAATGGGACAAGCAAAACTAACAAAAATAACAAAAACTCCACTGTAGCTACCAGTGTCTCAAGTGCCACAACTAGACTCTGTCATTCATTTACTGGTGTTGTTTTTTTTTAATTTATTGAAAACATACCATAAGCCTGGCACTACAAAGTTGAAATACACCTGTGAATAAAACAACCATCCCTGCCCTCATGGAGCTTACGTTATAGGAGGGAGAGGCAGACCAACAGTAAACATGATCAATAAGTAGATTGTATAGTGTGTTAGAAAGTGATGAGTTCTCTGGAGAATAGAAATGGAAAAGGAAAAGGTTAGAAGTACCGTGTTTCCCTGAAAATAAGACCTACCCATAAAATAAGTCCTAGCA
>VBSM01001265.1:62863528-62885944 GCA_008086735.1 Cheirogaleus medius
CGCTCTTGCTCAGGCTGGTCTTGAACTCCTGAGCTCAAACGATCCACCTGTCTCAGCCTCCCAGAGTGCTGGGATTACAGGCATGAGCCACAGCACCCGGCCTAAATATTTCATAATTTTTTAAAAGAAGCACTCCATGTTTTAGAAAACAAGATATTGTGGCTCTCAAAAGATGGAAAAAGTCATTTTCATCTTACATTTATCTCTATCTAAGGTATCATATGATTTTACATGCCAAAAATTTTAGTTTGGGATAGTTTTAGGTATTTCAATTTCATAAATTATCTTTTTGAAGCAGCTGAAACACAGTCCTGTCTTCTAAATAATTAAAAGTATAGAAGCAGCTCCTCTGTAACACTGTTTTATTTCCCTGAATATAGTTGAATAATTCTTGATTTAAAATTCTTTTTATAAAGTTATATTAAATGTACTATGGCATCTCTGTAAGGTTTATAGAATGAAAAAAAATGCATGCTTTGTATCCCTTCATTACAAAAATAGAACTGAAATTTAAATATGAATTCCAATTTAGAACATTAGTAATTAACTGAATTTACTCTGTTTTGTTATTCTTTCATTCATTAATCGCTATGAGAGCTGAAGAACATTACAACCCTGTAGGAAGTGAAAAGACATGGGTGTCAGCTAAGGTTAGTTACAGAACATGGCTTGCATTTTAATCTAGCATTGATGTTGTAGAGATTTAAAACTATTCAATCAAAAATACTTCTAAATGTCACTAGTTCTAGGGGAAGGATTTAGTCATTTCATAAATTACTTTTCTGATCTTCACTGCTATGCTTTATTTGCCAATTTAATCTAAAATGAATACTACAGACATGCAGTATGGTTTTGTGTCAGGCATGCACAGTCCTGAGGATCGTAGTTTAACACATTAATTGCCATGTGAGTTGTATTTAACTCATGCTAGTTTTGATCCCAGGAACCTCATGAAGCATATATAACTCACATGTCTCTTTACCTTGGAAGTCCCAAGAATTTTTTCAAGTTGCATATAACTTAGCAACAGAAAACAATAAAAAATAAAAGATTTTCTTTAAATTAGAAGGATCATTTTGTTTTAAAAGTTTTTATTCTATTTTTGTAATAGAACACCATGGCCCAAGGAAAAAAATTTCTTTTTCTAGTGTGGCAGTCAATGTGTTAAGAAGGACAATGTAGGTTACTATTTCCCTTCTTCTAGCATCTTCTTAACAGATATATGCAACATGTATTGGTCAAATGCATATGGAATGTCTTGTTTCAAGTTGGGGAAATCCTGTTTTCCCCCACCCTGTGCAACGTACTGATAATGTAGTCAAAAGGCTGTTGATGACAAAGACACCAAAAATTAGCAGCTATATTTACTTTTTAGCACTATAACTTTCCCAGCCCTGGCATTTGATTTAAGCCAACACATGGATTACAATTCAGGAAAGAAGCAACAAAATAGCATAAATTCCAATGAATATTAAAATTTCAATTTTTTACATTAAACTAAGATTATGAAACAAAAATCTTCTTTGAAGAATATCATCTGCAATCTCTATAGCTTTTATCCACAAACCCAAGTGAGCAGGAAATAACAAATTTATTCCCATTTTGAGGGCTTATTCTGTTGGATAGGGAAAACTTAATGTTGGTCAGCTTCCCTCTTCATTTTCCTCTGCCTGTGGCTAAATTTTGATGGTGTTACATAAGGCTGAGTGCTGGAGAAGGGGTCATTTTACATGGAAGTCATTTATACCCATAGGTATTTGTGGAGATGCTTTTCCTCCCCTCTGGGCTGGGCAATTCACAGATTGCGGTTAGAATGCCCGGAGTTTCCATAAATGTCCTCAAGATTTGGGAGCTCTTGCATAGATTTCTCTCTCATCCTATAGGACTGGGACCTGGTCTGGTGCATTTCTCTTTGCTCTAGACCGTAGACATGTCAGTGATAACATCTGTTGTCCCTCATCTGCCTTGACACCCCATATATACAGTTCCTATATCCAAAAAATAGACCAATGACTTCTATAAACTATTAAGAAAAATATACACATATAAAAATCAGGAATAAACTGAAAAAACATCTTGAAAAGGTACTTCAAAAGAGTATATCAAATGAAGTATGTGAAAAATATGTTCAATAATATTAGTTATCAGAAAAAAAGCAAGTTAAAATCACAATGAGACACCATTATATATTTAGTGTAGGAAATTTCTTTTATAATTGACACAGCTGTTACATATGTAAAGCAACCAGGGCTTTCTTTTTCTGGTGGAAGTACAAGTTAGTACTACCACTCTTGAACTTTTGTACAACATGAATTATGTACAAATATATGTATAAACCATAATACATATTTATTTATCTATTCATGTATCTACCCACCCAAGCACATAGATAAGAATTGCCGGGCATGTATTATTTGTAATTTCCCAAATTTACATCAAAAGGATAGTGGATAAATAATTGTAATATATTCAAGAAATGGAATACTATAGATTAATGGTGTTCAAAGTATGGTCCCTGAACCAACAGCGTCAGCACCACCTGAGAACTGGTTAGAATTGCAAATTCTTGGGCCCCTGCAGACCTACTGGTTTGGAGACTCTAGAATTGGGGCACCAGTTTAACGAAACATCCGGGTGATTCTGATTCATGCTTAGGTTGAGAAGCACTGCCTTAAATGCAAAACTAAATATACGTATATAAAAAATCTGCTATATATCATCCCATGAATAAATCTATGGGTATAGACTAAGAAGCAGCAGAAGGGAGCTTCTGGTGTTTTTTTCCATCTGAATGCTGGTTATAAGGTGTTTACTTTGACAACATTTATAAATGTATGCATGTATAATTTGCTCATTTTTGTATATGTAATAAAATAATTTTAAAATATAATGTACCCTATCCAGCTCCGTTCTTTTAATACTGCATACCCAATAATGTGTGGTTATGATCTCCCTTAAATCGGATATTATGCTCTACATGCAAGATAAAATTTACTTATTTGTGTTAAGAAAGACTATTTACTTAAAGAAAATATGTCCAGCCAAGCAATTATACTTTGTGGACTTGTTTGCATATATGTTAGACGTTAATGAAAATTTTACTGGAAAATGAGTTAAATATTTTCTCTTGGCAGTTATTCTCTGTTGTTCATTAGATGGTGTTGATGGTTTTATCTGTTGACCACCACCACAAGGTAGGCATTTCACATATGTTACTTTATTAAATCTTGCTACTAAATTAATAGTATTCTTATTTCAGAGATAAAAGTACTGAGGCCTGGGGAATCTGCATAATGTCCTCAAAATAGTAAATGGCAAAACTCAAGATTGGAAATCATGTCTGTTTAATTTCAAGTTCATTATCTTTCTACAGTACCTTCTGGTCACATCATAACAGAAGCAGAGATGGGTACTTTCTCAGTTGATGCACAAAATATTTACTAAATCTACCCAGAATAAGGTAGAAGAGGTAATGAGTTTGATGATGCTAGAAATATCATACATTCTCCACAAACTACCCTGGATTCTAGAGTATTAGAGTTGGAAGGCATCTTCAATGTCATGTAATTTAAGATGGATTAAATTCCCTTTGAAATCACCTTTATGAACTTGGAACTCTGTTTTTCGTGAGCTATCCTTTCTCTTCACAATTTATTTTTTTAGAAAAACTTTTGATATGTTGAGATCAAATAGTGTACAAATATATTGCAAATTTGCATAACTACAAAAAAGATTGTGCAGAACACAAATTTGTACAAAGTTTATACAAATATTCTATGCCTTATACCCAATGGTTCCAATTCAGCCTACTGTAGTCCTCTAGGGGGAGGAAACATTCATTCATATGACAGAACATAAAATATTCAAAGAAAGCCACTATTTTCTTCCTTGAGTCTACTCTCTCCTTGATTCTTTCAACCGTTTTTAATATTACCTGATTTCTGAGTCACTCCATCATCCTGATCTTTCCCCTCTGACTGCTTCAATTTGTTTATGTGTCCTTTAAAGAATAGATGCACTTAAGTGTTGTCTAAAAAGCAAAGTAGAGCAGGAACACTTCATTTATCTTTTTCCCAACCTCAAGTTTCTTTCATTACACCAGAGAATTCCAGGAACTAAAAGAAAAGAAACTACGTTTTTTTTGTTTAAGATATGCTTCAGTTTGTATCAGGTCCTTGTAACAGTTTAGGCAGAAGCAATATTTTAACAATTATTATTATAAAGTATGGAAATGTCTCATCCTTAGTTGCATGGAGCAGCTGATACCAGAATTAAAGGAGATAATCCAAGATAACCTATGTCAGAGTCCTGAACAGAATGTCTGGCAGCTAATGTGTACGTGCTTCTAACCTGTGTGAACCAAAGAAATGACTTTCTCTCTTTAAGCCTTAACATCTTTACTAATGAAAATGGGTTATATGGATTAAGTGAAATAATAGCATGAAAGTAATAAGGCTTACTACATATTAGATCCATTCCCCCTTTCTTCAGTGCCCCAAAAGACACCAAAAATGCAGTGCTAGCTTATTCAAATGGCAGACGTCAACATCATTATCGTCATCATCACAATCACAACCATCATCATCATCACCATCATTACAACATCATCGAAAACATTTGTTGAATGATCATTGTGTGCCAGACACTTTCTCAGCCCTTTGCATGGCTTATCTCATTTTAATTCTTATATTAATCTCATGTGGTAGTTATATTTATTAATCCCGTTTTACATATAAGAAGACTAAGGCACAGAAAGGTTAGTAGCTTGACATGTGCATGTTTACACAGCTCGTAAATAGTGATGCACAGTTGTACAGTGCAGGTTCTGACACCCATATTACTAAAAGAAAGCTCTAAATCTAACTCTTCATTATACATACATCTGTTACAGATAAAAGTTTATCGTGAACTCACTATGGGCCAAGAACATATATATTCAAATAAATATGAATAAGACACAATCTATTCTTCCATGGAACTCACATCCTACAGGTGACAGTGATATTAACCCTGTAGAACCAATACGACAAAGAGCCACTGTAACGAGCTGTGATACATTCTATATGTATAATGGTAGAAAGCTCATAGAAGTTAATAGTGGCGAAGGGTCAGGAGGAAAAATCTTTCTAAGAAACAGAAACAGCAAATGCAAGTATCCAGAATCTAGCACCGTGTGTTCCTCCATATCGTCCATGTGCCTGCTGAGGCCTTCCCTGACCATCTAACTAACTCTGAATTTTTCATTGTCTCAACCCTACACCTTCTCTTACTATCCCCTCACCCTGCAATATTTTTCTTCATAACCCATATCATTACATGAAGTTTGGGGTTTTAATTTGTTTTCTGTATTGCCTTTCTCTCTCACTAGAACTTTAGTTCCACTAAGGGAAGAGAAAGGACCTTGCCTCTTGACCTCCACATCCCCAGCGCTATGAACAGTGCCTGATACCTCTTAGCCTTCAATACATAAATGATGAATAAATGAATTACATGGAATCAGTTGCTTTTATTTTATGAACAGAAGGCTAAAGACTGAGATTTTGTTTTTAATTTTCTGGCAAAGGATGATTATTTAGTCTTTATAAATATTGTTAGTTGTTTCCTCCCTGAAGATGCAAGAAAAACAAAGGTATGTAGGATAAGATCCAACAGATTTCTGATGGTTGAATTTCAAAATGACTAATTCCAGCACTGGTTACTTAGAGCCATTGTGGAATTTATCTGTGCAGATGTATGCGCATAAATCAAAAGTGTACTTGTATACTTCTCAGTAGCTAATAAGAGGATATTTTCAAAATCCTGTGATGTGCTGTTCATCTGGTATATGTATTTTGACTTTTTCCCATAAATTAATGGGACAGTGGCAATGAAGCTGTTAGACACACAAATATTGCTTGATAATTTCAAGTAAGAGTAATCCAAAATACACCTTATTAATGCATTCTCGGGGTTTTCCATAATGCATAGATGTCAAATGCTAATTAGAGCTACTGTTTTCTTATTGTTTAGCTGTCACAGCCAAGGTAATTTCACTGTTTATATGAGAGCAGCAGGCTGTACAATCTTTCTGTCAATTGTTTTTACAATTAATGACAAATTGGATTATTTTTTGGTTGGGAATTAATTTGTTCCCAAGCCTGTTCCAACTGGACATGTTTTACATAAATATGTTGGCACCAATTATGTATTGAAAAGACATTGCCTTGCCCCTGCAAACTTAGCCTTGAAATATGCTTTTAAAAATTGAGGTTCTGATCAGAACTTAGGCATTGACCAACTGTGAGTTTGGAAATGGAGACAACACTAATATTGTATTAGTTTGCTACGACTGCTGTAACAAAGTACCACAAACAGTGATTTAACCAGAAAAAATGTATTTTCTCATGGTACTGGAGGCTAGAAGTTTGAAATCATGGTGTTGACAATGTCAATTCCTTCTGAGGGCTTTGAGGGAAGGATGGGTTCTGGGCCTCTCTCTTAGGCTTGTAGATGGCTGTCTTCTCTCTGTGTCTCTTCACATCGTCTTCCCTCTATATGTGTCTATCTCCAAATTTCCCCTCTCTATAAAGACACCAGTGATTAGGAGCCTACCATACGGCAGTGTGACCTTATCTTAACTAATTCCATCTGCAACAACTTTAACTCCAAATAAAGTCACTTCCTCTGTTCACATTTAAGTGGAAACTTACATAATCAAAATCAATTCCTTGATTTTCATGGTCATTCTGAAATGCATAACATCTTGAGTAATTGATAAAATTTGTATTCTAGTAGGCATGTCAGCGAGCCAAAAGACATTAGAAGCATGGTATGTACTGAGAAATGCATGCCAACTGAAGTGACTGTTCAGTGTATGACAATGCTGTGCCCTGCTGCCAAACAAGCCTCTAACATATGTGCTGATCGAGATTGCTGGCTGGTACAATGCTGCTAGAAAGATGCAGTGTCAGAGTATAATGTGAGAGTACATGTTGCTCCTAAAACACATGCTGTGGAAATGAGAATTATTGAACTTCAAAAGCCAATTGTAGAGTGAAATAATTGCTGAGAAATCAGAACTGTTGGAAAAACAGCAGTTCATTAAGGCAGACATCTCACAGACTGAGAAAACATGTATGCAGTGGAGGAGAATTTATGTAGACAGTAAAATCTGTGTACTAGAATCATAGTATCTCTTTCAAAGAAATGAGAATGCTAGTTTTCAATGAGGAAGACATAGCTATTAACCATCACCCACCATGGATGGCTCAAGTGGACAGTTCCTTCCTTAGGCTGATTATGTTTCTGGCTGCATCAAAAATAATATATATGCATTATCAGAATTCTCCATCTTCATATTTGCATCAGCTCTGGAAAACAAGTAGATTCCTATAAATGGAGAGATAATTCCTATTTAAAACCCTTCAAGGTTTCTCATTGGCCCTGCATGATTTCTATCTTGGCTACCCCATCTTATCTTCTATCACCCCATTTTAACTTCTCCCCATCTTTCTCCTCACTTTATCTGTCTCAACCACATGGAGCTGTATTTATTTCTTCAAATTTTCTGTGCTCTTGCCATTATCCAGTCTTCAAACATCTTACTGTCTTTGCCTAGAATACTCTTTCTTTCCAGTTTCTATTAAATTAACTCTCATTCATCTTTAGGCTTGAGCCCACTTAGAAGCTCCTCCAGCAAGCTTTCCCAAACCCCTAAACTAGGTAAATTCTTCATATCATTTGTTCTCATAGTTTCACTATAATCCTACAATTACTTGTTGAGCCCGTATGTTTTGCCTGTCTCTCTTAGGTACATAAGAGCATAGAGTGTACCAGTCACATTCAATGCCCAATATCTGTTGAGATTATAGCTGTTATGCTAACAAAAAAAAAAAGTTTGCATTAGAAAAAAACCCAGAAATCTGTCACTATTTATGTAAAATGAATGAAGTCAAATAGTCACTTTAAAGGTACTACAGCTTAAAATTCTCTAAATAGAAAATGTAAAAGTGAAGTTATAAAAATCTGTTTATAATATTTATCATTGATTTATAAACACCTTTTGTAGATAAAACACAAGTATTATTATAATTCAAACATCTCTCTCATATTTGAGGGCGATGAACCTATTTTTTCCTCCTTCATAGCCCTAGAACATAGTTCAGTATTTGCCAGAGAATAAAAAATATATTAAGTGAAGTAACAATTGTTTGCAAACATTAATTGCTTTATTATAATAGACAAAGATGAACTTAAAAATAAGTTGAATAAATTTAATAGCTTCATGAATTTGAGGAGTTATAAGAAAGCACAAAACTTTAAATATACCTCTTTATATTCCTCATTCCCAATCCACGATACCTACACTAAAGATTTAAAACCCAGTTTAAGATTTTTGGTTCTATTAAGTCAATGGAAATAAACCAAAATATATCAATAATGACAATAAATGTAAACTCACCACTTAAACAACAGATTCTTAGATTGGATTTAAAAAATAAAATCTAACCAATATGTTAAGAAAATATAGACCCTTAAAATAAGCACATGAGAAAATTAAAAAGAAAATTATAAGGAAAAGACTACATCAAAAAAAAAGTAGATCTTAACCTTCCTCTGGCCATACTTAGAAAATGGATAATTACAAAAAGGAAATTCTTTCCTTGTAAAGCAGATGAGACTGGACAGCCACAAAGTTTATTTATAAATCGAAGAGTATATTAATCTAATCTTTCCTAATAAAAGCTATATTTTTACCCCTTTTTTCATTTTTTGTCCTTCTGTTAGCTTTATTGTTTCAGAATGTTGATTTTTTGATGTATTGAGCTCTTCTAACTAAATGCACTATATTTAGCTTTAAAGTAAACTACAAACTTGCTTTAATTTGATTTATTACTGGCCACACTTGAGTACAAAGCAGTTCGGTATATGGCAGTTCAGTTTTGGATTCCAGTCAATAGCATTTAAACCATGCATTCCCAAAAGGACCTTAGCATGAGGTACTTTACCTTGTAAGGTGATATTTCAGCATGAATTGTCATCCCTGATGACATCAGGATCTCAGAGAGATCCATTGCTAATAAGCACATTAGTTAGTAATCATGTAATACCTTAATTATCTACCTTATCAATTAAGTCCTTAATATTGAAAAGTGTGACATATAAGATTGTTAAGTAGATAGTGAGGAATTCTGGGTCTCCTAGGGACCAAAGTGAGTTCTTTGCCTTGGTGCAATTGCCCCACCCTAATCCTCTTCATACCTGGGGGAGGAGGAAATACCCTATGAATCTACCAATCATAAATAATTTAGTGTACCAGCTATAAAAGAATTCAGAGGACTCCTAGCCCACGAGCTAAGCAGCACAGGTACCATAGAGTTTGGAAATTGACCTAGAACAACTCACATGCATAGTAATGCAACTCCCAGCTGCCCAATCAAAGTGGTTCCATGTTGACATCTGAGCCACTAGGGAGGTCCCAATCTGGGCACTATAAAACAAGATTCAGACCTCAGCCAAGCCCTCTTTTGTGCCCTTCCTTTTGCTCTCCCTTTGCTGCAACAATGAGTCTGGTCATCATCTGTGGCATAGGTATCATGCTCTATAAACCTATATCTGGCTCTTGCCCTATAACCCTATCTTTCTCTCCTCAATAAACCTCATTTTTGTGCTTGCCTTACTCTGGTGTGCCTGGTCATTCTTCTACCATGAGTGCACTAAGAATTGACATTTCACACTGAAACCTGACAAGATCATGAACAATTTTATGAGTACTCCAATATGATTTTTCAATGTGACTTTCAACATACAATTTTGGGTTGAAATAAGAAGGTTTTGCACTCCTAAGAGTATCATGTCACCACACACAAAAAAGATTTCTGAAGATATAACTATCACTTTGATATTTGATATTTTGTGATATTTAAAGTGAAATTCTTGACTTTACTGCATGCAAAAAAGTTATCAAGAGTAAATGGTAAGGATCATAATTTCTCAAAGTTAGTTCCAGAGAAAACGCTATCACTAGCATCAGAATTATACAGGGTGCTTAATACAAATTTAGACATCTCAGTTCTTACTAAAAACTGTTGGACAAGAATATCTGGACTGCAGCCTAGGAATCTGTCTTTTTATGAATACCACAGATGAATCTTGCAAACATCAACATTTCATAATACACTGTAATAAACTATAGCTGAGCACAGTATATGAGAACATAAGGAAACAGACTGTATTTTAAATCATGATTCATATGACCAGGTTTTTAAGGTAACATAAAAAGCTAAAATAGTTTCATGGATGATTCTCACCTAAAAATATTATTTTGGAGATATGTAATTCTGTGGCAGAAGAAAGGTTTGTCTGGGCAAGAGGCACTATATGGGGGAGAGGCTATCACCTGGGGGCTAAATAAAAATGAAGCAGTATATGGATACAGAGAAGACTGGCAAGCTGCAAAGCAGAGCTTGCTAATTCTGAGAGCCATCAAGTTCAAGTTGGAATTCAGGTTTTATTGAATATTTAGTGTATGATTATTAAATATATTACTGTAGGGGAAAAGGGAAGGCATCAGTTTCACCCTGTCTGAAGTTTCACTTAAATGACTGACAATAAACAGATGAATAGGCAAAAAGGAATACAAATTTGTTAACATGCATGTGGACATTAGAGTCCTACAAATATGGCTGAGACTTAAATATCCAGATGGTTGAGGCTTAAATATCCTCTTCATAAAGGAAAGGGAAATAGGGGTCTACAGGTAATTTTAGGGGTAGTAAATAACTTTCAAGGGAAATGAATGAGCCCAAAGAAGAATGGTGGAGGGAACAGTTCCTCTGAGATCTATTGGGGGAGGTGACAGAAAGGTCAGGGGCAGAACTTCACTGTCAACAAAAGTTGTCTTATTATGCAGATATATGCTCCCAGGTAGTTTGCAGAATTGCCATCAAAACAATAGGTAAAAAAATCTCTCTGGGTGTGGTGACAGCTGGGTTTTAGTCTCTTTTCTTCAATGGTTAATCTTTTTTAGTTATTTAATGAGATTGCTAGGGATGGAGTCTTAAGACAATAGCAATTCTTTTGGGAAAAAAACATTTTTTTAATCAATAGGAAAATTCCAGAAAGAGTCTGTCCCTGAGCTTTTGGGTGAGGGTCACAGGAGAAAAAGGAGAAGGTTAGAAAGTTTTTGGTTCTGAGGCAGCTTCTAAGGCCTTCTGATTTCTTTTAATTCAAAGTGCTTAGTATATTCAAGTACTGTGCTTTGGGGTGTTATTCTCTGTGCCCCAACACTGCATGAACAGTTACAGAATCATAGAACTTGAAGGGACCTCAAGATTTACCAAGTTCAACCTTTTATTGTTATCAAATCAGCATTACAAGTCTTTATAATATTGAGGTCTGTTGGTTCAGCAATTGAAAATTTGCCCAGCTCAGCTCTATGTCCATATGCAAGTGTGCTCTACACAAATATAAAGACAGATAATAAAGGAGGAAGGAAAAAAAGGATGAAAAGAAAGAAAATAAGGAAGATGGCTGGCCTAATTTTCTTTGGGTGTTGCTATCTATAAAATTTGTTCTTTGCTTTTTAAATGTATATCGAAAATGATAAATTTTATAGAAAACTGGAAGTCACATCTGGCAAGCTATTTTTGATTTACTGAGCTAGGAATAGCTGCAAAAACACTTCCTCTTACAGACTTGCATAATCAATCATTTGTTGCTTTCCCTTGCACATCAGCATTAGTTTTACATTACTAAGCTTTTCTTCCATCTTCCAGAATTAAAAGAGGTCGCAAAGCAATTTAGTTCAATTTTAAATTCAATAAAATTAACAAATATATTTATTGAGCAGCTCTCTGCTTATCCTTTTCTAAGTACTGTGGCAAAGACAAAGTCTTTAACCACCAAAATCTTCTAATTTATGTCTACCCTCCCCCACAAAAAGGAAAGAAATAGTAGATCACCAAAAATAGGGCTTCTAGAATTAGGGCTGAAAGCAAATGGTTATAAGAATCTGAGTTGGGAGAGAACACTCAATATTTGTAGGAAAAGCCAGAGAAGGTTTTATGATAGAGATGGACACATGAGCTGACTTAAGATTTGATAAGCATTGAATAATTAATTCTCCACCATTTTGTTAGGTAAATAGAGAGGGATTCCAGGTCTCCTAGGGACAAAAGTGGATGCTGTTGCCCCCATCTTGGTCCTGCCCCACCCTAATCCTGCCCTGAGCTACTGCCATACCTGAGGGAGGAGGGAACACCCTATGAATCTGCCAATCAGAACTTAGTGTACCAGCTGCAAAAGAACACAGAGGACTCTCTAGCCCACAGGCCAAGCAGCATAGGTACCATAGAGTCTGGAAACTGACCTAGAACAACCTGTATGCATAGTAATGCAACTCCCAACTGCCCAAAGTGGTTCCATGATGCTGTCTGAGCCACTAGGGAGGTCCCAATCCGGGCACTGAAAAACAAGTTGCAGACCATAACCAAGCCCTCTTTTGCATCCTTCCTTTTGCTCTTCCTTTGCTGTGACAATGGGGGTCATCATCTGCAGCATATATATCATGCTCTATAAACCTGTATTTTGGTATTACCCTATAATCCTATCTTCCTCTCCTCAATAAACTTCATTTTTGTGCTTGCCTTAATTTGGTATGTCTGGCCATTCTTCGGCCTTGAACGTGCTAAGAACCAACATTTCAGACTGAAACCTGATAATTTCTCAGGCAAAGAAAGGTTTTAACGTTGGAATGAGCATGGTTGTGCAGCGATCAGGGAAGGGCCTTTGAATGCCACACTTTTGTATGCTACAGTGGCTCAGCAAGATTGTAAACCCTTTGAGCAGAAGAATTAGGAATATAAAATTGTATAGTGGAAATATTTTTGATTTTGGAGCCAAAAAAACTTAATTCTCAGTCTTATCTTTGTAATAACCAATGATATTATCTGAAAAATTTACTTGCATTCTTTGAGATAGGGTTTCTTTATTTATAACCCTAGGAATGATGAACCCTTTCTTGGAGGGGCTGTAGTAAAAAATTTAATGAGATTAATGTATTTTGTTATTAACAATAATAAATATTTATTACATTTGTTATTAATATAACAGTAAACAGTCAAGAAATATGAATTTTCTTGGTGCCAAGTATATACTCTACACATGCGAGCTGAATATGTGTGACATGTTTAATAGGATGAGGATACTGTGGATAGTGTGACATCATTATATATTTTTTCAAGCATATTACATACATAAAACATGAGAAGAGATAAGACTGTACAAGAGGGATATGTAGAGAGAAAAGTAGATTAAGGATAGAAACACAGTAGCAAACATAATTACAGTAGATTAAGGATAGAAACACAGTAGCAAGCATAATTGCAGAGTGGGGAAAAGGAGAATCTCACTAAGAAGACAAAGAATAGCCAGAGGTATAGGTGAACAAACAAGGCATAGGGATATTGACTGCAAGTGAATGAAAAATGTCAAAAAATAAAGAGTATTCAACAGAGTCTAATGTGTCAAGGAAACCTGAAATTATGAATATTGAAGTGTACATTGGATGGAAGCCATGGTTGAGCTTTACAAGAGCAGCTTCGCCTGTAAGACTCCAAGAGATCAAACTGCAGGAGGCTGAGGAATGAATGGAAATTCAGGAAGCGGAGGCAGTGAATTCCACTGCTTTTCAGGACTTGGGCTGACAATAGAAGAAGAGAGGAAGCAAGATAATTGCAAGAAACCCTGTGTTAACGTTGGAAGAGAGCCAGGAGGAAACAGAGGTGTAGATCAAAAACGGGTCTCCATGGAGTGGGCTGGGAATAAATGTTTGAGAGGGAATGAAGTAAAAAGTGAATGGGGATATTTACACTCTGCAATAAGTGGAGTGGTAGCAAGTGCATCTTCACCACCAATCATGGGAAACATGACAACATTTTCTCAGGTAAATCACTGTAGGAGAGAGATGTAAGAAGAGGAATAGGGAGTAAGAGAAGGATGCAGTTTGTTTTCTTTGCTGTAATAAATACCAGCAAAAAGAATGTATTATAAACAGAGATTAATTGTAAATATAAACTCTATTAAATATCATTTAGTGCATACATATTTTCCACAGCAAAAAATCAAGAAAGAGAAAGGGAAAGAGGGAGACATTTAAGTTTTAAATGGACACCAAATATAAAAAAATTTTTAATATATGTTTTCTTCTCTACTCGCCTTAGGTTGTAAAACCAACAACCTTGTCATCCACGGAAGAACTATGATAGTGTTGTTTCGAGAAAAATAAAGTTTAGAAACATTGCCCATTAAGGGATATATTATCTGAGAGAAGTTAAAAAGAGTCATGAGACATAAGAGAAAGTATTCTACTACCTAAATACTAAAATAGACACGGGCAAACACTTCTGAAATAAAAAAGAGAGAAACCAAAGTAAAACAGACATCATCTTTATAACTTCTGTCATGTAAAACGCAAAACAAATTTATGACCATTCACTTCTGTTAAAATTCCAACTCCTCTTTTTCATGAGCAACTTTGACATTAGACCTCAGGCAGAACTCCACTTGGGCTTATTATAGCCTGTTTCCCCATTCCCTAACTTTTATTCAAATTTATTCACTTCCTGACTTATCATGTTTTGCATTATGTTGATGTTCACTTGGAAATAGTTGTTTTCCTAGATTCTAATGATGTCTATGCCAGCAGCTGCAAGCTCACTGAGAACACAGCAAATGTGTATGCACAGTACAAAATTCTTCCAATTAGGGCTGCTGCTTAATTGGCAAGATTGCTGTCAAGTAGCATGACCATTGCATTACATTTGAATCTGAAATCCATGTAAATGTAGATATTTAGGAGCTTATTAGAGAATTTGCATGGAAATTGAAGGAGAAAATAGCTCATGTGTTTGAGGGAAACAAATCTAACTTGATTTTAACATTATTATTTTGTTAAAACTACTTCGGCAGTACAGCAAACTAGTTAAGTGTGTCAGCTCTGCAGTTAGGCATGGATAAGAATTCTAGGTACACATCTTGGCAAGCTGTGTGATCTTAGACAAGGTTCTTAAACTATCAGAGCCTTGGATTTTTTTTATGTGAAAAATTGGGATGAAGTATCTACCTCTTAGGGTTGTTTAAAGCTTAAATAAAATGATATATGTCAATCGATTAGCATATTGACTGTCAGTAAGTTCTCAATGACTTGTATCTACAGCCCAGTCAAGGATATAATATGAAAGAAGGTGTTCTAGGTTTCTTAATTCAATACTACACATTATAGACTCAATACATGTTATTAAAACTTCAAGGAGGTTTCAGCCTACCGGTATGTCCAGTTGCTCGTTGCACAAAGATCCAATTACTGAAACAACAACGATTGTCAAGGAAGAAAGGAATTGCTTAATAAGAGGATGTGGAGTCCAGAGAACAGAAGCTGCCTCAAATCTGTTTTCAGGAGTAACAAAAGTTCTTGAGATTTTAAGGAGGGGCCATGTGCCTTGGGGAGGGCAGGTCCAGTGGATGGTAAGAGTTGGCAGCCAGAAGTCTGCCCAGGGGCCTTAAAGGAAAGGATTATAAAAAACACATGGGGGTCATGGAAATTTGTTCATGGAGCCAGCTACATAAATAACATTAATTTTTTAAATTTCTCATAAAGTTTATTTCAGTAGATTTTGGGTGCTGGCTTAAAGTAAAATATATATATTTTAAATTTGTGTACACATATTTTATGGCTGGCCTCAAAATTCCTCTATTCTTTCTGCAGATATAACTTGCAGTTTTCTCTCTTACCTTTCATATTCACTCCTCTTTGGGCCACAGGGGCAGAAAACGTGTGATATCTTTCCTTCCACATCATAAAGTTCATCTCCCACACTCCATTAACAGAAGAAGACAAGTTAACAAGAAAAAAGCAAAGCATATATATATTTTTTTAATTTAAAAATGTTAAGGGGCTCTAAATGTTTTTGTTACATGGATACCTTTTATAAAGCTTAAGTCGGGGCTTTTAGTGTGTCCATCACGTGAATAGTGTTCATTGTGCCTGATAGGTAGGTTTTTACTATTCACCTCCTCCCCACACCCTGCTCCTTGATCTCTTGTGACCTTTATATCTCTCTGTGCCTGTGTGTGCCCATCGATTAGCTCCTGATTACTAGAGAGTTCATGCATGTGGTGTTTGTGTTTCCATTTCTGAGATACTTCACTTAGGATAATGGTCTCCAATTCCATCCAAGTTGCTTTAACAGACATTATTTCATTCCTTTGTATGGATGAGTAGTACTCCGTGGTACATATATACCATATTTTATCAATCCACTCATGATTTGATGGAACTTAGGTTGATTCCACATCTCTGCCATACAAATTGTGGTACAATAAACATTCAAGTGCAGGTGTCTTTTTGATCAAGTGACTTTATTTTCTTTGGGTAGATACCCTATAGTGGGATTGCTGGGTGGCATGGTAAGTCTACAACTATTTCTTTGAGGAGTCTCCATACTGTTTTCCATAGAGGCTGTACTATTAATAATTTGTAGTTCTACCAACAATGTATAAGTGCTCCTTTCTCTCTGTGTCCATGTCAGCCTCTGTTGTTTTTTGACTTTTTATTAAATGCCATTCTGTCCGTGGTAAGGTGATATCTCATTGTAGTTTTAATTTTAATTTCCCTGATGATCAGTGATGTTGAGCATTTCTTCATATGTTTTCTGGTCATTTGTTTATCTTCTTTGGGGAAATTTCTGTTCATGTGTTTGCCCACTTTTTAATGGAGTTGTCTAGTTTTTTGGTTGCAGATTTGAGTTCTTTGTAGATTCTGGATATTGGCCCTTTATAAATGAATAGTTTGCAAATATTTTCTCCCATCTGTAGTAGTCTATTAGCTCTGTTGATTAATTGCCTTGTTATGCAGAAGCTTTTTAATTTAATAAAGTCCCATTTATTTATTTTTGTTGTTGCTCTATTTGCCGTTGGGATCTTATTCATAAATTCTTTGCCAAGGCTGATGTCAAGAAGAGTTTTTCCTACATTTTCTATGGTTTTGTGTCTCATATTTAAGTCATTATTTGTGCCTCAAATTTTATTCATCTTGAATTAATTTTTGTAAATGGTAAGAGATAGGGGTCCTGTTTCATTCTTCTGCATGTGGTTATCAATTTTTTCCAACATCATTTATTGAATAGGGCTTCCTTTCCTCTGTGAATGTTATTGTCTGCTTTGTCAAAGATCAGTTGGTTATAGTTAGATGGTTTTATATCTGGGTTCTCTATTATGTACCATTGGTTTATGTGTCTACTTTTATACCAGTACATGCTGTTTGGGTTACTATAGTCTTGTAGTATAATTTGAAGTCTGGTAAGATGATTCCTCCAGATTTGTTCCTTTTGCATAAGATTGCTTTGGCTATTCAGGCTCTTTTTTGGTTCTAAATGAAGCATAGAATTATTTTCTCTAGATCTGTGAAATATGATGTTGGTATTTTCATGGAGATTGCATTGAATCTGTAAATCACTTTGGGTAGTATAGGCATTTTAACGATTGATTCTACCAATCCATGAGCATGAGAACGTTTTTCCATTTGTTTTTGTCATTTGCAATGTCTTTCATTAGTTTTATAGTTCTCCTTGTAGATATTTCACCTCCTTGAATAAGTATATTCTTAAATATTTTATTTTCTTTGTAGTTATTGTGAATGGTATTGAGTCTTTGATTTAACTCTCACCTTGTCTGTCATTAGTATATAGAAATGCTACTGATTTGTGTACATTGATTTTATAAGCTGAGAATTTGCTGAGTTTATTTATCAATTCTAGGAGTCTTTTGGTGGAGTCTTTAGGATTTTCTAGCCACAAGATCATATTGTTAGCAAAAAGTGAGAGATTGACCTCCTCTCTCCCAATTTGGATAAATGTTATTTCTTTCTCTTATCTGATTGCTCTGGCTAGGACTTTCAGTACTATGTTATTAATAAATAGAAGTGGTGGTAGTGAGCATCCTTGTCTTGTTTCATTTCTCAGTGGGAATGCTTTTGACTTTTCCCCATTCAGTACAATGTTGATTGTCATTATGGGTTTTGTAATTCTGAGGTATGTTCCTTCTATGCCTAATTTGTTGAGATTTTATGTCATGAAAGGGTGCTGGATTTTGTCAAATTCTTTTTCTGCATCTATTGAGATGATCATATGTTCTTAGTTTCTGCTTATGTTTATGGGCTGGATCACATTTATTGATTTGTGTTTGTTGAACCATCCTTGCATCCCTAGAATGAAACCCACTTGATCATGGTGAATTACATTTTTGATGTGTTGTTGAAATCAGTTGGCTAACATTTTTGCATGTATGCTCATAAGGGATAGTGGTCTGTCATTTTCTTTTTTTGTTGTGTACTTTCCTGACTTTGGTATAAAAGTAATACTGGCTTCATAGAATGAGTTAGGACAAAAACTCTCCTTCTCAATGGTATGAATAATTTCTGTAGGATAAGTACCTGTAGGTCTGGTAGAATTCTGCTGTGAATCCAGTTTGTCTGGGGCTTTTGGGAGATTTTTTTATTATAGCTTGAATCTTATTGCTCATTATTGGTCAGTTCAGGAGTTCTATTTCTTCCTGACTAAGTCTTGGGAGATTGTGTTTTTCCAGATATTTGTCCATTTTCTCTATGTTTTCTAGTTTATGTGCATAGAGATTTTCATAGTGTTCCCGGATGATATTTTGTATTTTTATGGTTTCAGTTGTAATATATCCTTTTTCACTTCTTATTGATCTTATTTGGGCCCTTTCTCTTTTATCTCTGGTTAATATAGCTAGAAGTCTATGGATTTAGTTTGTCTTTTAAAAGAACCAACTTTTTTTTGGTTTACCCTTTGTGTTATTTTTTATTTCTATTTCATTTAGTTCTACTCTGAGTTTCATTATTTCTTTTCTTCTATTGACTTTGGGTTGGGTTTACTCTTCCTTTTCTAGCTTCCTGAGATGTGACATAAGGTTGTTGATTTATGATCTTTCTGACTTTTTTCTTTTTTTTTTTTTTTTGAGACAGAGTCTCACTCTGTTGCCCAGGCTAGAGTGCCATGGCATCAGCCTAGCTCACTGCAGCCTCAAACTCCTGGACTCAAGCGATCCTTCTGCCTCAGCCTCCCAAGTAGCTGGGACTACAGGCATGTGCCACCATGCCCAGCTAATTTTTTCTGTATATTTTTCGTTGTCTGGCTAATTTCTATTTTTTTTTTTTTTCAGTAGAGACAGGGTCTTGCTCTTGCTCAGACTGGTCTCGAATTCCTGACTTTCTGACATTTTGATTTGAGCACACAGGACATGAATTTTCCATTAGGAATGCTTTTGATGAATCCCACAGATTTTGATAGCTTGTGTCCTCTTTGTTGTTCAATTTGAGGATTCTTTTGATTTCTATCTTAATTTCATAATTGACACAAAGATGGTTCAGCAGCAAGTTGTTCAATTTCCCTGACTTTTTATATTTGTTTCTAGTTTTATTCCACTATGGTCTAATAAGATACATGGTATGATTTAGATTTTTTTGAATCTGCTGAGACATGTTTTGTGCCCTAAGATACGATCGATCATGAAGAATGTCCCATGTGCTGATGAGAAGAATGTATATTTAATATTTTTGGGGTAGAATGTAATGTACATGTCTGTTAGATCCATTTGTTCTAGAATCTCACTGAAGTCCACTGTTGAGCCCAGGAGCAGCACTAGCGCCTCAAGATATGGGGCTGAGGACCCAGCAACAGCACTGGAGCCTTTGGGGCAGAGCTGTAATCCCAGCAGCTACAGCAAAGCCTCAGTGGTGGACCCTGGGGGCACGATGGGAGTCCTGGAGCCTCAGGAGCAGATCCACAGTCCCAGTGGCAGCAGTGTCACCTCAGGGATGGTGTCCCAAGGCCTGGGTGCAGCACTGAGCCCCAGAGCTGGAGTTGCAGCCTGTAGGCAGGGCAGGAGCTGCATGGGCTGGGCCATGGGGTCAGACAGCAGTTTAGGAACAATGGAGATGGCGCTGTGCATGGTGGATGGCGGTGTGGCAGTCACAAGAGGTAGGGCTGTGGGCTGGGGCCTCCAGGAAGGATGGTCCCCTGCTCAGGTCCCATGGATTCAATTGTAACGAGGCTCCTCAGGAGGCATCTGAGGTTCTTGTTCTGCTCTAATCCCCTGTTGGAGGGAAGTCATCCTCAGCTCCCAGTCACAGGGGAGCATATGTTCTGCATTCTCCCTCCACAACCCAGTGGGGGCGTTGCGAAGGCATCTGTTGCATAGCTGAGCCCTGTGCAGACCATGTGCCTTATATCTGAGCGCTTAGAATGGCGTCAGTTGCAGTAATCTAGGATCGGTAGCCACCAGATCTCTGCTGTGCCTGCTCTCCTGTGCAGTGTCACTACACAGACTCCAAGCAGCTCCCTGAGCAGACCAGAGGTCTGTTCTGGTGTTGGGTACCTGTGTGGGGAGTGTGGAGCCCAGGGCTCTGTCCCCCTATCCTTCCCAACATGTGGATGCCTCCCCTGTTACCCTCCCCTCTTGCAGAATGAATCACCCTGTTACCTTCTCCTTCACTCTCAATGTCTCCCCTCACTTCTCCAGTGCTTTACAATGCTCTTTCCAAGAGGAGCTGTCCATAGGTGGGCATCTGTCTGCAACTTTTGATCCTCTCCTTGAGAGTGGTGCACTCAGGGTGCTTCTAGTCTGCCATCTTCCCCCTCCCCAGACATTTTTATCTTAAGTTAAAACATTCCAAGCCTTTAGTCAAAGTTTCATTCCTTTTACCAATTATAAATCAAAAAATCTTTAAACATACCTAGAACCTGTAACTCATCCCTCCTGCCTTTTCAGGGCAAACCAATGTATGCCCTCTACATAATGACTTAGGGTCTTACGTGTAATTCCTGTCTCCATGACTGTATAAAACTAAACTGTTCCTCGGTTACCACAAGCATATGTTCTCAGGACCTCCTGAAATTATGTGCTCTAGGCCAGTCACACACATTTGGCTCAGAATAAATCTCTTTAAAATTATTTTACAGAGTTTGTTGTTTTTTCCCCCCACTAACAACAATATTAGAATTTAACTAAATTGTAGGACACCCAATTGGCATCCGCAGAGAATTGGAAAATTTTTTTTTTTCTTTTTGAGACAGAGTCTCACTCTGTTGCCCGAGCTAGAGTGCCATGGCATCAGCCTAGCTCACTGCAACCTCAAACTCCTGGGCTCAGGTGATCCTCCTGCCTCAGCCTTCTGAGTAGCTGGGACCACAGGCATGCGCCACCATGCCCGGCTAATTTTTTTTTACACATATATATTTGTTTGTTGTCCAGCTAATTTCTTTCTATTTTTTTTAGTAGAGATGGGGCCTCACTCTTGCTCAGGCTGGTCTCGAACTCCTAAACTCAAATGATCCACCCGCCTCGGCCTTCTAGAGTACTAGGATTACAGGCGTGAGCCACCACTCCTGGCCTGGAAAATTTTTTGATGTGGAGGAAAAAACCCACACATCTGGTGTGAGAAATATTGTAAATTTTCTATACACATCCCATAGAGGAGGACTGACCCCGACATACTGTAACTGGAACCTACTTCACCTCTACGTATTTCTTTATGAGATAATAAATTCTGCATTGCCTAAACCAGTTTCAGATGGGTATTTATTATATTTTAAAAACCCAATTATTTGACATTTATATTTCAGTGAAAATGCTACCCAAATTGTGAACACTGGAGAGATTATCTTTAGGTTAGCTGCATCACTAAACAAATTGGATGATGGAAGTGAACATTAGCTATAATTAGAAAATCAAAGCACACTTGGAAAATTCACTAAAGCTAACATTTCTAAGTGTTTATGTCACTTTGGTTTTAAGTTAACAGTTAAAAAGCTTCAAATACAGCTATATTTTTGTATGGTAATGATAATAAATTATTTGCTTTTATTTGTATCCATCAATCAAGGTTCGTTTCATTTCAATTCTAGTTCAATAGATTATATTAAATATGAAATAAGATGGGATTTAACATTCAGATAGAATTTAGACAATAGTTTCTTAGCATTCAGGAACATAGAGTCTACCTGGGAGAGATATTTACCCTTTATTTAACATAGTAATAAACAAAATGCCATCAGGTAGTAATTATAATAAGCAAAGATGTGTCAATGACAACAAATGCTATAGAAAGACTGAGATATCAATGAGAGATTCAGAGGTCTGTGAAAGTACCATGTAGGGGTTGGCTATTAGATGATAGAAAATGAGACTATAATTAAAATTAGAAGAAATGATGTGAAGGTGGAAAAATTAGATATTGTGATAGAAAATATCACATGGTAAGGCAATGCTCCTTGTCAGTTTCTTTTTTTGTTTGTTTGTTTTTTGTTTTTTTTGAGACAGAGTCTCACTTCTGTTGCCCGGGCTAGAGTGCCATGGCAT
>VBSM01001265.1:62886044-62897677 GCA_008086735.1 Cheirogaleus medius
AAAAAAAAAGACAAAAAAACACACCACCCCACAAATGTTAAGTACAATAAATTATTAAAGGATCTCTGATAGAAGTTTGTTCCTAATAGAGAATCCCTTTGTGATTGATCAATATAAACTTTTCATCTAGTCAAAGCTATCCATTAGCACTCTTCACCCAAAGAACTGTGTCCTTATTCATCACACCTTTAGATAATTCACTCCATCCAATTCATTCATTAACCTTTAAATATTCTTCACAGCCTACTTAGAGTTTAGCTTTCTTCTCATTTCATAATGTCTTATAACATTCTTAAAATGAATTCAACAAGCCACTTCCTATTAATTCTCTATGCTAGAAAACATTGTACTTTAAGCAGCTTGTTCTATTTATAAATGGTTATAAATTTATAAATGTTATATTTATAAATGGATTAGCTTAAATGGAACCAAAATTTACTTCATCAGTTGAAGTTAAATCTTATAAATCAACATTAAATAAAATAATTGCTTCTTGCATAAAACAATCATTTTAATATTTGAAAACATCATGGCATCCCTGTTTTCTCTTCTAGGTCATCTATCAATAATGTACTTATTTTTTTCTCAAATGGGATTCTTCCGGACTCTTCACCATTTTATTATTATTACTATAGTAATTTGTAATGAATTTTTTGTAGAATTGTTAATGTTTCTGTTTCAGAAAAATCCCGGGATAGTATGGAAAAACCATTCCCCAAACTGAGATGGAAGTGAAAGACCAAAGAATGACTCAGACAAGTCCAGCTTGAAGAGTTAGGTGAGTTTATTAGAGGTTACTTAAAAGGGTGCCTGCCCCGACTAGCACAGAACTTCTCGCACACCTCCACAGGTTTCTTGCATGCAAAATTCACATCTGCTCACTCTGTGGTGTTGCTTTAAATCCTTTCCCAAGGAGTGACGAAGAGCTTTTACATTGTATTGTTGCTTATCCAAGGTGAAATAACTCAAGCATGTGCAGTATCATCCTCATGTGCCTTAATACAACTTGTGGTATGTTAATGATATTACAATTCTCCACTTGGTGGAGGTTTTAGTATTACAATTAGCTAAAGGTCACTATAGGACACCTAAAGCTGTTCTAAAGCAGTCAGGGCTGGTCTAAGCCAGCTGCTTCAAGGCAAGAAAGTAATAAGACACCCAAGAAAGTGCTGGGCACTTTTCCTGTGCTCAGTAGTTATCTTGGTACTTGCTTAATTGACTTGGTAACAATTTTGCTGAACACTCCAGGCTAGCAGAGTGTTTCTTTTACGTGGTGGGGAATTTGCATTTTTCACTCAGTTTCTCCTAAAATAAAAATAGTGCCAAGACATCTGCTTTGGCTATAGCAGATGAGCTTGTATTGGCACATAGGTTCCAAAGAGGACAACTAGGAAGCCTGAATAAAATATTTCATATACCACCTGTTTGAAGACTTTTGTGAGCTATGAAGGCAAAGGACTTAAGGGAAAAAAGTCACAGGGAAAAAGGTAATATAAAGAATTGAGCCAGAACTTTCAAGAGCCATCCTCCGTCAAGGAAATTGTCACTACTGAGCCTTAGCCAGGAAGTCTCAAGCTGAGAAAAAGAAATGAAAACATACACCCACCCAAAACTTATATGTGAATGTTTACAACATCATTATTCACGATAGCCAAAAAGTAAAAATAACCCCAATGTCCATTAAGTGATGATAGATAAATAAAATGTGATATAATCATAGAATGGAATATTATTCAACCATACAAAGAAATGAAATACTGATACATGCTACAACATGGATGAACCTTGAAAACATTATGCTAATTTAAAGAAAGCAGTCACAAAAGACCACATATTGTTTGATTCCATTTAAAGAAAATCTAATGGACAAAAAAGACAAAAAATAGATCAGTGGTTGTGATAGGTTTGGGTAGGTGGAGATATACAGTGACTGCTAATGGGTACGGGCTTCTTTTTGGGGGGTAATGAAAATTTTCTACAATTATAGACTCTGCTGATAATTACATGACTCTGAATATATCACTCATTTATACATGTTTAACTGGTGAACTTTATAGTAATTGAATTATATCTCAGTAAAGCTGTTAAAACCAAAAAAAGAATGCATTAATAGAAGAGGCAGGACAAATTAAAACCAAATAATAAGATACGACTTAAATCCAAACACATCAAAATTATGTTAACTATAAATTGACTAAATAACTCAACTAATAGTCAGAGATCATCAGATTGGATAATAAAAATGATAACTTTTAATATAAGGATAGAAAAGCACTGAAATTAAAAGAGTGGAATAAGATATAACTTGCAAGAACAAATTTAAAGAACATTGCAATAGATATACTAATATCAATATAAATATGATTTAATACAATAAGTATTACTTGAGTTAAATAGGAACATTATATTAAAGGCTCAATACAAAGAAAGTTATAGCATTTCTAATTGTGCATGATCCTATTAAAATAGCCTCAAAATAAGTGAAGAAAAAATTGAAGTACTGAAAGAAGATAGAGCTAAATTACAACCATCATTGAAGATGTTAACATGTAATTCTCCACAACTGTTAGAACAAGTAGACAAAAATAATCAGCAAGGATATAGAAGATTTGAATAATTTGATTTCATAATGTAATATAATTGACATGTATAAAATGTTACACAGGTCAACTACAGTAGACACTTTTTTCAAAGTGCATATGGAACATCTATGAAAAATGACTACATCCTACCAGAGAAATATCTCAATAAAGTTATGAAGTTATATAGAATACGTCCTTTGAACAAAAAATAAAGTTAAAAATAACAAAGAAAAAATTTTTTAAAAATTTGTTTAAAAGATGAGCAGTAACTTGTAAATAGCTCACAACTCAAATAAGAAATCACAATGAAATATACTAAATATTTTGTATTGACTCATATGAAAATACAACATATAAAAACTTGTAGAATACAGCTAAACTCTTCTGGTGTTAGAGTAGGTAGTAAGTTAGACATGAGCAAGGGATAAGGGCATAGAGAAGTTAGTCACCTGATTTGAGCAAACAGCCAGATCTGTGGCAAATCTCAAGGCAAAAGCAGGAACCGCTGCAAACTCCGGGGTTTCTCAACATTGCCACATGCGCAGGTGCAAGGACCCAAGTCACTCCTGATAACCTTTCCCTCATTATACCCTAATTAAGATAAATTAGCTTGCAGTTTCTACCACCTTGTGGGGAAAACACGGGAATTATGGGTAAGAACTAAGAGGGCTGACAGGGAGGTGATCAAATAAGGAAAAAGCCCAACAGATAGACACAATAATTGGACAATATAAATACTGACCACCCCACTTTTCCTGACTCCTGAAAATAAAAGGTAGATGACATCCAGACTTCGAGGCAGATGATCTTTTAGAGCCCTTCCGCTCTCCTTTCTCTAGAGTGTACTTTCTCTTTCACGCAGCACGTTTGTGAGCTTGCTGGCCTTCTTTCCAGAGAGTGTATTTTCACTTTTATATTAACAAGTGAGCCTCTATCACTAGTTTGATTTCTTGTGTGCATCCTGAAACGAAGAAAAAAAAAACAACTCTGAAAATGAGTGGTCTAAATATCCACCTTAAGAAGTTAGGGCCATAAAAGCAAATTTAATACAAAGTCAATTACAACACATAAATCAAATACAAAAGACATAATCAGCAAAGCCACATTTTGGCTCTTTGAAAAAGTTGAAAAATTGATAAGCTCCTGACAATATTAATTTATAAAAAATGAAAAAGAATAAATAAATGGGACCTAATCAAATTAAAATGCTTCTGCACAGCCAAGGAAACTATCACCAGAGCAAATAGACAACCTATATATAACATACTAGGAATTCTTATCCAACAGATAAACTTTAAATTTTATCCAAATCAATTAAAAACAACAAAAACTATTAGAAATATGGATAAAAGACTAAACACTTTATAACGAAAAATTTCTAAATGGCCATGAACAGGAAATACATACACCCCAGTTTTCCTGGGACAGTCTTGGTCTATGCCTACTGGCATTGCTTTCAATTAGTGACCCTCTTCATTCTCAAGAATTTATTTTTTAAATTATAATATTATCAATGAATATAATTATTTTATTTTTATGAATCTAGTCCTGAAATCTTAACTCAGACCTCTATAAATTCTAATCATTAGGCTATGACTGATATCTCTCTTATTTTTGGATGCTGTTCTCATTATAGTGAGTCTACAGTTTACCTGATTTTAAGTAACCACCCATGATCTTAGACTTTGTAGTCACTTTAAGTCACTTTTCACCTAAACTTCTACCTAAGGATATTTTCCCCTTCTATGTTGGGCAAGTTTTCTTTCTTAGGCCTAACTGTAATAGATCCCTGTTAATGACTATTTGATTATTTCTATTATGTGGGCATTATTTTAACCTCTTGAGATATATTTTAATTTTTGTTCATAGTGAAAAATTAATCATCATTGGTTTCCTTTATGTTTCTAGGTCTATGAATATATTTTGCTACACATCTTGCATTTGAGTAATCTGGAAACTTCATACACATGCTGTTAAATTACTGAATGAAACATTACATGATCAATATATGTTTGAGAATTTATTGATGAATTTAAATATTTGTAATTATATGGCTTGAAGTATATGCATACAATTATATGAAATGAATTGTTTATATATAAATGCCTTCTAAAGTATGAGTTACTTCACCTCTCTGTACCTGGGTTACTTTATTGGTAAAAGGGAGATAACACCTCAAAGTATTATTTTGAAGATTACATATAGATCATATAATATAATACATATAATACATACAGATCACTCAGAGTACAGTGTGCAAAAAAAAAAAATTCTGCCATACAGAAAAATCTTATTTAGCAGGTATTTCAGTAACAATTTAAGCAAAATTTTCTCAAATTGTGTAGACATGAAACCTTTCTCCAAAATGTATTAATAAGCTCCAGAACTGAGACTTTGTAGAATACACTTTGGGAAATACTGCTCTAGTTATTGCACGGCTTTCCAATCCTTTGTATTTGTTGTATCCTGGAATTATAACCATAACAACAGAGAACTCACTTAGGTCAACCCTGTAGGTTTTAGAGTCTATCGTGGAACAATTGTGCCTAATTACATTTCACACCTAATCAGAGAAAGAGCATATTTATTTCTGATATGTCACTAAAGAAAGTCATTTTCAGCAGTTTTTAAGCCCCTGGACAACCTCCTCTTTATAGCATAGAGTCCATCTATTCTCATGACATCATTTTGGTGAGCCCAGGCTAACTTAGCAATTGAGAAAACTATGATATCTCCTGGTTTCTTCTGCCAGTGTCTCTCCTCCATCCTTCCCTCTTCTCTGCTGACTGTGCTCCCATGGGTAAAAATCTAAAACCAGACAACTGTAGCAAAAACAATTCTATTTTTCCCTCCAGCATATTTGCTCTTGATGAAAACTTGATTTTAAAGGATGCAAGGTTCCTACAGAAATTTAAACCTTAACATAAAATATAGAATCTATTTCTAATCGATTTTATAAAGCCATACCATATGTCTACACTCTGTTCATAGACTATCTTAAAATTATCTCATTATTTAATCATAAGAATGTCTCCAAAACAAAACCATTAATGTCAAGGACAATTTATAATAATACTTTTAAATTTTTTAAGTTCTTTTTGTTTTGAAGAATGTCAAAATTTGCAGATTTTAATTTTTGTAAAATCATCTCCGTATGATAGCATCTTAATAAATAAGAAAAACTTAAAAATTAATATTAAGGAGCATTGATATTATGATATTTCATATAAAAATATGAAACAATACAGGACTATTGTTTTCCTCTATCGTGAAAACAGGCAGTGTTCTATTTTTTCTTTAGGAAACATCTTAATATACGCAGTTAAGGTAATTAATTGATGTTAAATGATATTTAATCTAAGTTGTATTAAAACTAAGCTCTTTTTTTTTTTGCTCAAAATGAATAAAGAAATAGGGGCATGAATAGAAACATGCAGCACTGTAAGAGGAGAGTGAGCTGGAGGCTGAGATAGGGCATTTCCCATTTCAAAGTCGCTGAAGTTAAATTTGGAACTCACGTATGTACAGTGACCTCAAAAATTTCAGTAGCATTATGACAACTGTGCTGGGGGGAGAAATTTGATGTAATGGTTCTTTTCCTGCAATGCTAAAATTAATTTGAGTGTAGCAATTGGAAGTCACGGACTTTTGTAGTAAAGAAATAAAACTGCCAAGGAAGTTCCTGGAGAAGAGGTTAAAAGCAAGGCCAGCTCTAAGGGCACAGCACAGAGCCCTACTAACAACCTACCGGAAGAGAATCAACCCACAAATAGCAGCATTTGCTTTACCTCAAATAGCAACTGCTTCTTTTATAAGTGACACACTTTCCTGAACAAATTTTGGATATAAATTTAGACAACCGGTTGACATAACATGAAATGTTGTACCCCAAAGACAAACTTTTCATGATCAAGCTTATCTGCATTCCCATTTTAAATATTCTAGGGGGAATATGTACCAACTTTCACTTTCTCAGTCCTAAGTATAAGAATTATTTACTTTATTGAAATTCATTATGCAAAAAAGCTGAATTTTTAAAAACCAAACCATAGATTTAATTAATGCTGTTTATAAAGCAAGTAATTGATCCTGAGCAAACAGGTCCAATGAGCAGATTTAGGTTAGATTAGAACATACAGGTGTCAAAGATAAAATTACAACAAATTTAGTGTAAATATCTTGATTGGCTTTTATTTGCAATTCTAGAATCAAACAATACCTCATTCTGTGTGTGTGTGTGTCTGTGTGTGTGTGTGTGTGTTTAGACTTGAAGGTACCTCATTCTTATAAAATAGAATGAGTATTCCAATGAACCAAGCAGTGGAGTCTGGCTTTAAAGGCAGAAAAAGGCCAAAGAATGCAGAAACAGAGAGCAAAAGTGAATTGCTCATTTCAATGTTACTTTGCTTATAAAGGTTAAAGCAGAGGGGACTTCCTTAACATGCCAGCTAAAACTAGTTTGTCAAGGAATTTGGCCATGATCTCTCTCCCTCTCTCCCTCTCTCCCTCTCTCCTGATTTCTTTGAAGGTCAGATAAATAACTGAGTTTGGTTTGATGGTGTGGAACTTCAGCACAAGTGACTCCATTTTGGTTTGGTCTGTCGGGCTTAGGGCAGGAGTTCAGTCGAAACCAACAGCCTCCTATAAAATGTATTTAACAGAGGTAAACAGGTTGATTTTAATGATGACTTCAGTTGGTTTTGGAATCTCTAGATATCTAGATGGGGTTTTCTGGAGAAGCAGTAAGCAAATCAAATTGTTTCTTTTGGTTCTTTATAGCTTCTGGGTCCTCGACACTTAAGGGACACCTTAGGTGATCAGTACAAAGTTTTTACAAAGTTATCTTTCACTGAAATTCAAGGATTGGAGGTTGCACCATTGTGGACCAATGAACTCTTAGAAAAGAAAATATGGCAGAGTTTACTTTTATCTTCTTTTGTTCCTCACTGCTTTCATGAGTGGCACTACTTTCCTTGAGCCTATGGGGGAATTTATAAGGAGAACTGCATTTGAAAGAGAAAATAATTACTAGAATAACCTAGTTTGTATTCTGCTAGGACAGATATATCCTAAAATTAGGTTTCAAAGATACCTACGTGTGTTTCAGAAATTATGTATTAATCAATCTTTTTGAGTGTTGTTTACTTTTTAAGTGATGTTTACAAAACTACTAGCCAAATAAATAAATGATTTCCTAAGAGGCAAATCTGCCAACAAAATTAAGTAAGCTAATTATCATACTTAAATATAATGACTAATGCTGTACCCAAAGGCTTTCTCTGAATCTAAAAAGATTGTTGCAGGAAAGTTTATGAGGAAAAAATTTAAAATGAGGTTTTAATGCTTTATTAATTAATAAATATCCAATTACACATTAAAATATTATATTTATCATTTAATATATTTTTAAAAAGACGTTATAATACATTCATTTAAACAATATCTAAAAATCAAATAATGATTATTTATTTTACTATCCTAAGGCACATCAATTCTAGAATGCTCAGATCACAAAATAGAATGCTATGTAAGACACAAAAATTACAGATATATAGAAAAATGCATATGCACATATTAAAAGTGCTTAACTTACAAGAAAGGTATATAACTCAGGAGAAAAGCTGAGTCATTGATGTCTTGCATAATGTTTTGGGACACAACACTGTACATAATGCTGCAGCAACAAAATGCATAATTTCTATATCAATCACTTACATTTTCAAAAGAATATACACTTACCTTCTCTGCAGCTATAGATTTGAAATAGTCACCCTAATAATTGAAGCAGTACTTCCAGGGATATACGTAAATCTATTTCTCACAATATAAAAACATTATTTGATCCTAGTTTATAAACAGTTAAGGAACTATGAAATAATGAGAAAGCAAAGGCTTAGAACCAGAGGCCTACCTTTGAGCTATGTGATGTTGGGCAGGAATATAACCTTCTTGAGCCAAATTTCTCTCACCTATAAAAATGGAATAACAATGTCTACCTCAATAAGAAGAATTAGGTGGGATAATATATTTGAGCCCACCTTTTAATTTTAAAAATATCTTATACGGTAATATCAATAATTGTTACAACTGTACAATTGTTACAGTTGTAGTTAAAATAACACCAGCTCCCTTCAAATCCCAAAATTCTGTGTAAAGTGTCAGGAGCCATAGTCAAGAGTGTTCTTTGGTGATAAGAACAATGGCACTTAGCCAGTTGTGTCAAATAGCATTTAAATGTGGGAGGAAACCGTCTTGGCCATTCATACCAATTCTCAAGATTTTCTAAGGTCATCACTTGCTTGAGTAGACATAGATATATGTCTGTATCTAGTAGACATAGATAAAGATCAGATAAAAATCTGATTTTAAAACTTGTGGGTTACAAAATCAGTGCAATACATCATCCTGCCAGGTGTCTTGTGCTAAGTTAAGAGTACTAGCTTGGAATGAGTGAGGCCTCGAGGCTTCAGATAGAGATATTTATGCAGACACAGATAAAGCTAAAATCTTTGAACTCCATAAATTTCCCTGAGCCTACTTTTTCATTAGAAGCAACTCCTCCCTATCCTGAGGGAATTGTGCTTCTCTTACATAACAACTTGGCAATGAAGTTACTTAGGGTATTTTTCTTATGAGAGAATGTTGATTCTCTACAGAATTCACCCTTAATGAGAGTAAGATCCAGCATAGCGCAGACAGAAAAGCATGAGCTATACTCTGGGAAGGAGTGATATATATATATTGTAAGCATTGTAAGATTTTACCATTTTTGTGTGAAATAAGAATGCACATCCTCTATCATTAACGACATACACTGTGCGTGTTGTGCCCTGAAGTTTCAGTTACTCATATTAAAATCAGTAAGTAAATAGAATCCAGAATGATACAAATGCCTACATTTTTTGCTTCCCTGCTTAAAGTTATGTACTCTCAGTCCAGCATTTTACAGTTTCAGTGCACGTAATGAGTGTTTAGAAACCTTTTCTGAGGTTTATTACTTAATAGTGAAAGACACATACAGTTAAGAAAATAAATATTTTTCCTGCTACAATAAAAATGGCTGAAAGAATACACTGCAAACAATACGGCCGCAACCATGACTTCCTTTCTCAGCCAAAAGTGTCAGAAATCTCACAGAAAACTTTACTAAAGTTATAAAAAAAAAGTATTAGAGAAACATGCAACATGAAGTTTTGCTATGCAATTGGTTGAAGGTACAGGTGTTTATAATGTCTCTTATTGTATTTACTAGATTCTGATTCAACAATGAAATAGAATAAGAACAAATTGTGAGTGTTTGTAAGCCGGCCAAGCATATCAGGTAAAACAATACACTGGGTAGCACATATATCAATTTCAGAACAGCATTTACTGAGAAAAACATAAAAGACCAGAGAAGTAGCAGGTGCAGAGATCCCCTGCTGCCCATTTACTCTGGTGTAACGAAATGAGATCTATCCAAGTTGGATGTCAGATTTTGGAAGAAGGGCCTTGGTCTTTGGACTATGTAACTTACAAAATCCATGGTTGGAGAAGCACCAGGCCCTTCTCTGGCAACAACTAAGGACTGGCATCCATCATACATTCGTTGCTGTACCATAAGGCAGACCAGGGAGAACACTGCCCTTATTTGCCCCTTCTGCATTCTTAGTTCAGGGTACATCAACCCCTCTGATGGTATAATTAAAGACTAGATTCCAAGCCTTGCAAATGAAGGTGCGTACTATGGTGAACCAGTGTTCTCAAGCCCCGATCCACCACCTCATCATGTATTAGGACTGATTATCTTAATCACTAGCTGTAGCCCATTTGATGGAGATTTCAGCTCACAAATGGTCCTGCTAAACAGGAGACCAACTCCCCTGGGAGGCCAGTATGCAGGGCATCAATCACTGACATGTTAACTTTACCTCTAAGAGGCACAAAATGAAAGATTCATGGGGAAAATACTTATCTAACTCCAAAGAAATATAATTTATGGTGAACCAGCTCCTTTAAGTGAAATCAAAAAAGGTCAAGGTGATGAAAAAAGAAAAGAGAAGAAACAGAAATTACCATGATCAGAAATGAAAAGGAGATATACTATAAATACTGCAGGCATTGAAAGGATAATAAAGGAATATTATGATCAATTTTTTTCTTAACAAATTCAGCCACTTCCAGGGGTCCTCAAACTTTTTAAACAGGGGGCCAGTTCACTGTCTCTCAGACCGTTGGAGGGCCGAACTATAGTTTAAAATAAAAACCACTATGAACAAATTCCTATGCACACTGCACATATCTTATTTTGAAGTAAAAAAACAAAATGGGCAAAAACACCCAGCAGGCCAAATCAATGTCCTTAGCAGGCCGCATGTGGCCCACAGGCCATAGTTTGAGGACCCCTGACGTAGACTAAGTGGAGAAATGTCTTAACAAATACAACTTACTACAAGTGATTCAAGAATAAATGAAAAAAACCTGAATAGCTTTATTATGTACTTATGAAGTTGAATTCCCAAAATATAGTTCTCATTAAAAAAACACTTTCCAAATAGTTTCATTGGTGAATTTTGTCAAACACTAAAGGAAGAAAAAATACCAATTTTATAAAAAAATGTTTAAAAAATAGAGGATAAGGAAACACTTCCTAACTTGTCTCATGAGGACAGTAAAACCCCAAAGAGAAAAATCTGACAAAGACATTTATAAGAAAAGGAAATTACAAATATTCCTCATAAACATAAATACAAATATTTGCAAATTAAATCTAGAAATATATTTAAAAACACATCACAACCAAGTGGATTTTAACTCAGAACTTTCCCAAACTTGAAAACTTCTACTCTTAAAAAAAAAACTAAGAAAATGACAAAACGAGCAACAGTGACAAAATATTTAACTACCTGACAAATACCTTATATCCAGAATATGTAAAGATCTCTTATAGTTCCACAAAATAAAACAAATGCAAACAAACAAAAAAAACCAAAAGAAGCAAAAAAATATGGGCCAAAGACTTGAACAAAACATGAGAAGTTAGATATCTTGATTTTTTTTTTTTTTTTTTTT
>VBSM01001265.1:62900791-62911570 GCA_008086735.1 Cheirogaleus medius
CGCCTCGGCCTCCCGGAGTGCTAGGATTACAGGTGTGAGCCACCACGCCTGGCCAAACTCCCAATTCTTAAGCATAGCCTGCATGTGGAGATTTCCTTCCAAAGAGTATAATATGGAAAGGCAAAGCTGTGAGGGAAGTGACTTCACAGTGGAGAAAGCTGAAAAATACTACCCCACCCAGGTGATCAAGGTCAACATCAACAGTGATAAATCATATTGATAGTATGTGACCTCCATATGATGTGATTAAAAAAGGGCACTTTACCTCTATAGCCTTCCTCCCGAAAACTCATACGCCTGAAATAAAATCAGACGAATCTCAATTGAGAGTATTCTACAAAATATTTGATCAATGCACCTAAAAATTGTCAAGGTCATTAAAACCAATAAAGCTCAAAAACTGTCACAGCAAAGAAGAACCTAAAGAGACACATGAATGCTAAAGAGTATATGGTGTATCAGATAGGATCCTAAAACAGAAAAAGGATATTAGGGAAAAGCTAAAGAAATGGGAGTAACTTATGCACTTAAGTTAACAACAATGTATCAGTATTGGTTTATTAATTGTAACAAATGTGCCGTATTAATGTGAGATACTGATCCAGTCATGTACCACAGAGCGATGTTTGAGTCAAGGACGGACTACATTTATGACAATGGCCCCACGCGATTTTAATGGAGCTGAATAGCTCCTATCATCCAGTGACGTTATTGCCGTCCTAATGTCACAGCACAACACATTAGTCACGTGTTTGTGGTGATGCTGGTGTAAACAAACCTACTGTGCTGCCAGTCCTATGAAAGTATAGCATGTACAGTTATGTACAGTATGTAATACTTGATAATAAACTACTGTGTCACCGGTTTACGTATTTACTATACTATATTTTTTAATTGTTATTTTGCAATATATTCCTTCTGTTTATTAAAAAAAAAATTAACTATAAAACAGCCTCAGGCAGGTCCTTTAGGAGGTATTCCAGAGAAAGGCATTGTCGTCATAGGAGATGACAGCCCCCGTACCTGTTATTGCTCCTAAAGAGTTCCCAGTGGGATAAGATTTCGGAAGACAGCGATATTGATGATCCTGACCCTGTGTAGGCCTAGGCTAATGTGTGTGTTTGTGTCTTACTCTTTAACAACAACAACAAAAAATTGAAAAGTTAAAAAAAAATTTTTTTTTAAAGAAAAAAGCTTATACAGTAAGGATATATATAAAGGAAACATTTTTGTACAGCTGTATGATATGATATGTTTGTGTTTTAAACTAAGTATTATTACACATGAGTCAAAAAGTTAAAAAATTAAAAGTTTATAAAGTAAAATGTCACATTAAACTAAGGTTAATTTGTTATGGAAGAAAGAAGAAAAATTTAAAATAAATTTAGTGTAGCATAAGTGTACAGTATTTATAAAATCTACAGCAGTATAGTAATGTCCTAGGCCTTCACCTTTACTCACCACTCACTCACTGACTCACCCAGAGCAAATTCCAGTCCTGTTAGCCCATTCATGCTAAGTGCCCTATAGAGGTGTACCAATTTTTATCCTTTTTACCATATTTTAAAGTACCTTTTCTATGTTTAGATATGTTCAGATATATAAACATGAACCATTGTGTTACAAATGCCTACGGTATTCAGTACAGTAACATGTTGTACAGGCTTGTAACCTAGGAGCAACAGGTTATACCGTATAGCCTAGGTGTGTCGTAGGCTATGCCATCTAGGTGTGTGTAAGGGCACTCCTATGATGTTCCCACAATGACAAAATTGCCTAAAGATGCATTTCTCACAATGTATCTCTGTCATTAAGTGTCACATGACTGTGATAGGGGATAATACCTATGGACATGCATTGCTTAATGACAGGCTCATGTATTATAGTTAATTTTTAAAAAAATACGAGACAAGAGAATTTTTTCTAAATTTGGTTAAGTTTTCAGAGGGAGAGGGTAATTATTATTTTAGTATATAAACTTTCACCTAATCTAAAATTATTTCTTCAGGACAAATTCTGGGAGTGGGTTACTATATCAAAAAGTAATGACAATATGTTGACGTTTGAAAGACAATTTCTTTCTGAAGAGTGCTGAATAAGTTGGGACAATTCCTTGTCTGCTGGGTCATAATTTTCAAGGCTGTATGCATATTTCCTTCAAATCTGTTAAAAATTTGTCTCAAAAATTGATTTATAACTTATATATTTATAGAGATTTATTTTTGCACTTTTTCCATTCCTTTTCTTTACACATAACCACTTTGTTAGCTTAAAAAACTCTGCTGTCTGAATAAGAAACACTTTATTCTTCAGATTGAATTTAGAAATCACTTTCTTTGTATATTGTTTTGTTTTCCTGATTGGTGGAGTAGTATTCATTTTAGAAGGTTAGAAAAGACATAAAAATTTAAAGACTCAGAAAAAAATACACGCCCATAACCCCATCATAGAGAACAACCACTTTTAGCACTTTGGCATCTTTATATTCCATTTCATTTTCTTATTCACTTTATTTTTATTTGTGATCTATCAAACGTGTCTTCTTTTTAAAAACTCAACATTATATAATAAGCATTTTCTCATTATTAAAGATCTCCATAAATGCCATGTCGAAGGCTTCATCATATTTACTTGAGTTGACATATAATTATTTCCCTAACCATTAAGCATTTGGGTGATTATTTTCAATATTTTTGTCACAAATAAAACAGAAAAACATTTCTGTATATAAATTATATTGACTTTCTGATTATTTAGCTGCTATAAAAGAGAATAAGGATCATACAAGGGAATAACCAATTGAATGATTCAGAAAGTTACTCTGGTTATATGCTCTCTAGTGACATTTATCTCATCATAAAATCACCAGTCTTGAATATGAAATTTAAAATATGTACTAATTTTATGAGTATGAAAACAACTTTTTGGGTTAGATTTACATTTCTTTTATTGCTAGTGAAATGAAGCATTTTTATGTATATATTTGTGTACATTCTTGTATTAATTATGCATATGTGTTATTGGAGCAATATGTTTTTATTATCAACGTAGGTTCTCTCTCTATATCAATTTCTTGTCTTAGAGTTGCAAATATTTACCCCAGATAAACTGTTTCTTAAGAGGATTGCTTTGTATATGATTAATTGATCTCATCTATATTACACTGATGATGTGTAAGATGTTGATCTACCATAATTCATGCTATGATATTTCCTGAACATGTTTTCAAATTGAAATAGCACTGTCAGGAAATGGATTATAGTATTCTAAGAATTGATTACAATAGACTCAATAAATATTAGGTTGTTAAGTATGAAATGTCTGATTGATTTCCTTAAGTACTAAGTTTGACATCTCTGACATGTTGATATCTCTGACATTTCATTTTGACAATTCCTCTTTTATTTTTATTGTGAAGGTACATCCTCAGTCTTTCAAATGCATGTTTTGGCTTGTGATTATCTTTCATATCTTTTTAATCTCCTTTTTTAAATTTCAGAATATTATGGGGGTACAAATGTTTTGGTTACATGAATTGCTTTTGTACAGTTTGAGTTAAAGTTGTGTGTCCATCATCCATATAGTATGCATTGTACCCGTTAGGTGTGAATTTTGTGAAACCATGGATATATCAAAAATTCGTGTTATTTTCAAATATGAGTTCTGTCGTGGAACCAATGCTGTGCAGACAGCTTGAAATATCAATGAAGTGTTTGGGAAAGAACTAATGAATGCACAGTAAGTTGATCGTTGGAGAATTTCCATTCCGGTGATTTTAATCTTGAAAATGAGCCATGTGGGTGACTTGAGAGCCATGTGGGTGGATATGATGAGCTGAAAGTTATAGAGGAAGAGAATTCAGCTCAACCTATGGGTGAATTAGCAGCAAGGTTTGTCGTTACTATTCCAACAATATTGGACCATTTGAAACAAATTGGCAAGGTGAAGAAGCTGGATAGATGGTACCACATGAATTAAATGAGTGTCAGAAGAGAAATCATCTTGAAGCTTGCCTTTCTTCACTGTCATGACATTATGGTGAGCCATTTCTACACTGTATTGTTACATGTAATGAAAAATGGATTCTTTTTGACAATCACAAGTGTTCGGCACAATAGTTGAATAAAGGTGAATTGCCAAAACATGGTCCAAAACTGAACATTCATCAAAAAAAGCTAATGATGTCTGTTTGGTCATCCAGTGCTGGTATTATCCACTACAGCTTCATGAAACCCGGTCAGTCCATTACAGCAGGTGTCTACTGCAACCAACTGGATGAAATTATGAGGCTGCCTGTGGTTAGAAGCAGCCAGCCAAAACTGGTCAATAGAGACAGGCCAATCCTCTTGCAAGACAATGCTCAACCACATGTCACACAAACAATGCTGCTCAAACTACAGAGGCTGGACTTGGAAACTCTGTCATCCACCATATTCAGCAGACCTCGCACCAATTGACTACCACTTCTTCCAGGCTTTGGACCACTTCTTGCAAGGAAACATATTCAATTTTCAACAAGCTGTGGGAAACACCATTCGTGATTTCATTGACACTTGCTCTCCAGGCTTCTTTGCTGCTGGCATAAACAAGCTGCTATTAAGATGGCAAAACTGTGTCAATAGTTTAGGCACATGCTTTGATTAATTGTACTGCTTCTTGTTTGAGATATGGTAAACTACACTTTGATTTGAAATTGGACATTTCATATTTAATGACCTAATATTTTTGATTGACTTATTGAAACAACCAAATGATTCTTTTTTCAATTTAATAAAATCATATGCTGTCATTACAATCTGACTTTGTCACATTGTCCTAAATATATGCCATTACAAAGGTGCCAGAATCACTATAGTTTATATTTCTACTTAAAACATAAGTTTATTTATTATGTTTCTTAGTAAATTGAATTAGACACATGAATAATAGGAACAAGGCATTAGAATGACATAGATATATTTTGGTTTACTGGGTGACAATTTTAGCACACAACCTATGCATAGAAGGAGTACGAACTATGTGTCTTCCAAACCTATATGTAAATAAATATTTAAATAAAGTTTTCCATATATAATAAATGTTTATATAAGAACATTTAAATTTATTATCTTAGGATTTGTTCAGTTCCTTCTTGTGGCCTCTACTAGTGAGATCATGTATGATGTAAATCTCAAATCTTACACCCTTAAATATTTAAACTTTCATCATCATTGGTTTCATTTAAGATGCTTATTAAGGAGGAAAATAGGAACTAGGAATATAAGCATTCTAACCATTAATCTATTTTGACATCAAATTATAAAATGCTTATTTCATTAAATTGTTTTCTTTTAAAATGTCTGAAAAATGAAATACTAATCAAGAAAGTTGCCACTATTAATTTCACAAGTAAGTAGATTGCAAGAAAGAACTTTAAATTTTATGAGAAATTTGATCCTAATAATTCTTTAAAGAATTTTGAAGGGAATCTTCTTTTGAAGTAGTTTAGTAATCTTAGTGAAGTTTCCTTAACATAATATAATCTTAACATAATATAATCTCCAGTATGATAAAGATCATTTATGAAAAACTCACAGCTAACATGATAACCAAATGAAGAAAAACTGAAAGCTTTTCCCCTAAGATTTGTACAAAGCCAGGATGCCTATTCTTGCCACGTCTACTCAACATAGTACTGGAAGTACTAATAGGAGCAATCATACAAGAAGAAGAAATAAAAAGCATCCAAATCAGAAAGGAAAATGCAAAATTATGTATATGACATGACCCTATGTGTAGCCTAAAGGCTCCACAAAAAAACTAATAAACAAATTCAGCAAAATAAAATAGCCAGGATACAAAATCAACAGAAAAATCAGTTTCATTTCTTTAAACCAATAGCAATCTATCTGAAAATGAAATCAAGAAAAATATTCCTAAAATTAAAACCAAAAAGACCCCAAATAACTAAACAATCATAGTTGGAGGCACCACACTTCTTGGTTTCAGGTTATATTACAAAGCTATAGTAATCAAAACAGTATAATGCTGGCACAGAAATAGACACATAGACCAAAGAAACAGAATAGAGATCCAGGAAATAAACCCGAACATATATGCTGGACTAATTCTCAACAATCTTGCCAAGAAGATACAATGTGTGCAGGATAGTGTCTTCAATAAATGGTGCTGGGAAAACTGGATATCCACATGCAGAATAATGAAGCCAGACCCTTATTTTACACCAGACAAAAATCAACTCAAATACATTTACTTGAGAGAAAAAATGGATTAAAGACTTAAACATAACACCTGAAACCATGGCCGGGCGTGGTGGCTCACACCTGTAATCCTAGCACTCTGGGAGGCTGAGACAGGAGGATCCCTTGAGGTCAGGAGTTTGAGACCAGCCTGAACAACAGCGAGATCACATCTCTATTAAAATAGAAAAAAAATTAGCTGGGCAACTAAAAAATGGAAAAAAATATCGAGGCACGGTGGCATGTGCCTGTAATCCCAGCTACACCGGAGGCTGAGGCAGGAGGATCGCTTGAGCCCAGGAGTTTGAGGTTGCCATGACACTGAAGCCCAGGTGACAAGAGCAAGATTCTGTCTCAAAAAAACCCCAAAAAACAAAAACAAAAAAACATGAAAAAAACTCTTAGAAGAAAACATAGAGGAAAAAGCTCCTTGATATTGGCCGTGGCAGTAATTTTTTGAATAAAACATCAAAATCCCAGGCAACAAAGGCAAAAATAAACAGGTGGGACTACATCAAAATAAAACGCTCCTGCATACCATGTTTCCCTGAAAATAAAACCTACCCATAAAATAAGCCCTGGCAGGATTTCTAAGCATTTGCACAATATAAGCCCTACCCCGAAAATAAGACCTAGTGATGGGCGTGGCTACGCAGCGGTATCTGCACAACCCATGCATTTCATTGCGGAGTGGTAAAGAAGAGGAGCAGCCCTTCTCATCTGCTCCATGAGAGCTCTATGGCTCGACATGAGAGATTGGGGCCAGTGGTTCTAAAGGAAATAGAGTCGCAAGAAATTCAGGATGGAATTCAGGATTTGGAGAGTTATGATGATGTTCCAGAAGAAGACGACTTAACTATATTTGAGTAAATGTAGATTGTTGTACTGTACTTAAAAAAAATAACACATTCCCTGAAAATAAGCCCTATGGTGTCTTCTTGAGGAAAAATAAATATATATAAGACCCTGTCTTATTTTCGGGGAAACACAGTAATATCCAAAATTTATAAAGAACTCACGCATAGACTATTATGTCTGTTAGGCAAAGTACTAGTTAATGAACTGAATGTATCTCCCCCAAATGCATATGTTGAAGCCTCAACCCCCATTGTGACTGTATTTGAAGATGGGGCTTTTATGGAGATAATTAAGATTAAAAGTAACATGAGGACATAAGGATAAGGGCCTGATCAATTTTAGCGTCTTATGAGAAGATACAGGAGAAACTCAAGTTCCCCCGCCCCTCCCACTATATGAGGACATAGAAAGAAAGGCAAGAAGTTGGCCATCCGCAAGCCAGAAAGAGAGCCGATTCCAGGAACTGAACTGGTCAGTACCTTGATCTTGGACTTCTCAGTCTCAGAACTGTGAGAAAATAATTTTCTTTTTTTTAAGCCACTCAGTATAGGAGTGGTTATGGGATTTGGTTATGGCAGCTCAAGCAAACAAAAACAATACTGTAGGCCGGGCGCGGTGGCTCACGCCTGTAATCCTAGCTCTCTGGGAGGCCAAGGCGGGCGGATAGCTCGAGCTCAGGAGTTCGAAACCAGCCTGAGGAAGAGCGAGACCCCGTCTCTACTATAAATAGAAAGAAATTAATTGGCCAAGTAAAAATATATAGAAAAAAAAAATGAGCCGGGCATGGTGGCGCATGCCTGTAGTCCCAGCTACTCGGGAGGCTGAGGCAGGAGGATCGCTCGAGCCCAGGAGTTTGAGGTTGCTGTGAGCTAGGCTGACGCCACGGCACTCACTCTAGCCAGGGCAACAGAGTGAGACTCTGTCTCAAAAAAAAAAACCAAAAACAAAAACAATACTGTATGTTTGACTTAACCTAAGTTAAAGAGTACACTCGATTTCTGATAATCAGTCACGTTGTGTAGTTATTTTTATCAAATTACTATCACATAAAACCTCCAAGCCAGTGCCACATATGTTACTGCTAAGCTGTGTTTGCTCTATTCTAGATTGATATTTATTACTGTATTTTATATTGACAGCTTCGTAGGTACTGATTTATCAGGCTGCAATTTGCTGTCTCACCTAGCTTTGCTTTATTCACAAGCTAATGAGCATTTCTTTGCTTCTTCAAAGTCGCTGGTGAACATGTTCAATAAACTTGAGAATAGAGCTGACGTTATGAGTAAAAACTTCCCATTAAGTTGGTATCTATTGGTTAACCAAGTTTTTAATGATAAGTATCAAGAGGATTTTCATGGTCTATAGGCCTTAGTAATTCTGCTTATTTTTAGCCAATTTTATAGAGTTTATTTCAGTATAAGTCATGGTAGAAAGATGTTGCTACTGCTACTGCTACTGATAGTGATTACTCACTATTTGTAAAATGTCCTTCCAAAATTTCTCTATGTATGTTATAATATTATCTTAAAAAGAAGGCCATACTGAGTAACTTTTAAATTTTTAAGTATCCAGAAAATCCATGCCATGTAGCAGCTGCTTATTAACTGTTTGGAACTCCCTGATGATGCAACAATAGATATCTAATTGGAAGAGCCTGTATTTATTAATCATAGACATACAGTGGTGGTAGTGGTGACAGTGAAAATTGTTTGATAGGTATTTCAAATTATCACTTTTATCAACCAGTTTAGCAAATATTCTAATATGTTTCGATTTTATCTGCTGCCATTTTATTGGAAAATCAATAAATTCATTAAAATTTAATTTGTATCCATTATTTATTTTATGCCACAAATCATTTCAAAAATGATTTAAGATGGCTTACAAGAATCCCAACAATTCAGAAACATAATGTACATTTAAAATAAATAAGAAAAATGAGAAAAAAAAACAATGCAAAAGCAGAAGGAGCCAGAAATGAGGTCAGTACACAAAGTGCAGGCCCTCAAGTCTTTCATACTTGTTGGAGCCCAGCCACAATTTGCCTTTAATGTTGGAGCAAATCAACAGAAATAGGAAAACATGGTTCATGATACATTTTCTAACACTGAAGGTTTAAATGCTTCTGATCTCAAGGTTTGGCATGAGCCACCCATCCAGTTTGATAAGACTGGAACAAGAGGCACCTCTGATACCTTGGATGCAGTTTCTATATCAAATCGAATCACCCTGTGATTTTGCCTTCTAAATATCAATCAGAAATAGTGCTCTACTCTCTCCTAAAACATCACATTCTCCCTTGGACAAATACCTTATAACTGGTCTTCTATACCCATGCTTATCCCCACTCCAATATGTTTTCATGTTGCAACCAGAGTGATTTTTTTAAAATGCAAATTGGATTCCTTGTCTAATGCCTTTCAGAAATTCTTCATTGTCCTCAGGATAAAGCCTCAATATGGCATACAAAGTCTTACACAATATGCCTCCTCCACCACCCCAACACCCGAACCTAGATCATTTAATCTTTTTTTCGGTGGATTTAGCTAAATGGGCCTTTGTTTACTTCCACAAAATCACCCTGGTTCCTCCCAACTTGGACCCTTTGCACTCACTGAGCTCTTTACTTGACTTTTTCCCCTTCACTATCCAAACATTATATATTTAGTATAATTTAGTCTCCAGAAACATTTTATGGAAGCAGATATTAGAACATTCATCTGCAAGTGCATATTCATATAATATATATAGCACAAAACAGAAAAAAAATTTTTAAATATATAGAATACTTTTTAATACATCTGCTAATGAATTATATTTACTATCTAAATAATGCTAACTTCTCAGGACTATTAGTTTAACTCTATACTATCAATTCAAACAGTTTTTCATTTTCCTTAGAGAAGATAAAATGAGTATTCTGCATTTACTATTTTTTACTTAGCTCCATAAAAATGTCTTGGTGATGTTTCACCCATATAAAATATTGAGCATTTGAAATACTAGTGTAGCCTCAAAAAATATTAAGGATCTAAAAGCCGATTCGGGACTTGAAGAAAATAAATCTGACATTCTGTAAAAGTAAAATTTATTTAACAATGACTTTTGCTTTCTCTACTGCTTATTCTATAGTGCTATAATTTAAACTTCCTATTTCACCTCTTCTTCTCACCTTTATGAAGTAATCATTTAAAGACGCTTTGAGAAAAACAGACTATAAAGTCTTTGAACTTCCTTTCAAATGATCCTATAATGACCAGAATAAATCTATTTTTTAGTCACTGTGTTAAAAGGACATATAGACTACAAGGGTATTAAGAACACACTGTGTTTGGTAAAGAAAATTGTAAGTGTTAATAATATCCTTCTAAAATTATATTCTTTAAATTATTTTATGAAAACATAGTCACAAATAAACTATTTGTAATTTTGTTACTCTTTTTTTCAATTAAAGAAAATGCATTACATTGTGACAGTGTGGTATTATAAAAACATTAAACATATGAGTGAAATGCCAACTGAGGAGACTTTTATTTTTTTAAGAACAGAAAATAACACACATCTTAAGACTAAGATCAAGTCTTAACACAGTGATTTTTTCCTGGACTTAATAGAGAGTTCTGTTCTGATATCTTATTCAAGAAGAGAGTATTTTTTTTTTTTTGAAACTGGGTCCCTGCTG
>VBSM01001265.1:62911670-62930058 GCA_008086735.1 Cheirogaleus medius
CTGAGCTCAAACAATCCTCCCGCCTCGGCCTCCCAAAGTGCTAGGATTACAGGCCAGAAGTCATTCTTAAGGTCGCAGTACAAGCAGTATCTAATAGTAGACATTAGATTTGCATTCAGAAGTAATGGATAAATATAGTAAAAACAATAGTTACCCACACACATGCACAGACACACACACACACACACACACACACACGTTCTTCCACTATCTCTCTAAGCTTCCTCCAGAGTTAGAGGTCTCTAAACTTAGCACATAAAAATTTATATTCATATATCTTAATGGGTCTTTATTGTATGGTTTCTACTTAATTTCACTTTATCATCTCATTGATCTTTGCTTCTTAGCATTAGTTGGAGAAAAGCAATGCAGAATAAGCAGAGAAGATACTCAGGGTGAATATGTGAATATTAGTCACATAGTATTTTACTGTTTTTTAGGAAAAAAATAGTTTCCTAAACCATTTCATTAGCCAAAAAAATGACCCCATTCATGTAAATTAAGAGTTCTGAGAATATAATTGAATAAGGAGCTGTGGTCAGGTGTGCAGTGAAGGATTTCTCTGCTACTGTTTCTATTAATAGCTGCAAGTCCACACTCTTAAGTTTCTTTCTTTAGAATTCCATTCATGTTCAGCAGGTGTAACCAATACCAAACCTAAAGGAACTCTACAGAAATTCAAAATACTAACAGCAGAATATTTTAAAATAACAATCATTACAAAGATGATAGTTCCACAAACATATAGAAAAACTGAAAAATAATATGCAAGAGTGACAAATATTTCTGTATAAGGATTGTACGACATGAGTGACTCTTTTTCATATCCAGAAAAAAATATTATTGTATCACAGTTTCAGCATGCATAAACAAAATAACTATGCCAACCTACATCACTGCTGGGGTATTCGTAGGGTTTTCCATTAGTTTAAAGAATTTAATTCAGACATCTCTGGCATTACAGAATCAATAAAAGTAGTGAACACTTAGCAGCAGTAGTTGATGACTTCAAAGTCTTTAAGTAGGAATTAGCAGATCTCATTTTAAGTGAGAATAGATAACCAAACTGAGATAAAATGGAGAGGTTTTTAGTGCTTAGGATTTACCAACACCTTGTCATTTTTATCCTTAATGCCTAGTGTTCTTTATTCTATGCCTTAGATTTATCTGTTTCTTAATTGTTGTCTGCTCCGCAGGGTCTCCAGTGAATTCTTGGATAATTGAAAGCATTTGTCTCCCCAGTGGTTGAGCTTTGGTCACTGTGGGAGTGAAACAGCTCAGTAAACTGATCATCGTGTTCATGTAGAGGTATCCGATTTTAAGATGGAATGGCACAACATCAGCACTGCAACCCCCTTGACTTAGTTAATTACTTTAAATCATTTTTATATTGCAGTGTTTTGTACTCTAGTGCTAGTAATGATAGCAGAGGCATGAAAACCTAGCATGGACCTGATCTCATGTCATAATAGTAATTCTTTCTATCTTCCCAAATACAGAAACCATCACTTTAACCCTTTAAATAACATTGCACAACTAGAATAGAGGGAGTATTTTGAAACATACCATTGCCAATGGCATGATCATGGGGCAAAATTTAAAGGAAGCAAATAAAATGATGTATTACCAATCAGAATCATGACACTAGTGATAGCATTTGCACTTTAGGGCTAAAGACTATACAGCAAGTAAAAGTCGATAATTAGAGCACAACGGAAAAATTATCAATCATATTTTCATGTGCACTTCTATTCCCAAAGAGTGTCTTTGAGACACTATAGAGTCCTGTGCCCTGGTTAGATCTATCAAAACTTGAAAATATTTGTTTATCTTATTTTCTCTGTGAAATAAGAAGAGTTGTCATATTAAAATATAGTGTAAAGTACAAGTTGATTTACTAATAGTGGCAGTGTACCTGAGATAGGTAGAATCATTTTATCAGTTTTAAGTTTTGGAGAAAATAATTAATTTGGTTAATTTTCTTCTGTGATTCTTTAACATATGCAATTATTAAGGCAAAGCTTTATAAGAAGTCTGCATTATGGAAATATTTACTACATTATAGAAACTGGAAACTGACTATTTAAACAGAACATAAATATCAGAATGCTGTCAGTAAGTTGACAAGAGCAACCCGAATAGGAGATAAACAGAAAATTTTATTTTTAATTTTTTGTCATAAAAAATCTATTATATAATACATAAAGAACAATAAAACATTAGCTATATAATCCAAAATTTTAAAAAATTATCTGTGATAATCAGAAAAATCAAGGTACAATCCAAAATTTAATGGCATTCAATTCATTGCAAATGAATTAAAATATAGCTCATATTTATTTATAATTTTTACAATTAAAATTACCTTTTTAAAAATTACAAACTGAATATACTTTGTGTAAAGAACTTACATGATATATAAAAATATAAGAAAAAAAGTTTTAAAAATCACCTAAAATTAGATTATTCCTGAGATAATAATTAATTCTTTGGTGAACATCCTTTCATGAATCTATTTATATATTACATATAAATATGTAATTTAAGTATATATCATATACAATATTTTTTATCATGGAAATTTACATTTTGCTTTTCCCCCTTCCTGCCTCCACCCTACCTTCCTTGTCCTACTCTTCCAACTTCCTACCCCAAGATAACAACCGTCAACAACCTCTATGCATCCTTCTATATTTCTCTTCAAATATGCGTTCAATCACACACACACGTGTATATATATATTAGAATATATGTGCACATATATAATGTATATGTACACAAGAAATATATACACATATGCACATATAGACATACATGTGTACATATAGACTCACGTGTATTTGCATTATAGGCTTTTTCATAGTTTGTATTACAGAAATGGTATTAATATAAGAATACATATATATATCTCCATTTTGCTTTATTCACTTTACAAAACAGACTAGAAATCCATCCACATTTTTCTTTCTAGTAATTGCATCATACTCTATGGGATGGATGTGACACATTTATGCAATCATTTATTTTTTTTACAGCTCTCCTTTCTCTCTGCTATCCTCCCTTTCTCTCTCCCCTTTCTTCCATCCATCCTTCCTTTCTTCCTTCTTTTCTTCCTTCCTTCCACCAATCTGCTTCTTTTTGTTAATACTAAAAAAGCTACAATCAATCTCTCTCTATATATAATCTAACATATTTTCCTTTTGGGAATTTCCATAGGACTTGGATTGCTGCATCATATTACATGTGAGCTTTTAATTTTTATAGATGTGGCCAGACTGCTGTTGAAAATAATTATAGCAATACTTAATTTCACAATCAATACATAAGAATGTCATATCTCTATTAGTACCAAATGTTAGTACCGTTTAATTTTTGTCAAACTGCTAAGTGTAAATGTTTTACTATAAGGTCATATCTCGTTGTTACTTTCATTTTTCTTTGCCCAACCCCCAGAGAGTAGAGAACCTAACTACGTATTTTGAGGCCATTTTGTTTACCGTTTTCTGAATTTTCTATTCATGCCATTTTCTGATTACTTTATTAGAATTATCAATTGTAGAAACTTTTTAAATATTATAGATAATCCAACCTTTTAAATGACACATATGTTATAAACGCTTTCTGAAACCTTTATGTATTCTTACTTTGTTTATAGTATTTTTGCAATGAAAATGTTTGATATATGCATAGACATGTCTATCTTTTATATTTTAGCTTTTAGCTTTATTGTCTCAGTTGAAAGCTTCTATACCCTAGGTGGTAAAAAAGATTATCATAAATTTTATTCTGAATGATATAAACACACCAATTATAGACAAAGGTGGTAGAGGTCAGAGTGGATAAAACAAAACAAAGCCTAACTGTATGTTGTCTACAAAAACTCACTTGAAACATAAAAACAGAGATAGAGTAAAAGTAAAAGGGTAGAAAAATATATGTTAACAACTGTAATTAGGGGTCAACATGTTAATATCAGGCTTCAGACTTCAGAGCAAGGAAAATTATCAGGGATAAAGAGAGGCATTATATAATGATGAATGGGTCAATTCTCCAAAAATCGTGTACGTGTATGCACCTAACAATAAAGTATCAACATATTTGATGAAAACATTTATTGACTGGCAAACAAAAATAGACAAATCTACTGTTATAGTCAGAGCCTTTAACACCTCTCTATCCATAGTTGGTAGATTCATCAGGAAGAAAATCAATAATAATAAAGATGACACGATCAGTCCTATCAATCCACTTGATCTAATTGATATTTATAAAATACTCTATCCACAAATAGCAGAACATATAATCTTTTCAGGGTCACATGGAACATTCACCAAGATCGAACACAAATGTACCATGGTGTTAATAATAGGGGAACCCGGGTGTGGGGTTTACTGGAATTGTATATACTATATTTACGTTTCTATAAATCTAAAACAATTCTAAAATAAAAATTACATTAAGAAATGTGGATGAATATTTTAAGTGTATTTAGAATTTTAACATCCAAACTTAAATACATTATACATAAAAAAATAACAACATTGGATTTTAGTACTATAAAAAATGCAAAAAACATTAAGATTTTAAATTTGTTACATATTTAGAAAGAAATGCAATTAAGTTCCAAAAATATTTTTCCATATTAGCATATATATCCTTTAACTAGTAAAGCAGACCAGCTTAGAATATATCAAGTGTCAATTGTTTATTATGTAATACATTTCAATATTTTAATATATTATTTAATTATATATGAAATAAATAATTGGAGAAAATATTTGGGTACCTGCTATAGTTTGATTTGATCATGTTGATATTTGATCCCCAGTGTGAAAGGTGGGGCCTAATAGGAGGTATTTGGGTTATGGGAGTGAATCCCTCCAGAATGGCTTGGTGCCATCCTTGCAGTAATGAGTGAGTTCTTACTCTATTAGTACCCATAAGAGCTGTTTTTTTAAAACAGTCTGAAATAAAATAAATTTTAAAAATAAATTTTTTAAAAAGAATATTGCCCCTCCCTCCCCTCTCTCTTGGTTCCTCTCTTGCCATTGTGATCACTGGAGACACCAGCTTCCCTTAGCCTTTCATCATGAGTAAAAGCAGCCTGAAGCCCTCAGCAGAAACAGATGCTGGTGCCATACTTCTTGTACAGCCTGCAGAACTTTGAGCCAAATAAACCTTTTTTCTTTATAAATTACTCAGTCTCAGATATTCCTTTATAGCAACACAAATGGACTAAGACAGTACCTCTGTTATGTTTCTTGATTATCTTTTGATGCTTGTCTTAATAGAGGATCTTAAAGATTAACATCAATGTTTATGAATAGTCACAGGCAGTTTCATGAATATCAAATGCTACTATGAAGGATTATGAAGAATTTAATGTTAACTATTAAAGTCTATTCAACAATAAGAAAAAAGTCACTGCATAAAATGTCACTTAACATTTCAAATTATTGTTTGTGGTAAGTCACTAAGAAACCATTCAATACATGATTTTATATAATGGCAATATAATTATTTTATGACAAAAGTCAGTGGACTCCTGCTGACAAATGATAATGTCACTGCAACATGTCCTTAGAACTAGGTTTAAGGGAATATGTGGCTAAAGTTTACCTGATTTAAACATGAAGAGCTTTCTGTAAAGTTCACACTCTTTCAGACAGAGATCACAATGTAGTATTATTACCTTTTCATGAAAATAATTTAACATGTAGTAATATGAGGCAATATTCCATCTTCTGATGCAAAGCAAGTTTTCTTAGAACACTTCAGAGTCTCTGAATTATTGAAGAACCTCAATCTTTGCATGTTTTTACAAACCAGTACAAGAATTAGAATTGTTTCGTAGATCAAACAAATATTGTTATAAGTAGAGTATTGTTATATCTAGAGTGTAACCAAATTAGTGAAAATGATCAAGAGGTCTTTTTCTGAATCAGAAAATAATGCATCATATATTTATTTTCAGGCATTATTTTACTCTTTGTTATTTATCTTTCATAAACAAAATTATTGACTGTTTGAAAATATACAAATTGCATTGATATAACTGTATAAAATATGAAGAACTCATCGAGTTTAAAAACTTATTTCGTATTATGTATTTGTTATCTATTTGAGATTATTAATATTTAATTTCTGTGGATGTGGACTAATTGGTTTTAATTGTATTCTTACAGAATTGAATTTTTACCTTTGCTATGTGTATTGCACTCTGTCTTATACTACAGACAGACTTGTATTTCTACAGGCAGAGTATTTTAATGCATTTTGGTATCCTCCCCCAAAACATAGCATCTTCATACTGTAGGTGTTCAACAATGATATAAACTTTTATACCCCTCCTGAATTTTCCTTCCATTTACTTCCCTCCTCTTTATTCCCCTTCTATCTTTTCCTTTCCATCCCCTTCATTCTTCTATGAATAAAACACTTTGTTATGTGCTATAAAGAAGAGCTTCCCAACAGCTTAACAGTGTACCGTGTAAGGCTTATAGGTGTGCCATAAAAAACTGACCTCAGTCGTCCTTGGGATGAACAGGTGGTGCCTGGAGCTTCCAGAGACTATTTGGCCAGTCAACCCTACATTAAAGTAGATCTGTCCCTGGCTTCTCCAAGGGGGATCTAGATGAAATGGAGTTATTCTCCTCCATCTTGCAGGCAGCGAGCACATGGAAGAATAATGAGTACTCACTGCTCATCTACAAGGTACTGAGGACAACCACAAAGGTGATCTACCACATGGCTGTCTATGTCAGTAGCCAGCTGCAGAACACTATCCATTACAGAAGGGGACTGTAGAATTTCCAGAGCAATTCCTGCTCCAGCTACCTATGGAGCTTGTCACTTAGCCCAAGGTGCTGCCAGCTGGGGACTAGAGAACAGAGAAGTTGAGTTGGGCACCTGACAGGTGATTCTTCAAGTGACCACCTCCAAATTTTGTCTTCACATATACTGAATATTTCTGTCTATTTGCAGCTAATAAGCTTTGTACTAGCTTCACATCAGCTGTCATAAGAGGTGACTCTTCCAACAATTCATGTGAGTTTGGTAAATGAAGTATCGTTTTTTAATATTAATACATAACATGAACAAAATCTTTGATTATATCTAAGATTTGCACCCATTGTTATTATACAAGAAAGTTCAATTTAAAGTTGTCAATTAAAGAAGACAAATTAATAATCTCAACTCTGGAAGAGTCGTAAATGATTATTAAATAAACAGTTGATATTTTTATCACTAACTTTTGTGAACAAAGTTTCTCATAGATGAGAACTAACAAAAATATGAAGAGGTTATAACTAAAAATTTATGAAGAATTCCATTTAGCCATTCAAAGCAAAATCTGATTTAAGGAAAACAAACAAAAACTTACATTCAAAAAAAGCTCTAGTTTCTTTTTGGAAAATGGAAAAAAACTTATTTGAAGTTTGATACAGATTCATAACTCAATATTTTCCTCACTACTTTGCAGTTAATTATTCTTATTCTTATTCTTATTATTTAGTACATTGAATTCTTGGTTAGCCTTTCACCAACCCTGATATAGATGCCTTCAAGTTTGCTTCAGTTTAAACCCTTTGTGCCATGATCTGAAAATGTGAGAGGCCCTGTCTCACTGAGACAGGACCTATCCCAGATACACCATGAGATCTGAAGGAGCTTCTCCTCTTACTAGTTAGATGAACATAAAAACTGAAATATCTTCAGTAACGTATGAAGCTAGTTGTACCTGGGTGCTATGTAGATGCAGAACCTTGGGCAATTGCATTTAGCTGGAGAATCATGGAAAAAGTGAATATGAGGAGAAAGGATTGAGGGGGATAAACAGACACAAAAAAGGAAGAAAAAAGCTTTTTTTTTTTAAGGCAGAATGGTATGCTAAAAAATATAGGAGCAAGACATTTTTACTGATTTTTATGCCTTCATCCCCTATTTCCTCTCAATTCACTAAAACTGGTTTCTATCACTCACTGATGAACCAAAACTTCTTTTGGAACTTTGTCAATAGTTTTTCATGTTCAATGACCAATTTTTAGGCTACATTTTGTTTGATCTCTACCATTTGGCACAGTTATCATTTTCTCTTCTGGATACTCTCATTTCACTTGAAATCCCTGACACCAGTTTCTCCTGACTGTCCTCTTAATTAGTCTGACTTCTCTTCCTTCATCTTTCATGGAGTTCTTTCTTTTGTCACCCTACTTCTCTAGAGTAAGTCCTGGGTCCTCTGCTCTTCCCCTCCTGCACCCTCTCTGAGTTTCCTGTCCTATCCGTGGTGTGAACCACCACAGTTAGGCTGCCCTCTCCTAGATTTACGTATCTGGTCCAGATCTCTCAGTTGAGACTTGAATCCATATATTCTATTGTCTACTGGATATGTCCATTTTGTATCCCACAAATTAATCAATGTAACAAATTGAACTAATTTCTTACTTCCATTCTTTTCATTTTACAAGGTCTATATTGCATCACAGAGTCACTGACCCATTCACCCAACTTAGATACCAGCAGACATCTTCCTTTCTCTTTATTTCTAAATTCTGCTCCCTCAGTCATGTGTAGTTCTACCAGTGCTACTTCTCTGGGCCAATACTTTATAAAAATGAGAAAAATGTAGTTTATGAAGATTTAAAGTATGGATTTACACTTGGGGGTAAGAACCATGTCCTTGGCCGGGCGCAGTGGCTCACGCCTGTAATCCTAGCACTCTGGGAGGCCAAGGCAGGCGGATCGCTCAAGGTCAGGAGTTTGAAATCAGACTGAGCAAGAGCGAGACCCCGTCTCTACCAAAAATTGAAAGAAATTAATTGGCCAACTAAAAATATACAGAAAAAAAATTAGCCGGGCATGGTGGCACATACCTATAGTCCCAGCTTCTCAGGAGGCTGAGGCAGGAGGATCGCTTGAGTCCAGGAGTTTGAGGTTGCTGTGAGCTAGGCTGATGCCACGGCACTCTAGCCCAGGCAACAGAGTGAGACCCTGTCTCGAAGAAAAAAAAAAAGAACCATGTCCTTATGTTAGCTGGCCATATGTCCATTCATAGTCCATGGGTTTTTCATTAAAAATAGTGGATGTATACAATCTAAAAGGGTTAATAATGATGCCTTCAATCACTGCTTTGCTCTCAGCATTTCTGAGCAGTTTACATATTATGAAGATGCTTTCAATATGGTCAATTTTACAAAAACAGGTTCTTTATATCTTAGCATATTTGTAATTCTTTATAATGGAAAGGAGACTATGACAATCATATGTATGACACAAAGGTTTGCTATTTACCTAAGGCAAATTACTTAAAAGAAATGGCAAGCTTAAGGAAAAGACAGTGTTCCAAATGTGCTGACCTGTTAGGTAAGTAGCTGTCAGTAAGATATTATATAGCAGATTTTACACATATTAATATATATATATATTTTTAGCAGGTATTTAGACACAATTACTTTGTCTCTTTTAGTACAGATGACATTTTTCCCATTGAGGAGAACAACAACAACAAACTTTAAATGGTGTGGTTTGGGATAAAAGTGTGCAAAAGAAAATAAAAATCACCATGATCCTACATTCTTTATTAAATAATCACTAATAATGTTTTCTGTGATATGCATGTTATTTCATATACAGAATTATACTATAATTTATTTAATTTTATAATATATTTTTAACTAACACCATACATTTTGTATTTTTTCCAGAATAAAATAATCAAACTAACATCCAGATTTGAACAGTATATCTGGAGACAGAAGTTGTTGAGCACTTTTATAAATGGTGTATCTATAACATCTACATTGGACTACACGATGTGCTTGGAAAATGCACATTGCACAAGACTGTCTGGAGTCAGGAATGCAGAGAGGTTTGTGAGCAGAACCATCTTGAAAGTGAAGTTATTATGGCTCCATGTTATTTTGTTAAAAATGTTATGCAAAATATATTCAGTCACAGCCAAGGATATTTTCAAGGGAAGGCAGTAGGATAAGGTGTGACTAAATACACAAGACTCAATTTTCTTAGGTGCTAAAAAAGGAAGGGGTGGGGAAAGAATCAGAAAATGGGAGAGGGAATGTTCAGTATAGGACTAAACTCAACAAGCTGGGATGAATATGATTAATAATGGTCACTTGAGGATGGAGGGATGACTCTAGTATAAATCAATTATTTGAGCTGTTTTAAGAACAAAGATGGTTATATAACTGGAGTGTCTACATTTATTTTTCTTTCTTTATATTTTCTCCTTTCCAACAAAGGAAATATTTCCATTTGAAAGAAATAAATATTACTGATCTAACTTTGCGTCCATGGCATTGTGTTAATTCCATGGTAAACATTAGTCATTCCAGTAATTATTAGTATTTCTACAAAAATGTAAATGTACATATTTTTTCCTTCTTAATGTTGTATCAGCTTCAGCTTAGGTCAGAGCCATGGCAAAGATAACTGGTACAAACCAAACACTTGGCTTTTCTCATGAATATATATGAGAAGTGTACAGTCCAAAAAACATAGGCTTTAAGCCAGAAAGATATTTTGAATTCTGCTGCAACACTACTAGCTGTGTAACATTAGGCTGGTTACTTAAACCTTCTGAGCTTTAATTTTCTCATTTGTAAAACAAGGCTAATGCTATCTAAATTGAAGAACTGTCTTAAGACTGAAAATTACATTCTTACATCATAGTAGTTGCTTAATAAAAGACAATTACAATTATCATCCCTGTGTTGTCCAAAGTAAAATTGAATTTTAAAATGTTGACCATGTATTTTATGGATATGTCAAGTGTATAGGTTTAAGCTAGAAAATTCAACTTAACATTTACGCCTTAAAATCTGAAATATCTTTGGGAAGAATTTGATTATCCAAATCATTGTATTAATTCTCCACCAACCACCTGAATATGAATCAAGTTAAGCATACAATGACCTGTGACTTATTAGGAGAAATGCAATTCATAAGTTAGGAGGAAAATTTATATCACAAAGCTTCATTTTGTGTCATTTGTCAGTTTATGTCCCAATTTGTTTTTAATGTCCATTATATGCCAGACTCTTGAGAGTTTGGCTTTAATCAAACTCTTGAGACTTATTGGCTACTAATCCCCATGATGATTCCTGTCTTTGGTTGCCCATTGTTCTCCTAACACCCACTCACCTCTTCCCCCCATCTGGAATACTCCTCTATTTCTTAGCTAATTAAAACCTTACAGTGTTTTATAATCAAGTTAAAATATTAACTTTCACATGATGCTTTACTTGACCACTCTTATCCTGGAATACATGTTGAGATGAGGAACTAGAACTAGCGTAGGAGTAGATTCCAGTTTAATAAAACAGGATCTCTGCCTTAAAAGAGATCACATCAAGTTTCTACGACTAATAAGGGATTAAAACATAATTCTTTGTATTTACTTGTGGATATGTGTTTATGCACATGTGTCTATGTTTGGGATCCTTTAATTATTAGGAATAAAGTACATAATGAATAAAACACTTTTCCATTCCCTTGTGATACCACAATCCATAGAAAATGTTCTAGAATGAATGAGTGAAGGAGGAAAGGACTGCCAAGTTCTACTCAATAGCCCCTTTCAATTACAGTTACTCCAAAGAGGAATGAGGAACATAAAACAAGAAAAGTAATCTTTCTGGATAATGAGGATTTTGTGGTCCTGGAAAAGAGATAATTTATCAGCATTAAAGTCATGCACAATGTCAATCGGTTTTATGGAGAGACCATGTGAGGTAGATGGATGACAAAAGATTAATCAAGCAACTGCTATAGGGCAAGATTAGTGTGCTGATTTCAAGCAAGTTTGACAGATAGATAAAAAGGTAAAGCAATGTACTCTGTGAGGCATGAGGGTATTGCTCCTATTGCTGGAGAGTGACAGTAGCAAAATATATGAAAATCAGAAAGTATCAGCTCAACTGAAAAAACTGGGCCCTTCCAAGCAATCAGTTAGCTAATAAATACATAAATAAATTTAGTTAGTCTGTATAATGCACTTGCCTCTTATAGGACAGACTATCATAAACAACGCCATCTATTTAAATTAATGTATATATAATTCAATGTTTTTCAGGAATATGGATAATTAACAATAATAGGCATGGGTTTTCAGTAATCACCTGTGGCTGAAAACAAAAATATGGTATCAAAAATTCAATTGTTTTTAGACACCTTAAGGTTAGGTTTGATATAATAAATAAATGTATTGTACTTGATTGCGGGAATCAAGTTTCTTAATGTTTGAGAGGGAAATTACAGGTAAACAAGTATAGAGACTAGAATGAATGCCTTAGTAAAGAATTTGAGTTGGGGATATCAGTACGAACTCATACACTTAATACATATATGGATGGGTAGACAGGGAAACAATGATAGATATGTATACCAAAAAAATCACTGTCCTATGTGAGAATCTGGAAGCAATGACAACCTAGTAACACTTAGCAAATCCATTGTCATACCTTTGTTTTTAAACATCAATCTTCAATAAAAAGAATAAGGGCTCTGTAGAGAAATTGCTCATACTAAGGCTAGGGCAAGGAATATACAAGATGATCCTAGAGAATCTTATAGTGACAATAAGCATCGAGGTGTTCAAAAAACAAAAGGATGGGTGTGTATCAGTAGCTCCAAATGTCCAAATGTGGACCAATTTAAGCAAAACAAAAACAAAAAAACAAATAATATAGTATTTGATTACAGCTCAAAGTGTAAAATAAACATACATGAGTCTTTACTGATATAAATAAATGATTAAATAAAAAATGGGAGAGAAGAGACAATACTTCATTACAGAAATTTCTAATAAGATATGTAGATACTCTCCTCTCCTTGACAGTGGGCCATACATAATGACTCACTTCCAAGGAACATAGTATGGAGTGGGAAAATCAGTTACTTTACAGTGGGAAAATACTTGCAATCACATTTTAACCAATTGATGAAGGTTAACATCACCAGTGATGTCTAGGGAGTCATGGATCTCCTTACAGGATGTGATAATAAGGGCACTTCTCCTCTATGGTATTCTTTCTAAAAATTCATAATCCCAGTCTAACCATAAGAAAATTATCAGACAAATCCAAATCGAGGGACATTTTACAAAACACTTAACCATATACTGTTGGTGCCCTATAGCACCTAACAGTATTCATGAAACTGTGGAGGTCACGAAAAGGAAAGAAAATAAAATTGTCACAGAACAGAACAAGGAGATATGAAAACTAAATGCAATGAGGTGTCCTGAATTAGATCCTGGAACAGAAAAACACACTAAAGGACAAAATGGTAAAATCTAAATATAAAATCTGGACTTGAATTAATAGTGACATAACAGTGTTGGTTTCTTAATTTTAACAAATGTACAAGAGTAATGTAAGATGATAACATTAAAGAAAATTTAAACTAGGCAAGGGGTACAGGGAAACTCTCCGTAGTATCTTTGCAACTCTTAACGTAAATCAAAAATTATTACAAACGAAAAGTTTATTTTTTAATAGATTATGGGTTGGTTTCCTAGCATAATACAAAGGAAACCAATGAGGCATCTCTCCCTCTTTGTAAAATCATCATTATTATTTCATGGATTTAACACTGGTGTTATAATATATTGCAATCATTATTTCTTTTGATGTCTGAATTTTCCCACCTTTAGACAATGGGAATATCTTCCAGTTAGCTCCTGAAACCTTTTGACTTGATCTCAGTGATTATATCTATCTTTATGTTATGATGAGATATTTCAAGTTTATCTTATATAATTCTTTCCCCAGAGTTGGAATGAATTATTTCTCCAAAGAGCTCTGATACCTTTTAGTGGGAAATGGCATTAGACACCACAAATTATGTACTAGTGCTGCTAATATTTAATAGCTTGGTCATTATTTCTAAGCCTTTTTTTCCTTTGTGAAACTAGAAAATACATATTAAAAATAAATCATTAATTCATACTGAAAATTCCAATTCAAATTCACAACTATGAGATTTTTCACTTATCCTTTTTGATCTTAAACATGTATCTTCCTCCAATGCTTTTTTCTAACCATATCAGCATAATAATTTATTTGCTTTATGTAACAATATACACATGACATTCTCATAATAGCAATATCAATACCAGTATCAACTGTATGATTAGGGAAGACAGTGTGTTTTGTTTTGTTTCTTTTGCAATTATTTTTGTCTGTAGGAGATATCCTACTAGAGAGGATAAGATAGAATTATCTGTTTCAAAATAAATTGAAATAGTGCAACTCAGAGTAGATATGGAAGTTTATTTTCTTCTTTCTATCCTGTTCTCTCTGTCCCTAAAACAAGCACTCCTCTTTGTAGATAAATTCTAGTGGACTACACACTTGTCTCTACATTGCTTTTTCTCACATAATATCCTTGAGAACACTTCATGGTGGTATATAGAGAAACTTCTCTTTCTTTGTATAACTATATAGCACACTACATATAAATGTACCATAGCTTAGTAAAATAGTCCCATTAATGGACATTTAGGTTGTTTTGTGTTTTGCTATGGAAAAAGGGTGCTGTGATAAATTTGTGTATGCAAATTTTATAATTCTGCCAGTGTATATCTGAGCTAGAAACTTAAAAATATGATTTCAGGGTCAAATGGCAAATTTTACTGTTATTTGTTTTGTTCATATAGCCATTTCTTCCCTAGACATTTCCTATAGCTTCCAAATTTCTCTCCCAGGCTCCACCCTCATTGTGTAGCATTTGCCACACTTATGTCAAGATTTCAGCTCTAAAGTGCAAATCTGATCATTTTACACCTTTGCTTATGACCTTTCTTTTTTTCTCTGTCTCTATGAGATGAAGGCAAAACTGCAGAAGCAGACAGTGCATAACCATCCCTTGCTTTGCCATCCTGCCTTACTTCCAGCATGTCCCCTCTTACAATGTGCAGTCTGGTTATACCAAACTTTTAGCAGTGTCTGGAAAGACATACGCTCTCTCGTGTCTTGCTCATAGTTTTTCTCTATCTGATAATCTCTACAAATCTATAAAAATTCAGTTCAATGTCTCTTTCTCTGTGAGGTCTTCCTCAATTCCCTAAAAGTCAGATTTAGACACCCTATTTTGCTCAAATGGTGCTCTGTACCTCCCTCTGTTGGAGCCTTGGTCACATTTTTGGGGGCAACTCTATATTAATAAGAATTACCTATTATGTGCCAGAAAATTTACATACATTCTATCAGAACAGAAATGCTAGGTTTACATATATTTTGCCAGAACACAAATGTTAAGTAATGTATCCAAGGTAATATGGCAAGGAAGCTGGGGGCCTATAATCCATACACAGTTATTAATTATCACTCTGGAAGCCTGAGGTCTTTTAAGTAAACCATACACCCTTTCTAAATGCTGTGGATTCTTCCAGTTTACTTTTCAGCTTCCAACCCCTCATTGTACCTTAAACTGATTAACTCAGCACGTTCTGATAAAAACAGCCCAGTCTCTGAAATCAGATAACCTGAGTTCCATCCCTGGCTCTTGGCTTTATATGTATTAAGAATATAACCTTCAGAAAGAATTTTAACCTTTAGATGGATTTTCTAACAAATATATTGATACTTAAAGTTTTCTATAGATCAGGTGATACACTCAGGGCCTTAGCACACATCTGGCACATTAGTGAGCATTAATAAACATTAGAAATCTTCCAAGAATAGCAGGTATTTTGTTTTGTTCATCTTTATATCTGAAACAATTGGACAGTGAACACACATGGCAGGTGTTTTCAATATATGACTATTTGAGATATATAAATATACACATATACACACATACATATTTATATATATTATGCAGAGAAAATATAGCTATTTGAGAATATATTTATATATATGCATATCATACTGAGAAAGAGAATTCAAATTCACAAAGTAAAATGGAGGTCTTAGTTAATTGGAAATACAGAAATTCAAAAAACCAGCTTACTATTTTGGGAAAATATAGTTGTATCTTCTATAGTCATATTAGTTCAGTTGTCATTACAGTGGTCAGATGAAAAATAAAACTTGTCCTGCATCAATGGTGCTAACACATCACATGAAAGCTCAAATCTTTCCATTTTAAGAAGAATAAAAGTTAATAATTGCCTCTGTCTATCAGGCAGAGCTTCACTAGTTACCCAAGTAAGTGATGAGTTTAATGGGTTTGTGGATTTTGAAATTTTAATTTAACTTGGATTTTATGAGTCCTATTTTATTATCTTCTTACAAGAGAAAACAGAATGCTATTATTTACGGCCCTGGTTTTCACACAGACTGAAAAGACAAGAAGGAAAACATTTCAAATCCCACTCGACTTGCAAGACTAAAACCTCATAAACTAACATGACAAATGTATGATTTGTGTAATACAATTACAGTTATGCTGTTTTTGTCACAACAATCTGTGGCGAAATGTAACAGGAAAGTAGATAGATAACAAAAAATGTGCTTTTAAAAAGTAAAATTCAAAACTTAGGAAATAGAAAAGCACTCTGAAGTTTTAACAGGGATTTTTAAATGTCATCTACAAACTAGTAATACAGGTCATTGGTGACACCTAATAAAGGAAGGCTTGAAGGAGTAAAGGTAATACATATTTCAAAAAAGTCTTTACCAAGTGGAGCCCTTGTGAGAAGTCCACATTAAGCATTCTATTTTCCTCTTTACCCAAACATTACAGCAGGCAAACATAAGCGTTTGCTATATTCTTTTTTTAAACTTAATGGGAGACACTACCCTGGAATTCCTAACCTTCAGGTGTCCTCAAACTACGGCCCACGGGCCACATGCGGGTGTTTTTGCCCGTTTGTTTTTTTTACTTCAAAATAAGATATGTGCAGTGTGCATAGGAATTTGTTCATAGTTTTTTTTAAAACTATAGTCCGGCCCTCCAACGGTCTGAGGGACAGTGAACTGGCCCCCTGTTTAAAAAGTTTGAGGACCCCTGCAAGGAGTACCTCTCTTTCTAATGACTCTCTCTCACACAGTTTATTGGAATCAGGAGACTGTATTTTCTATCTAGATTGGGAGATCTCAAACCATACAGAGGAAATCAGAAATCTGTCACTCACTGCTACCACCACTGACTGCCTCTGAGTGTGACACAGGCTCCATCCATGACAGCCAGATGAAAGGACAGTCTCAAAGGTGAGTCTGGAGAGGAAGGGAGACTGTCACCCTAAAACTGTCTAGGATAATCCATTTTCATTTCTTCTATCCAGTCAAAACAGCTATTGACATCATCAATGAAATACTTAAGTCTTCCTGGAGGTGGCGTGGACTAGAGTGAACATTCCAGAGTCCCAGCCAAGAAGAGACGTGCATGAAAAACATTCCATCTTTCTGTCAGACACCTGTGCCCACTGCCCCAAGCACTGCCCTGCTGGCCTCCCTCATCAGCCCTTGCACCCTGTCCCTCCTGCTCCTGAAATGGCCACAGCACAGAGGAAAAGGGTCCTCCGGAATGGGCGACTGAAAAGAAAGGAGTCGAGACTTCCATCACTTTTCCTGCTTTACACTTCACACATTTCTTATTCCTAGCTCTGCCTCATGCCTTCAAAGAACATATTGGAGGCCCCGTTCAGTTTTCACTTCTCAGTCTTCCCCATCCTGTTCGGTACCCTAAACTTTTGTCGGTTCTTTAAAATAACCCTTTCCCCCCTCCCCCCTCTTCCTAGGGTGTTTCAACTTCTCTGTCTCTCTTCCACACCTTTACCTCTTCCAGTTCTTTCTTCCTGGTACGGGGAGGAAAGGACCCGCCCGGGGGTACTGCCCTTTGCTCCTCTTTTCTCCTCCCGTCCCTCGTCCCTCGCTGAGCCCCTTCACCTCATCCATCCCCGCGTCAGGCTCTCCAGATTCCCGGGCTGTTTGCTGGTGAGAAATCTTTGCTGCAGCGAGGACCGGAGTCCCCTGCGCGCAGCCCAGCGGCAGAAGAGGGCTAGGCTGAGAGGGAAGCGAGGACGGCAGGGGAGGGAGGCAGCCCGTCCTCCCCGAGAGCCCGCAAGGATGCGGCAGGGGTCCGGGGGCATGGGGAGGTACTGACTCCCCGAGCCCCTCATCCCGGCTTGCGGACCTAGCCGGCGGGCCAGTTTCCTGCCAAGTGCAGCCAAGAAGCAGAGAGAGGTGACTGGAAAGCCAAGAGAAGGGCGCGTAGGGGTGCCCATCCCCTGAGTCGGTCCCTCTGCGAACCGAGGTGGAAGAGAGGAGGGAGTCAGCGAGGGGCGAGGAGAAGGGAAAACCTGTCTCCAGACTGGCTCCGGAGCGTCAGAGAGACCGGGGCGCTCCGGTGAGCACCCAGGTGGGGGGAACCCGGCCGGGCGGTGGGCGAGGGGCGCGCGGAGGGAGCGCGCGCTGGGGAGGGG
>VBSM01001265.1:62930158-62957669 GCA_008086735.1 Cheirogaleus medius
GCGCCATCGTCTTCAATGCCTCTCTGAACAGCCTTTAGGAAGAGTGTGAGAGAAAGAGAGAGAGCGCGCCAGGGAGAGGAGAAAAGAAGATGAGGATTATTTGCAGACAGATTGTCTTGTTATTTTCTGGATTTTGGGGACTCGCCATGGGAGCCTTTCCGAGCAGCGTGCAAATAGGTAAGCTCTGCTCCAGTGGGGTGTGCATGTGGCTGGCTGTGGCAGATATCCGAAAGTGAGTTAAATGAGTTCCCTATAAGCAATTCAGAGAAATCTTTGGCGGCTCCCTTCCCCTCTGCTTCCCTCTTCTTCCTTTCTCTCCTTTACGAAAAGACTTCCTCTGAGGTGCAGGTTCCTCTGGGCTATACCCAGGGCAGCCCACCCATCCTTCCTCAGCCCATACGCGGATTTCCCCTTTGGCCGTAGTCGCTTAAGTAGGACTGGAATAAGTTGGGGGGGAAAGCCTTCGTGGGGTTTGATTGCATTTTATATGATATTTCTTTGCATCCCTTTTCATAGAGCAGGAAGGGATGTCGAGTTTGTTTAAAAAAAAAATCCACTTCTTCCCATATTGGACGCCTCAGCTTTCTTGCTATTACAGAACGACAGTGTTTGGGCAAAAAAGCATTTCCACCGCACCCCTTGCCTTATCTGCTACCGGTTAGCAGATTCTAAAGTTAGATCCCTTTCCAGGAACCTTCTCTCCTTTTATTTTGTTTTCTTCTTGAAGCTTTTGCCCTTATTTCTCCACCTCCACTCTACGTCCAGGGACCCCCTCCATCCTTTGCTTTTCTTGCTGTTCTCCTCTCCTGTCTTTTAATGGGACGCAGCTATTGAATTTCTTCCAGCTAAGCCCAGACTCAACACTGCATCATTTCTCGTGGACTGTGCACAAAACGGAGCTAATTAGGCTGAGTCCACGAGCTGCAGAAAAACAAAGTTCATTTCTGATTTCTCTCTTCCCTACGTGTCCCCACAGCCCTTCATTCCTGTATTTTAATGTAAATCTCGTTACCGTTCACCTGCATTCGTCTTAGAGAGAGATGCCCTGAGCTGGCTCGTGTAGCAGTGTGCTGGGAATCACAGGGAGGGCAAGGGAGAGGAAGGAAAATACACTAAATGGTCTCAGAGGTCATTGTGATCATGAGAGACTGGGATAAGAAAAAGCTGAGCTGCTCTAAGTATGCACCTGAGGGACAAAGGGCAGTTTCCCAAGATGTGGCAGGTTTAGCTCCTTAATTGTATGTGCTTGTGAATGGCAGTGGATTTGACAGTGCTTGGGGTGGGTATATCATTTACAAGAGGAAATATTGAATGTGCTTTTCCTGCCATTTTTAATAGGTGGTCTCTTCATCCGAAACACAGATCAGGAATACACTGCTTTCCGACTAGCAATTTTTCTTCATAACACCAGCCCCAATGCGTCGGAAGCTCCTTTTAATTTGGTACCTCATGTGGACAACATTGAGACAGCCAACAGTTTTGCTGTAACAAATGCCTGTAAGTAAAACATAAGTTATGGATAAATTAGAAGGTATACAAAATGAGTCCCCTTCCTCTTTATTATCATTACATTTTTTAGAAAGAAATTAAAGATTCCCACAGTTGCCTGGTTCCAGAGCAAATCAGAGTTAAAAACAGGATTTAGTCTCAGGAATATTCAGTTGGCTCTTTCTTTCTTTCTCTTTTTCTCTCTTCTTTCTCTTTTCTCTCTCTTCTTTCTTTCCTTCTCTTTCTCTCTCTTTCTCTTTCTTTTTCTTTCCTTCTTAGTTTGTTTCTTTCTCTTTCTTCCTTTCTTCCTCTCCCTCTCTTTCTTCTCCCTCTCTCCCTCCCTCCTTTCCTCCCTTTCTGTTTTCTTCATTTCTTGTCTGGATAATTCAGTTTAAATTCTCCTTTAACATTTCAGTGTTATTCCCATCATCTGAATGTCAATTTAGTAAAAATTGTACTCATTCTAGTTTTTGATTTTGTTTCTTTAATTTTTCTCCTTTGCTTTTCACTTGAGTAAGCATAGGTCTTGCTTTTGAAGCAGACACATGCTCTTTTACACTGGTGAAGGCAATGTAAGGCTTGCTAATAGTGAGAAAGAGAGAGGAGTGGTGGGGTGGAGGATATATATTTGAGTCGGTTGGTTGACGCTGCAGATGATCTGGTGATGTCACTTGAGGCTGCCCTGCTCTTATATTCTGGGTCGTAAATGTCTCTTACTATCACGTAATGCATATATCCTGTGGATATAACTCCATGAATCTTTACCTTGGTGCCAAATCATGTTAGTCTTCGATCCACCTGAATTCACAAACCAACCCAGCTGGATCTATTATCCCACACAATGAAACTAAACGGGTGACCTCACCTAATGCTATAAGGAAACAGTTGTACAGTATTCTCCACCAAGATACTGTATAACTTAATGTAAAAAAGTACAGTCAACTGTGCATTAATTTAAAACACTTTAAGACATGATCAGTCAATAGCATTTGTATTGCCTTTTCATTCTTGAAGGAAGTGCATGTTTCAAATACCTCCTCAGTGGTATATGCTAATTTACCACCGTTCTAAATTTACATATTAAGATAATGGTTATAGATTATGTAAGACATATAGGAATAGTTGCTACATAAAAGTGTGCATGTTTTTACAGCAGTAATAAAATGTTTCATCTGAATTGTATTTTTATTATGTCAAGTTGGGTATATTTTAATTTTAAAAATCCTCTTAGTACAAAAAAGTGTACCAAACAAAGAAACAAGTGAAATTGAAAACAAAGAGTTTTTAAATGTTTGGAGGACTTCTATTGCATCAATCTAAATATTTTGATTCATATTTATTTGCTGTTGATTCATCTAATAGGTAACATGATTACTTGATCTTAATTTTTGGTGTCTATTACTTCTTTTTAGAAGTTAAAAAGTTTCATGAGGAGGGTGAAGCATTTGGCAGCTTTGTAAACTATGACAATTATATTATTTTGCAGGAAAGCTATAGTTTCTATGAGTTGCTACTTAATTAAAAATAATTTGATGTATTTAGTGATAAAATATTAACGTTGCATTGAAGCAAAGGAGAGTTATTTTTATGCAGAAATGCATATAAATTAGAACTAGGTTTGTGGATATTTATTTTTGTAAATTTTATAAGTTATTTTGTGTTCCAAGGTTTAAAAGGGATGTCAACATTTCTAGTAGTTCTAGGGAAAGCATTCTCCTTAATACATGAATATCATTGGTTTATTTAAATATTTCTCTCATGTGTCTCCTAAGATTCTGTCAATACAAGCATCATTTTCTTTAAAAATAATCCATGATATGTGAAGATACTTTGTCAACAGTAAATTACTTTTAAAAAAATTAATTGTTATTAAACTTTGAAAGGTTTTCTTAAAAGTGGCAGGCATTTTAGTTTCTTTGTGTGTGTTTTTACAAATTAAGATTTTAACTATTCTAAAATTTTGTGATGACTTCCAGCTATGTAAACTATATAATACTAATTCTTTCTTCCTCCATATTGTTTGTTAACTTAATTTGGAATAATTTTAACTAGTGTTTTTATTTATGTAATAAAAACATATATAAAATAAAATGCTACTGGTAAAGTACTTGTAGACATGAGAAATTGATAGGAGGCTGCATACAGAATAAAAAACTAGAAAAGTGTGAAACATAGAAACTATACTATTCTTTAAGATGTTAGTATTGTTAAAATTGACACAAGTAAACTTAGCTTATTTTAAATCCAAGTATAACATAATGTTAGTAATCTAATATTTTTTATAATCACATGCAATTTATTTTGTGTAGGTACTTACAAATATTTTTAAAACAATTGTAAATAAGAAGAAAACATTTTCTAGCAAAGAAAAGGAAAATTATTTTGACAAATGAGTATACTGAACATCCTTAAGGCAAATCTAAGCAGAATTTGGTAAAATCAATAGAGTGTGGGTCAGGTGATTGGTGTTTGTTGAATGGACTGACCAAGAGCATGCACAAGCGTGATTTTCCAGTCTAATTAAAGGTGAAACGTAAGCAGTAAGTATAAGGCACCTCATTTATCAAGCTCTATTCCTTTGGGTACAAAAGGGTAAAAATAGGTCTTAAACCTTAATATTTTGGAAAATTAACATGGAATTTCTTCCTCACTGTGATGCAGACTGGATATTTAAATTTGTCACATTGGAGTAAATATAATGACATAATGTTTGGCTGGTTAGGTTCATTTTAATGGTGATTTTTCTATAGTGGCTTCTTGTAAAACTGCAGGATCTGATTTGTCTGTGAATAAGGGTCATTAAATAGGATATGGTTAATTATTTCGTGGTATGGACATACACACAAAAAAAGACAGATTAAAGAATAAAGTTTGTTGGTCATCTAGTGGACAGGTAATTTAATGCTAGTTCCTCTGACTCAAAATTCAATTACTGCTCTAAGAATACTTTGGGCAATCAAACTATTCTAATGTACAGAGTTTACATACTCATAAGTTAAAACCTGATTAACTCAAACTTATCATTTTTGGTATAAATCCCAAGTTCCTAGAGGGGAAAAATAATTTTGCCTTATAGTTTAATTTTATTTTCAACAATATTTGTGTAAGATTAAATTAAAATATTGTTTTCTGTTACTAACTATTCACATTGTTGGAAAGTCACACTTTGATGAATATTAAGCTGAAATTATATGAAAAACAAGATAATATAAACTTATAACCTATTTTAATAACAAAAAATATGAGTGTAATGTATAATAGCCCTTGTAGTCAAATTTCAAAATGTAATTAAAAGTATACATTTCTTTGTTGTGATCTATCTGAAGTACGGAGGATGACAAATTGAATATTTTAAAAATAAATTCAAAAAAAATAAATAAATTCAACTGGGCAATTTTTAAAAATTAGAATGTCATACAGTCATATTTCAGGTAGATACCAAAACAGCTATCTTTGCAAACAGACATATTAGTTAAATTGGACGTTCTTTGCAAAACATTTGAGACAAACTTAAAACAGTCTATTTTCTTATATTTTCCCAATAGTTAGTAGATAGAGATGTTTTGGATTGGAGGATAATGTATGTTAAATTAGACCAAAAGTAATAATCAAAATACTAAATTAGTCTATCCTCAAATTTTCTAAAAGATAAAAATATTTGACACATTACCATTATTGGTCTAATTCAGCTATATTAGAAATCCTGTAAAAGAATCAGTCTTTTAAAAAGGTTGTCCCTATACAATAAAATCCACAAATACTCAGTTTCTGAAACAATCTATTTAAATTTCAGATGGCAGTAGGAATTACGTAATAAAACAGATCAAGTACTCATGTATTGCCACTTTGATGAAGTAATACAATAATTTTATGGGATATTTCCAACTTTTAAGACTTTGATAGAAAGGACCAATTGATTAATATTTTCCTTTTAATGGTGTGTTTATCTTGCTCTCCTCTTCTGTCTAAAATCGTTCTGTTCAATTGTTTAAAAGATGATGGATTACAAAGTTGTAGCAATTATAAATAGAGTAGATATTATGATCCCCTTAGTAATAATGAATAAGTTGTTCTTTTAAAGTTAAATATGAGTTCTGTCTGTGTCTGATTTACTTGTCAATCTAAATGTACAAGCTGAATAGTACTTGTAAAAGTAGCTTGGTATGTAAAACAGAATTGTTTAGTTAATATAAATACATTGAAAATGTGACACTATGTTCAGTAGGCTCTTCAGGATTTTCCACTTATATACTAGGAACATAATAAAAACTCACTGAATTTAAATGTACTAAATAATATACTATTTTGGGTTTAATTTAACAATGTTTAAATATTGTTGTACATTTTCTTTTTCAGGAACATAAAGCCTTAAAAAGGCATTTTAAGGGTTTACATTGGACTAATATAATAATCTTAAGCATGCTAAAGATAAAATTCTGATGATTTAACATGCAAGGTTGTTAGTAAAGATATGTTAGAATTAAATACTGTTTGACTTCTGCTTATTTTTAGGAAAATGAGTGACATGACTATACTGTGACTCTCATTAGGTTTCCTTATTTTGAATTGATAGCAAGATTCTGTGCTGATTTGAAATAATTCTTTAGTTTTATACATTTTCTCTCTTCCCTTAATTTTTTGTCCTGAGATTAATGACAAAGATATGAGTCACATTCCTACAGTTTGTCCCTTTCTTAAATGATAAGAAGATGCATAATTTGCATTGATGTATTTCAGAGTTGTCACGAGATTAAGCTTCCATAAAACTGTCAGAAACACTCCTTAATTATTTTTTTCAATCTGGACTCTTCCAAGTGTTGTTTATTTCCAAAAGGGAAAAAAAATTTACTTCTTTATGGCATTGTGAGATACACACACACACAGACACACATATCTTCTTTACAAATAATATTTTATTTTTCTGGATTTTAAAATGAGGAATAAGTACAATACACCTTACATTTTACAACAACACACAGTTTTTAAGCTGCTTTCATATACGTGATTTTATTTGACCTCAAGCTAATCTTACAGTGGAAAATCTGAGAAGAAAATCATTATTTCATAGTTAAATCAGCTTTGGCTCAAAAGATTTACTTTGCTTGCTAAACACTATATAGTGATAGACTGCAAAGCCAGGGTTGAAACCAGGTCTTCTAACTGCTATCCTAGTACTTTTTTACCAGGAAGCCATAAAGGTATGAAAATATAAAACCTATATTGAGATTGCTTGAATTAAGAAAGAAAAAAGAATTGCCATTTATCTTTTCTCTAATTTAATCACAACATTTTGAAGAAAATAGGGCAAGACAGTTCTGGGCAACTTATTCATTAATCACATGACAGTGAGTGATATAGCAAAGGCTGAAGTCATATTATGTAATGAAGCCATCCATGCATTCATTAGATTAGATAATGAATATATCCATTTATTCATTAAATCTATTTATCAAGAGCAACTCTGTTCAATTCAAGATATTATGCCAGAAACTGACAACACAAAATTTATAAAAATAGTCACTGCCCTCAAGGAGCTGATAGTCAAGTGAGAAAGATAAAGTCAGTGATTATTACTGAACAGTAAGATGAAGAGCTCTGGCAGAGAAAGAGAGTGCTAGGAGAGACATGGACACAGGAAGAATAATTGCACCAAACCTGGCATGACATCCTAAGGATGATGTTGCCTGATCTGGGGGTTAAGGCTCTGGGTGAGTCATTTGAAAAAGAGGGAGAGAGGAGGACATGCTTGGCCAAAGGAGCAGTCCATGAGGAGAAACCAAGTTGTTGGGGAGCCAGGTGTTTGGTCCAATGAATGTGGTTTATAGTTTGGCTGTAGCACTGAGCGTGAGGAGGAGAGATATACTAAGCTTTGTGGATCTACACAGGATCTGCAGCTGTTGTAAGGACATGCTTTTGAATAAAAAGGGGGACCCACAAATGATTTGAATTCAATAATGACATGATCAGATTTATATTTTACAAAGAACAGGCTTGTTGCAAGAGGGAGAATGAATGTGGAAGGGACAAAATGGGAAGAAAAAGATCAACTGAGCGTTGAAATAATACAATTTGGAATGATGGATGCTTGATTAAAAGTAGAAGTACGAGGCTAGGTGTGGTGGCTCACACCTGTAATTCTAGCACTTTGGGAGGCTGAGGTGTGAGGATCACTTGAGGCCAGGAGTTAGAGATCAGCCTGAGCAAGAGTGAGACCCCATCTCTACCAAAAAGACAAAAACTAGCCAGGCGTGACAGTGCGTGCCTGTAGTCCCAGCTACTCGGGAGGCTGAGGCAGGTAGATTGCTTGAGCCCAGGAGTTAGAGGTTGTAGCGAGCTATGATGAGGCCACTGCACTCCTGCCTAGGCAACAGTGAGACACTATCTCAAAAAAAAAAAATAGTACTAAGGATAGAGAAAAGCATATAGATCCAAAATATGGAATTTTTGACAGAACTTAGTGATTGGTTGGATGCCTGTGTGGGAAAGTGGAGAGAAAGTATGGTAAGAATAAAAGTTGCTCAGATTTCCGGCTTGGGCAAATGTTTAGATAGTGATAGTGAGGGACACACAGAAGAAGGAGCAGATTTGAGTGGGGAAGGTGATTTTAGCATGGACATCCTGATTTTGAAGTGTTAAAAAGACATCCAAACGGGAATATGCAGTAGAGACTTGGATATGTGTATCTGGAGGTCTTGAGTTCAGTCTGAGCTGAAGACAAATGATTGGTGACAATTGGAGCCGTGGAAAGGAATGAGATCACCAGATCACCCAGAGGTAGCAGGAGCAGATCAAGGCTGCTGAGGACCAAACCCTAGGAAGAACCAATGCTTGAAGGGAAGGGAGAGGAAAAGAGTAAAACAAAAGGAGACTGAAGGAGAAGGGGTCATAGAGCTCATAGGAAAATGAGGCAAGGATAATTTCAAGGAAGCCAAGAGGTGGGGAGAATGTCAAGTAAATAGTAATCAACCCTACCAAAATCTACAGAGTTTAAATAAAGAATTGCAAGAATAATTGTAATATCTTTAACATAGATCTTTCCTTCTCTTTTCTTTAAGAGTTCTTTTGTATTTTGGACAGGAAAAAATGGCAACCTTTATTAACCTCCCAGAGATTCTGCTACTACATAATTTTTGTATATGTTGACCTAGAATATTCTTATCTTTTATTTAGAGGTAGGGAGTGAGTCTCATCTGGCCTTTTAAGCCATATTAGTTTGAATTTGCAATCTGAGAGTGGGTAAGTTACTTAACACAGGGAAATCACATTTACCACATATGAATCTTACGAATATTAGGAAAGTTTTTAGAAAATACCATGCATATAGTTAGAACTCAGTTAATGATAGCTATATAACACTTTCTGTGTCCTATGGACCATTTATTTCTAAGCCAATCATAATTTTTCAAGTTATTTATATTTCATTTTCATATTTTTAAAGGGCAATTTGTTTTAGATAAATATATTCTGTTGATATTTTCATAGAAGCTTTTTTGTCCTCTCACTGAATTATTAGTTTTAATTTATGTATACAAGTCTAAAGCCATATTTGTCAAAATTATTTCTAAGTCCAAAGAATGGATAACTTTATCTAGGATCTATGTACCATTCAGAGAGAGGATTGTTTCATTGATAGATTAGAGGAAGTCAATGAATTCTCCTAATTTTATGCAAAATCGTGTGTGCTTGTGCACAGTGTGTGTGTTTGTGTGTGTGTGTTTACAGAGACACAGTCTTCAACTTTTGAACAGCTTCTCAATGAGTTCTAGTCACAGAAAAGGCCCAGTACTTCAGCTCTAAAGAAGCCACACATAAATTAGATTAACAAACAGCTCTTCATTCCCTATCTTCGTGATTTTAGAAGCAGAGTAGATTTTAGCCTTGAAACCAACCAGGAATTTTTCCGTAAAATCCATCTCCACTAGCTTGTTCTCTAATCAGTGTGTCCTACCTGGAAAAATCCTTGGCTGGGTCCTCTCCCTCTCATACTGTCATCTTATGATTTTTATTCCTTCTCTATTAGAAGTGCTACATATTCTACATCAGCTCCTTCTATTTTTATCACTATTTACTTTTTCCCTTACCATCACCACTCTTGGAACACCGTGTTCTTGAAGGTCATGAGTGATTTACAAATTAGTATATCCAGTTGTTGTTTTTGAGTCCTCATTGTCCCAGAATAGTTTGCAGGATTTGACATTGCTGACAACTATCTGTTCTTTGAAACTCATTCCTCCTCTTAGAATAATAACAGCTATCACAATGGAGTGCTACGGTACCAGGGTTCTGTGTTACCTCAGTGTTTACACAACTCTGAGAAATAGGCATCATTACTGTCATTTTATAGGTGGAGAAACCCAAGATTTGGATACCTAAGAAAATTTGCCTAAGACCACAAAGTATCCAGGGCATCAGAATCTTTTAAAGTCAGTTCTCTTAACCAATACACCATTTGCCTGCCATTCATACTACTGTATCCTGATCAGTATAGTACTGCCAAACACCCATCACTCAGTGTGACAGTAGCTTCATAACTATTAATTTAAATATCAAGATGTTTTTCTCAAAGCTACCTCTTTCACAACTTTCATTTAACCCAACAGATAGGTAAGTATTGATTCTTCTATATGATTTGTAACACAGCACAAAAATTTCAGAATTCTAAATGGTAACATCCCCCTTACTTTATATTGCCAAATTCATGTCATAAATAAAACCATTTGTAAAAATGACTAAATGACTCTTTTAACTGTTATGAAAACAGTGTTGGATGCTTTGTTAGTTGGCCAACCTTGATTTGCTTAGCTATCAGGTATTACCTTTCAGGTTTTTCTCTTGGACATGTTTTTGAATTCCAAATAAACATGGTGATGACTGTCTTAAAGACCCTGAGTTAAAATCGCTCCAGTTTATATAACATCATCACTTGCCTCTGACTTAATAAAACTGTTGATATTATCAACTAAAAGTTCAATATTATGCTAGAAATAAAAGGTAAAAATGTTTGAGATTTATACATTCTTTCAATAAGCCACTATATCTCTCCAGATATAGCAAAAATTACACCATAAGCTGTAATCAGTGATTGCTTACTTTAGTTGTTTATATGTTAGTTCCAAAATGGGTTTTGTTAGTAACTTTAAATATATTATGCTCTATATTTTTTCCATTTTCCTATTTTTATTTAAAACTAACATGTGATTTTAAAAATTTCAAATAATTCTGAAATCTTAAAAGTCAAAATATTTCTTAATCCCACCATTTGGAGATAATCAGAGTAAACAGTTTGCTGTACATCTTTCTAGACTTCTTTTTTCCTTGCAGAGATCTAGAGGGATAAAGAGTACCATAAATATAAGCTCCTAATATATATGTAGAAATAAAAGCATTTAATAAAAATAATATCACTCTGTACCTATATTTTATTAATGGTTTATTTCACTTCATCATAAAAAGTTTTCTGTCTGTATATAAGAATGATCTCATTTTCTTTTTACTGATACATAACGTGCCATTGTGTGAAGTTTCTATATTCATGTACTCAATACCTTCTGGATCAACATCTAGATTGTCCCCACATTTTTGGTATTACAAAGAAAATACCAGCAAAGCTCTTTGTGTCTCTGTGTGAATATTCCTGTAGGATCAACTCCTGGAGGTGAAATTACTATACAAAATAATATAGATTTTTGTTTATAACAGATATTTTCATATCTTCTCACTTCCAAAAATGTTATTTAAAGTTATAGTCACCAGCATGTGAGAATAATTGTTTTTCTATGACCTGTCAACACTAACCATTATCAATCTCTTGAATCTTCACTTGTCCTGACAGTTGAAGCAACATCTAATTGCTGCTTTAATTTACATATTTTTGATTAATAGTGAGGCTGAGAAAATTTTCCTATACTTATAATACCTGTATACTTCTCTCTGTGAACTGTCTGTGCTTTTCATTCACCAATGTTTTCTTCTTTATTTGTGGGAGTGTTTTATGGGCTCAGCAGACTTCCACTGTGCTTCTCTGTACCTATTTGTGGGAGTGTTTTATATACTACAGAAATTAACCCTTTGTCATATATGTTGCAAATTATTTTTTCCACTTTGGCTTTGTCTTCCAGCTTTATTTATGGTTTTTTTTTTCTTTTTTTTTGAGACAAAGTCTTGCTCTGTTGACCTGGGTAGAGTGCAGTGGCGTCATCATAGCTCACTGCAACTTCACACCCCAAGTAGCTGGGACTAGAGGCACGAGCCACTGTGTCTAGCCTATGATGTCTTTTGCCATACAGATGTTTAAAATTTTTATTTAGTCATATCTGTGACTGATTTTCTTTATAGCTTCTGGGTTTTGTGTTATGCTTATAAATGCATTCCTATCCTTGAAACTGTAAAAATATTATCCTATATTTTCTTTTGCCAGGAATACTGTGTTGAGGATATCCTATATTTTTTGTAGTATCTTTATAATTTTAAATTTCATATTTGTAACATTAACTTCTGGAACTTATTTTCTTATGTGTTAGAAATCAATCTTTGTTTTTTTGCATCATCTATTTGGATAAACTATTATTTTATAAGCGTTTTGAACCACTACATACATTTGTGCAAAACTGATGCCTTTTTAGACTGAATTTGAGCTTGGGTAGAAGTTCTGCACTTTATGTCTTCTGAAGTTCTCCTGTTTGCTCTCCCTCACTTGCCTAATCTTTTCTGATAGTCACTAGTGGTCATACTTCTGGTTTTGATATTTGATCGGATTTCTTATTCTTTCTGTTACTTCCTGGTTTTCTTTTTGTTTTTTTCTTTTTTCTGATTGTCACTAACCATGTGACCAAGTTCTCTTGCTTCTACTTCCAAAGTACTTCACAAATATTGTCACTTCCTTCATGTCTAATCCATCCATTTCCAGGTCAATGGTACTACTTTAATAATTTCATAATTAATCTTTCTGCTTCTACTTTTTATCTTCCTCCAAATAATTTACATGCTAGAGACATTGAATTAGATTCAATATATGGGATGAGCTAAGTAGAAGGAAAATTAAGTCCTAGAAGGAAGAAGTTGGGACTATTAATGTATGTGTATATACACTGTGCTAGCCAGAAATTTAAATCTGGTAGAAGGTGTTTGTAGCATTTGGTGTCTGCTAACAAAAGAACTTGAAAATGCTGAGACAAACCACTTTCAAAGTAGGAGAAAGCCCGTTTGGGAAGCCCGGGTGAACTAGTAAGCACACTCAGGAGAATCCCATCTGTTCAGACATGTGCTGCTTCCTCGGTGCTTCTTAAAGTTCATGGAACTAGAAGACTTTCAAAACAGGGGGTTGGAGTCAAATGTATGATATTATTCCTGTCAGTTCTTGATCATCTACATCACACCTTCTACAGTAAATTTCACAGTGTGGTAGTTTCTATAACCTTTTATCCCTCCCTTATTTGAAATTGTTATCCTTGGTAAATTATTAATACTTAATTTTCAACTATGTTTACAGTCTTACTTAGGTAAGTTTGAAAGAATTTTCATCTCTTCTATGCTCCAAAGATTTATCATCAAGAGATTTTTTTTCCTGAAAATTTTGCATGTCTATTCTTTTCTTAATCAGAAGTTTGCATGTCAAAATGTTTGTTTCTTTGCTCCAACAACCAGAAATCTCAATTTCAAATTTACTATTCAGTAATTACATACTCCCCATTTTAAACATTTTTCTTTGTTTTTATATACTTGATTTTTTCTAAAATCATATATCTATATAATGTAAATATTATATATATAGTGATATATTGTGTGTTTGTGTCTGTGTGTGTATATCTACCTTATAAGACTATGCATCTAGTTTTTGGAAATTAGCACAGGGGTACTGTGGTTACAAATAAAAGAAGTCTGGATGATATCCAGCACAGATATTGGCAGGTTTTGCTTAGATAGTCAAATTTCCTGATTAGTACTCTCTGTATCTTATATCTGCCTTGGAAGATAGATAGAGAGATATCTGTCAACTCTGTTAGACAGTGAGTTCCTTGACAATAAGATTAATACCATATTAATACCTCTGCCATGAGGGCCTGTTACAGTGCCTGGAACATAAATGTTCCATACTCAATAAATGTTTGCTGACTGATTGTGGGAGTAAATAAGGGAGGCAGGGAACACATTTCTTGATTGGGTATCTATAACTAATTCTTAGCCAGAATTAAATAATGTAATATCAAATCTAGTTTCTTTTCTGTATGACTCACACTCATCACATTTTTGAAAACATGTATCGCACATCCCCTCAGTACTTTCCTAAGCTAAATAGCATTTTTTTATATGATACAATTTCTAAAACCTTTAACATCCAAATTCTGGCATTCTGGATGTCCTCTGAATTTACCATAATTTTAAAAAAATATAATGACCTGAATTAACACCATTAACCCCCACACTTTTGTCGTGATCTGTCCAGAATTAAACTCCACATTCCTGATTCTCATATTATGATCTGACGTGATCTTTCTGCATGAAAATACTAATTCTAATTATTTAGGCACATAAGGTGTAGGCCAAGATTATTTGAGTTTTCATTAATTACATCGCTGTGTTGGTTCATGTTAAGTCTGGGTCAATTAAAACTTCACACTCTGCTCTTTTGTCCACATTAATTCCTACAAGTTGACCTCCACATACAGCATTTTTAAAAATTTACAATGAAAGATTTTATATGTTTAGTCTTAAATTTCAGTCTATTTGGAAATATCAAGACCATATTCAATTTTAATTCAGTTAGCTATAAACTATTTAAAATTCTCTGTGACTCTTTGCTATATGATTATCCATCTTGCTGATTAAAATTCAGAACAGGCTGGGATATAGGATAGATAAAGGATGATACCAGGGCATGAACCAATGCTTTTTAGATATGTGTGGGAAATTAAATGTAAATTCTCCTAAAAATAATTATTTTGATCAAATTTCTCCATATTGTCCAGAAAGATTGCCATTTCATTGCACCTGTACTTTTTAAATATTAAAACAAACATAAAGGCTGTCAAGTCTTTGGAAAATGTCTCAATACAACTACACAGGATAAAGAATAATACACACACACACACACACATACACACAAACAGCCTTCATTCAGATTGAAAAGAATAGATGAAAGATATATATCAGATAATTCACACTGGAATAAATGAATAAGTGTAGTAATCAAAGTATAAGCTATATTTCACCTTAAAATCAGAGAAAAACAAATTAAAATGAGATATACAGTTTTACATAATAATAAAGCTAATCCTGGTGGTAAATATGAAGAGAATTTTAAGTCACTCAAGATGATTCGGGCATTTAAAATTGGTACAAAGCTTTTGAAAATCAATTTGTAAATATTTATCATAAGCCATTAAAATTGTGAATCATTTGACCCCGTGAATATAGGAAAATCTCTAGACATGGAATGTTCGTTAAAGCATTACTTTGCAATATTTAGTTGGGGAATGATTAAATTAATTAAGATCCAGCCGGACTGTTAAGGAAGACTGTCGACTGTGCAAGTTCTCTATATGACTTGTGCCAGCAGTTCTGGATTCAGGAATTTTTACTGAGACCTTTTTTTATATTTTTTACCTTTATTTATATTATTTTGCTTTGTTTTCTTATGGAAGGGCCCGTGTCATAGTAGGAAAAAAAGTATTTTAGTCATATGGAAAAAAATGATGTCTTCAAAATGTAATGATTTATGGAGTTCGTAGAGCTAGTTAGATGATTTTTTAAAAGCATCAGTTGTTTAGATCTTCCACACCAGTCCTGGCTGATGTCCAAGTAAAGATAGGTACATTTTTTGTCTCGTGCAGATATTTGGAAATCCTAGTCAAATCACTGCTATTGGTTTTGTCCCAGTTTTTTTTTTCTATTTCCTTCCCCTCACCTCTCATTCCCCCAAGCACGTAAGGTGTTGTGGGAAGATTCAGAAATTATGTGACAATCAGTTTGGGCCTTGAAAGATTCGTGTGATTGTGGTATGCTGTGAAGTGAGAGAAAAATTTCTCAGGCAGGCAAAACAGCATCACAGGAAAAAGTGTAAGGTGCATGGATGACTTTGGAAAATAATGATGTGTCTGGAGAATGGAGTAAGGGGTTTGGCAGACGGTGGAATGGAGGGTGGAGGGGAGGGTGGGCTAGCACTGCAGAGGCAGAAGGGGCCTTGTAAACTGCCCTGTAAGCTAAGAATTTTGCTCCATATTCTTGTGCAGAAGACAGCAAGAATGATTTTAAGCAGTTTATAACAATTATATTTGTATTTTAGAAAGACTTCTAGCAGCACTGTTTATCATTCATGTCTATAGCAAAACATGGTTCCTTTCCCATGCCAAATACACTAAGAAACCATTTCCTAGACAAGAAATGCTATTTTGTTACTTCAGTGCTGTTTGTAGAACCCATTATTGTATGTAATTCTGCTCACTATTTTCTAACAACAACTTTTACCTCCAGCAACAAATACTTAGCTTATCATCTCAACCATATAACAACTACAAACCAGGCCTTTTATGATAATAAGCATGTTGGAAAAGAGCTGGGATTGGTGGCAGAAAAGAAAACAAAAATTCAACACCATTTATAATATGTATAAAGGTATATATATTAATTAAATCTCCTTATGGATTAATAAAGATGCTGGTAGAACACTATGTATTCCATTCCTGATTAAATTTCAAACCGTACTACACTTGTAAGGTTATTGTTCTTGATAGAATTATTTAATTTAGTTGGTACAAATAAGAATCTATACTATAATTGTGACTTGCCACTCAATTACATACTACAGAGTATTAAGAACCAGTTTTAAAAAACTGAGTTGAACAATTGCAAGACTAAAATAATAATTAGCACAATTGCCATCATATATGTGTTTGTATGCCATCATATATGTATGTGTGTATATGTACAGAAACATATACATAACCTGCCCAAGGAAAAAGTGCAGAGAGATAGTAACATATATAATTTGAAAGACATGATTATTCCTTCCTTTCAAAATAATGATTAACTTTCATATGCATACTTTTACCCAATTTGGTTGTTACAAATAAAAATACAGTAAACATATCTATATACTTCAGAATAACTTTATAAATAGCTATATTTTGTTATATATATTATATATCAGGACTTTAATATGCATAATATATAATATATGCAGGCCTTTAGCATTTGATACTTGTTTTCACAAAATCTGGTAATGATTATATGTTATGAAAACATAGGTGACTGTGAAAATAAGCCTTATTTTAAAGAAGTGATAAAATCACAGATTAGAAAGCAAGTGTGAATATTTTTACGTAGAGGGAATGGTTGCTAAAATAGTATTTTATTTTCAAAATAGCAATGTCTTTACTTCTCTTACACTTTATTACAAAGGGAAATTTTCTATTTGCTGAGAGTAATACTCTAGTCCTTTAAAATTAAGCTATAGCCAATGGACTATTTGGCAGAATAGCTAAATAATAAATGATATTATATAGCTATAAAACATCATGACTTAGAGATTTTTAGTATGTGGGATATATGGAAGAAATAGTGGTGAGTGAAAAAGATAGATCCTCTTTTGGTTGCATTTTCATAAGAACCATAATATATAGAAGAGATTGAAAAGACTATACCAAAATGTTGGTAATGATTATTTTTCTTTAGTGTTATTATGCAGAATTTCCATTTTAATTTACATATTTCTGAAATTTTACATGTTTACAAAGGGCATATGTTTATACTTTTTCTGATTAATAGTATCTAAATTTCAAAAGTGTGGTGATCTTGCCAGTAAGTATTGAGTTTGTCTTGCTCTATCTAAATGGAACAGATAAATGAGGGGGATCTTTAGACATTTTAGCCAATATTAGGGTTTGTTGTCAGAATATCTTGCTCACTTAGCAAGTGCCATGTTTGATCTCTTTGGTTACTTACTTTTGTTAATTTTAAATGAAAATACTGGCTTTAATGGACTAAAATTATTGTTGTTTTATTTGCTTACTATAGTTCATTAAAAGATCCAGGAAAATTTATGATTACAAGCATTTGTCATTGACAGTTGACATCTATAACTTAACAGGCATATTTTATTTTCAATTCTGTAGAACGGATAACAGATGTGTGAGTGAGCTGATGGCTCTAGAATATCTGGCCACTTTCCTTGGGCATTTCTTTTTGACCACCAGGCTGGTTGAGGCTCCAGTTTGCTATGATCCCAAGGCACCTTGGGCTTACCTTGCTATGTCATATTATTATTTAGTTGTACATCCCCTTCTGGAATATGAGCTCCTGGAGGCTTGGGGTGCTATTGTATTTGTGAACAAATTGTTAGTACTTGACTCATGACTCAATATCTGGCACATCATAGCACTAAATTAATACCAACTATATGTGTGGGTATGAAAATGGAGGGGCTTGGGGATTGATAGTTAGATACTAGTGTTTTAATTCAATTTTTGAGCACCCAATTAAGGCATTAATTGTAGCAGAGTCTATGTTAATGAGTGTTGGAACTATAAAAGAAATGAAAAACAATTCTTCATGGACTTCTCCATATGAGTAGGTAACTAGTGAAGGGTGGTAAAGATCATTACTCATTAAAACACATTGCCTTCCAGATTTAGAACCTAGGAGTCCTATAATTAGAGTCTTCAAATGGAAGGGCCTGTCATACAAGTTGCCCTATAACCTCCCTCGTTCTTATGTGTCATGAGGATTATTTCCTCTGAATGATTGATACTGCCAGGATGTCTGGCCATGAACAAGGATATCACAACTCTCCATTTACAATTCTGGTCCTAGCCTCAAAGGTTCATTCTTGTTCCTATTGCCCACCTTGTTTATTACAAACCACCTAGAGCTACTAAAACCCTCTCACTTTTACCCAGTTTCAAAGACAGCTTTGTCTAGAGTGCCAAGCAACATTCCACTCTGGGGCCATAGGCCTCTTTGCTCCCAAGTAGCATACAATCTAGGAAAGATTACCAAAAATCTCAGTGCAATGTGACAAAAGCTGTGATTACATTGGGAAGGAGGTAGCCAGCCCTGCATGGGTTATTGCATATTATAATGTACTTCAAACGATGTTTTCTCTTTTCTTTTCTCATGGGCCAGAAAAACAGCTTGACTATTTCTTATAAAGCTGAGATAATAGACTAAAGAAAAACACTGTACATTACCCATACTAATTTGATTAATGAAGTAAAATTGAACTGGTTTACTTAGATGTCAGAATTTATATGGAGAGAAATGAGCAATTAAATAAAAGAAAATCCTTTGGCAGCTCCAGATTAGATTTAACAACTATGACTCTGAATCACTCATATTGTCCCAGAGATACCAAATTACTTATCACATCTATATTCTATATCCCTTATGAATCTGTGCATGTTTGATACCAAATTATTTGTCCCGGTTAATATGCAGCTTCTTAAATGTTCAGTTGTCACTTTAAGTAATGGCATGTTCACTCAGCAACTGTCTTGCTCTCTGTTATGCCACACATTGTGTTGAAAAGAAGTACTAGATGTGATATTGGACCTTAAAAAGCTTATAATATTCTGAAAAGATAGAAGTAACTTAATATGAAATATGGTGATAAGTAGATGTCAAATTAGAAGGTACTGTGTATTGTATGATAATTGCCAAAGAAGGAAGGGACCAGACTTTATGAACATAAATCTTAATAAAGTGGAATTTAATCTTGAATGAATGGGGAGGTAAGGGAGGAGACTAGGAGAAAGTTGGATAGAGTAAACAAAAATCCTAACACAGAAAAAAGTGATGAGGTGGTACAGGAAAGGGTCCCATTGGATCTGAGTAAAGTTGTGGGGAAGGAAAACAGGAAGAGGGAAGTCTAGTTATAAATTCAGGACTTTAGAAGCCAAGAAAAGAAATGTTTGAATTTGGTAACAGGGAACATCTAGTGGTTTGGGCAGGGTATTGGTATTATGAAAAGTAGAATTCGAGGACCATTATTCTGGCATGGATGTGCAGATCAACTTAGAGTATACAGAGGAGAGACACAGGAAAGTGAAATGAACTGAATTAAAGTCTCACTTCTCTCTCATCTCTTGTCACTTCTCATTGTTCTGGGCTCTCTTCAGTCTAGAGTTTTACCTGATTCCCCATTTCATGTCCACATAAGACCCTCTACTCCAAATGCATCTCTGTATTTATACTTTCATTTTCCCAATTTCGAAGACAATAGCACTGCTTTGAATGTCTTTCCACTTTCTTTTCATTTGTAGAAACACTTCCACTCTTCCAAATCCTGCTGTATGGTAGCGTAGCCTTCAGAGCAAGATCTGGATTCAGTTCCCAGCCTTGCTGATCACTAGCTTTGTGAATTATTGATGAGTTAATAATTCTTTGATTTTCAGGAGTCTAAATTATAAGGGTAAAAACAACTTGCCTTGTTTTTAGTTAGAAATATATAAAGCAATGTGCATTAAAATACATCATATAAAGGGTTTAGGCAATGTCCTCGAAGGATTAGTATAACCACAATAATCATTGAAATAATAATATGTATCATTCACTTAGCCTCATAAATACAAAAGAAAATGCCAACTTTAATGGCTGATGGAGGTGAGACAGAAGGAGTCTTGAGAATTATAACTCGGAGGATGGTGGAGGGTGGTGCTGTCCACCAGGAAATATAGGTGCAATCAAAGGTACTGAAGCAATATTATGGGTTCATTTCAGAGCTGATGGGGTTAGCTCCAAAAGATAGTTAAAAACGTCAGAGGTGTCATAGTGTGTTATGTTTTATTTTATATATTATGACAAATGTAACTTCCATAGGTGATGAATAATGACTCTTAACAAATGAGTGAAATTTAAAAAGATGAACTTTACTATTCCACTTATATGGATTTTTAAAAAAATGACCTTAAATTTAAAAAAGTCTTTTTTTTAATGTACATTTATTTCAGAGTTGAAAATGTTGACTTTGCTTGGAAATTTTATATGTAAATTATTTCTTTTTTTTGTCAAATTCAAAGAAACTAATTCTGAAATGTCAATTTACAAATTATCCAGAAGTTGCAAATCTGCTCAGTAGACTATGAGCTTCTCGAGGGCAGAATCTTGCATCTATTTTTCTATTGTATCTCCTGAGCATAGTACATAGCACAGTGTGTAAACTGTAGCAAACCTTCAGTAAATATTTCTGAATGTAAATTTGTAATATTATTCAAGCTGTGAAATCCACAGATCAAGAGTAATTGCACTGGAGTTTAGAGACTATTAAAGAAAAACAAACTTATCTGCCATGACCATGCTTTCCTACAGAGAGTCTCTAGATATAACTCATTAAAATAATTGAAGCCAAGTTAGGAAATCTCTAGCACCACAGAAATCCAAATTCTATAAGTCATAAGAACTGTATTTCAGACTTAGTTCGATAACAAAATCAGAATCACAGTCCTGGAAGAGACTTTTGAAATCACATAAATGACAACCAGTTTACCATTTATAAAATCTTTCATATAGCCTATCCTAATTGAGTCTCAAAGCAACCCTGAGAAATAACTGGAAATTGGGACTCTAGAACCAACTTAGTGCTTAGTGCTCTTAGGATGAAAATGGCTTCTGCCACTTTCTAGATATCATGACCTTAGGCTGGTTACTTAACCTTTCTGAGTCTTTCTGAGTCTCAGTTTCCTGATCTTTGAAACAGGGAAAATACTATTAACCTAAAGGGCTGCTGTGAGCTTTTTGGAAAACTTGCCTGTAAATTGCTTAACACAGTGCCTCCTGCATGTACCAATCTATTACTATGAATACTGCTGGCCCAAGGACCCCCACCCAGAAAGACTCTAACCAAAGTTTTTGTTTCCACATTACATGATGTTTTACCTATTTCACAAAGGACTACAAAAGAGTTGTCCCTTTTTAATACGTCAGATTTCTGACAGTCCCCAGATTTCCTAAATTGCCTGTATAGACTTATTATATAACACTTGGGAAATTATTTTCTGTATTTACTACAGAAATGTTTATTTGTGAAAATAAACATTATCAGTTATATTCTAGGTATAGGTGAATTTCAGAAATGCTTTAGAAAATCCATTATAAAATGTATGCATTCTATAAAGCATGCACCAATATTTTATGAAATTATTTCAGGGTATGTAATTTTGGGGTGATACTTGAGGAATATGGATGTTTTTGTCTATATACCAATGATAATAACACATCACACATGTATAGTACTTCACAGTGTTTCAAGAATGAGGCTTTAATAAATTAGATGATACACAGTGTTTCTCATAAATATATTGACAGTTAAAACTATAACTTGCATCTCTTTCCTCTCTTAAATATCTATAATCAAATAAAGTAGTCTGACATTTAAGTATTCTCTAAAATAATGATATTATGGACTTTATCTTTAATTTTATTTGGAATATAAAATAGAACTGGGGAAATTAACCTCTCTATATAGAAAATTAACTGCTTAGGAGTAAAATAAAATGCCAGTATTTGAATTACAAGCATACTAAGAAACTTTAGTTTAAATGTATTATATGTGACTTGGAAGAAAAAGGCTAGGATTCGAAGGGGAAGGACATTATAAAGAAAATTTGTCAAAGTGCTGATAAATGATGGTTCCACAGTAAGTGTCAAGCATAAGAATATACATTGTATATTCCATTGGCTTTACTTTAGGAGAAGGGACTAAATAAAATTGAAATGGGAATTGTAGAACTTACATTTTTAACAAGGAAAATACTATAAAAGACATTTTAAAATTTCTGTGGGACTCGCAGGGGTGAGTCTTGCCCTGGATTCATGCCATTTCACAGATCATTAGAGGCATGAGAAGAGGCTGTTCCCTCCCGCCTGCAGAGCTGTGGCCTTAGTCCATGCAGAGCCTCCAGTGCTGAGCATCCCAGCCAAGTGGTCCCCTGGAGTGAGTCCCCCCTTCCTTGCCATGGAAATTGTGTTAGTGGTTAAGGGCAGACTGTGGCCTTGAATATGGAGCAATATGAATGAATTTTCACATTTTCACTGAAAATTTAAATATCACAATAAATTCTAACCTTACTGCTTTCAACTATTTTCCATAAAGCAAATTCTTGGGGAAAAAAAGATATTCAAGGTAGTTTGGAAACAGGAAGTTGTAGAAGACGATCTCTGGGTCTCCTTGGTGCTGATGTGGAATGCTGCCAGAAGACCTGGGGAGCTTAGTAGTTCGTATGAACCAGAAGCAGCATTACCTCACAGTTTTGTTACCATGCATGTGTGTAGCAAGAACTCGAAACACTTGCTTTTAATTATCAAGTTTATTTATAATCCCTTAACATGAAGCAGATAGTTTTGGAATACGAAAGGTGCCGCTTCCAGTGCAAAGAGAATAAAAGACAAATACCTTATTGCTCTTCATTAGTGCAGTTTTTATTAGATGATCTCCCAGTTGGGATGTCTAATATTAATAGTATAAAATCTTCGTGTTTATTAAAGGCAGGTATTGTTCACGAAATGTACATTTTAAGGCGATGGTGACTAAAACTGGAAAAGTGTAGATAGTATAATATTTCCCACTCCTTTCGTTTTTATCCCTCATGAATACTTCGCCATTTTGCATTTTGTTCAAGGTCAGCCTCTCTTAAAGTTCAAAGTGACTTTTTATTCAAAGTCTCATTTACTTTCCATACCCTACCTGACACACATACCAAATCAAAACACCCTATATTTTCATCCTTTTCCTTTCTCCATAGACACAATCACCTAAGTTACCTTAACAATACCAGGGCGGAAATAGACAGGATCGCCACCACTTCCCCCCATTTTCCCTAATGTTCCCAGGTTTCGGAAGTCCATTGTCTAAAGTCTAGGCTCATTTAGTGCAGCCATATGGTGATGCTTCCTCACTGGTGTGACAAGGTCATTGTAAACATATGCTTTGAAAAAAGGATGCTTATTTAATCTGTGAGCTCTTTGTAAAGAGAAATCATAAAATGATAACATGGAATGACAGTATCCCTCAATAGTGAATCATTGCAAATAAACCACAGAGGCAAAAATGTTCAGTTCTCATTGCACTCGCCTAGAATTCAATCAGTGCAATGTATGTTGCTACCTTTGGACCATTCTCAGTCTTAGGCATTTGAATTTTACCACATAATCATGCAGTTTGTTAATTTTCAGTTGGTTTTAATAGTATAATTACCTTAGCATATAGCAATACAAAATGATGATGGTGATATTTTTTATCTAAAATCTTAAGTATGGAGACAGAGAAGAATTTAGAACATTTATAAGATTAAAATTCTACAAAATACTGTTTAACTTAGATATTTATGTGCTCTCCATTAGTGCTGAAAAAATAATCAACCATTTGAAAATATTTCCATGGAACTAGATAATTTTAATGATATGAGGTATGAATAGAAGCTTTGTTCCCCTTAACACTAGAAATAGAAACACATAATTAATTTTAATGCATTTCATGATAGTAACAATAGAATTCTACACCTGTCACCTTTAAACAATTCTTTTGCTTACAACAGCATATGTAAAATTTTATTATAATATCATTGCTATTTTACGAGTAATGCTTTTAAATTGGACTGAATTTATTCTCTGAGAATAGTATCGCTAGATCAATGAATATTGTGTAATATGAATCATCTCAGAAAAAGATTTGCATTTGTTAACACACTTATTTACAAATATTTACTGAGTGCCTAGTACATGCATCATAACATACTAGGCATTGTAGAGGATTCAAACAAAAGCCAGATACATACTGTGCCCTCATGGAGTTTGAAGCCTAGTAGGAGAAATAAGACATGTAAATAGATAACTAACATGTAGACTAGAAAGTGGTAAGTACGACAGTGTCCTGTGCGTGTTCCAAGATCAGAGAAGTTTACAAGCCAGGGGAGCATATGATACTGAATCTTAGACCTAAACAGATTTTTAATAACATATTTGAGAGTCATTATAGCATATTGCTATTTTGGAAGGTAGGTTTAAGAAAATACATTTTGAGTATGAAGATTCTCAAAAGCTAAACCCAGATGAAAATTACCATGAAGGAGGATGGTTTATCATCAATGAAACACCAGTTCCAAGTTAACATAAATATCTGAGATTCTAAATTCTTTTTTAAATTAATTATTTTTTAGTTGACAAATATAAATTGCATATTTTTTTCATGTACGACATGATGTTTTCTAAATTCTTGTAATGGCATATTTTTGTCACCAATACATCTTGTACATGTGAGCTAATTTCACAATGTCACCTGTTAGATGACATAGGTTGTTTTTCTGAAAAAAAAAAAAAAAAACTAGAGTAGTTCTTATTGCTGGAAACTGCAAGAGTGAAATTGTAAAAAAAACTCCCCGCAAAGAAATCCTTGTGCGTTGGAACGCTGATGGAAACGGTGCATAGTGATTGATGTGAAACCAAAGCAGCAGACAGATCATGCTGATATCAACAGGAAGATGTAGTAAAAGGAATGGATCAGAAACACTGTGTTCAACCAGAGCCTAACAAGGCCTGGAGCATCCAAACACAAGGCCCAAAAGCAGAGTGCAGACCCAACTACCCCGAACCTGCTGAGCACCTGTGACTCTCAATCATATTACTTTATTTCATAAAAATCATCTCAATCATTTAAAAACAAATACGATCAGTAGAGAGTAGTGATATTTTCAAATACAGATTTTTCTCATCAGGAATCTGCACCTTAAAGGGTATGTTGTTTTTTCCCCTCCAAACCTTATTAATGCACGTTATTTGCACTCCCTTTTAAATAGCACCTTTGATTCTTTAGCATTTCTTTTTACTAAAGATCGCTATTCTTTATTTCAAAGTCTCTCCATCGATCCCAGTTTTTCACCCTTTTGCCTCCTTAGCTACCTCAGCGTCACTGCCATTCTTTCACTTTATCTGTACGCTGAGGGACTTGCTTTCCTTCTTCATCCTTCTTTCCTTGAATTATCAGAGCTCACTCTCTCTTCCTTCCTCTAGCTTTCCCAGGGTAACATTCCCTGTTAGCATTTACTTTTTTATTAGTGAAGTTGCCCACAAGTCGTTTTCTATTATCTAAGCTCAGTTGTCAAATCAGTGTTGTATATATATAATAGGCAACTAACAAATATTTACTTAAATGCTCAGTATTTCAGTAGCATGCCTTCATTTTCTCTTAAAACAATAAATCAACCAAGAAAGCAAAAACAAACATAAAGCAGAAGATGCTTCTTATTTCCCTCTTAACTTGGGACTGGAATACTTATTTAATCCCATTAACTCCATGGGGAGGAAAGGAGATTTATACTATGTCAGATCTAATTTAGTGTTCCTTCTATTTTCAACTCTGAATTGAGCATTTCTGCAATCATTAATCCACCGATTTGCTTTTGGGAAAAAGTGAAAAAAAGTTTAGTGAAAGAACAAGTACCTGAAAAAATGCAAAATATATCTGAAAACTCTTCTTAAATAGATAAAATTAGTTTTATGAATAAGGTACATTTGTGGCAACATTTGAATAATAGCTTTAAAAAGGACCTTTAGCCTCTTGCCTTATGAAAATATTAATATCAGCATCATAATCATATGTCTCATTTATGACCAGAGTCAGCCATTCCTTTGCTTCAAAATATTTATGAAAATAAAAGAAATAATATTCAATGAAAAATTCGAAGAATTTTATCTTAGAAAAGTTGAGGACATCTTAAACATTCACTGTAATATTTTACTTCAAAATTGTACAGCATGTATTTTTAATTTGCAATGATGTTGCTGTCATACTTCCCACATTAAAATATAACCATGATAATTATAGACTGTTAAATTGAGAAGTCCCTATTAAATAATATAGTTCCTTTTACCAGGAAAATTAAATGAGTTTCCTAAAGTCACTTTACTCATTTTTGACACAGCTGGGACTATTAATCCATGTCTTTTTAGTGTCCAGTGTTCTTCCATTGTTCCATAGTAACCTCACTAATATAAAAACAACAGAAAATCATAGAATTTGAAGAGAGCAATAAAGACTATGTTTTCCACATCCACTTCATTTTACATATTATATCTTGATTTTCACTGAAATATGAGAAAAAGAAAATAAATACCTGTTTCCAATATTTTTATGCTGCTTATATCTTGGGCAGCATTTGTCATTATTGTCGGTAACTACAGGTATTACAAACCTTTAACATTTCGTGAAGATTTAAACAAAATCATTAGAATTATTGCTATAACATGGTTAATGGAAAATACAGATAGATAATTTTTATTATGATGATTTCTAATATCCAGAAAGGGAAAGAGAGGTTATTTCCTTATTTAAAAGCTGGGTGTTTCATAAGAATTTCAAACCCCCTAAAATGCTTTGTTTCTTACAGCAAAAAAAAACTATTGTTTTTTCTTGTATTCTCAGATTTTCTTAGCAATATATTTATAGTTGGAGTTTTACTTGGACAAATATTTTTGATTCTAAAATTAATGTACCTGGGGAGTAGACAATTTGAAAAATACAGTTAAAACAAACAAAACAATTAACTACTACCAAACAATAAAAAATATGCATGTTAGCTTTACTATTTTAAAAACACTTATTTATATTATGTATTGTTCTATTTTGGATTAACATTTTATTCTAGGCATTTTTCATTAAATGGTATTTAAAAATACTTCTTTAATAAGCAAGTAATAATTTAGTTTATGGATGTTAGTAATTTATTTTGTTTTTTAACAGTTTTATTTTTTACAATGTTTGACAACTTTAAGTGCCAATTTGACCATATTTGTACTTATTTCTATTGAATATGTTTCTGGAAGGGGATTAATGGATAAAAGGAGTGCACACATTTTAAAGGTTCTTGACGTTTACTATGAAATGTCTTTCCAAAATGGACATTCCTGTCCCTTGTCAGTTGTATGATAATGCCCTTTTCATCACATTGAGTATTTATTCATTTTGTAACTAGACATATGACTAGTCATGGCTAATAATTTTCATTTTTTTTTTTGCTTTCTTAGTCTTTTTTTTTTTTTT
>VBSM01001265.1:62973354-63010668 GCA_008086735.1 Cheirogaleus medius
GCAGTTTTGATTTGCATTTCCCCGATGATTAGAGATGTTGAGCATTTTTTCATAAATGGGACCTGATCAAATTAAAAAGCTTCTGCACAGCGAAAGGAACTGTCAAGAGAGCAAACAGACAACCCACAGAATGGGAGAAAATTTTCGCAAGCTACACATCCGACAAAGGGCTGATAACTAGAATCTATATAGAACTCAGGAAAATCAGCAAGGAAAAATCAAACAACCCTATCAAAAAGTGGGCAAAGGACATGAACAGAAATTTTTCAAAAGAAGACAGAATGATGGCCAACAAACATATGAAAAAATGCTCAACATCTCTAATCATCAGTTCATATACTTCTAAATGGCAAAACTAGAAGTCTGACCCAGGTCTGCCTATCTCTAAACTCTATGCTTTTCCACTGATAGAGATAATCAAGATAAGAAATAAAGGAAGGGAGAATTGCATTCCACGAGGCGGAAAGGCATGGACACAGATATGGAAATAGAAATGCGCTTGGCCTTTGGTGAGGAGTAAGGTGCCATGGGAAGTGAGAATGCTAAAAGGCCAAAGTAAAGAGTTCAAGTGAGAGAGGAAAGGGGAATGTCAGACCAACAGGAAGCATCCATAGTATACAAGACCACAGCAGTATAGAAGTATGCAATTTTTAGGAAGGAAAAGAAGCATTTCCTTCTTTACTCATTCTGAAACAGAATTTTGAGAGAGATGGAAAATGTTATATAACAAAGTAAATGTCACATCACAAAGAGCGCACCCCTTTTAGAAAGCGATATTGATGGAACTAAGTGATGTGGCAGAAAGTGAAACATTTTAAGAAAAGATGGTGGCTAAATAAGCAGAAAGAAAAAGTTCCCAGACTGAGGCTGAGGTTTTCTCAGAGTCAGCAAGAAGGAAAGAAGGGCCCTCTATGTTTTCTTAAACCACATAGACATCAGCGTAGCAGCATACCATCTCTCACACCAAACTGCAGCTTACAGCCGTGACACAGAGAGTAAACATATAAATTTATTGTATCTAAAAACTAGTGAATAGAAACAGTTTTGCCAGAAATAGTTACATGGCAGATAATTCAAAATATCCTTATGAAGAAACATTATCATTGAATATCAGTAATTATTATAAACTCATGCCTCCAAGAATGAAAAATGTTTAAAAGGGTAATTATCTAGAAAACATCAAGTCCATCAATTTTCTCAAGCAATTTTTATATAGAAAACTTTATGTATTCAAGACGCATAAAATTTCTAATTCAAAAATTACTTGGTTAAGGAAATTCATTGTTTTATAAAGCTCACTACAGTACATCAATTCAATAACTAGATCTCATTTTAGTTACTAATAATTGGGATTCTCTAAGTTCACCTATTTCTTCAACAAATATTTATTGTAGATCTATAATATTCCAGGTACCTCGCTATACAGATAAATAAGGCATAGTCATTACTCTCAAGGAACTCATAATCTCACAGGAAAATCAACATGTGAATATGTTTTAAAGTGAGAAGTGCTACAACAGAAGTAGTTATAGAATGGTATTTAAGTAGAGACAATGACAGGGCTAGCTTCACTAAGGGTATGGGGAAAGGCTTTACAATGGTCTAACATTTGAGATGAATCTTGGAGGAGTTCATGATGATGTGGATGGACACCAAAGTTATTCCAGCATTAGGGAGGAACATTTACAAGGACATAGAGAAATTAAACTTTAAAAAACGCATGAATATAGGGAAACTTCCCAAGTTCCATATTGGCTGAAAATTACAATCCATTCAGGGAATGAGACTGAAGGTTAGGTCATTTATGTCATAGTGAAATCTTTCTGATATATAGCATAGATCTTTTAGAGTATAAAAAGCAAGAAATAGACTCACAGTGCTCGAGTATTTATTCATCTTTGCTAATCCATCCTAGTAGGTTAGTGGAAAAATGAAAGTTTTGAAGCCAGACACACTACCTGAGCCTGGGCTGTTACTTGATATAAAACTGTGATAATAATATTTATCTTGCACAGTTATTAGGAAGACTGAAGGAATAGCAATATGTATCACTAACGGCATGAAGCCTAGCACATAGTATGTGCTTATTCTGTTGCTCAGCAAATAATGTGTTGAGCATCTAGTGTATGTGATGCTGTTGGGAATGCCATGAGAATATAAAATAACCAAGGTGTTGGTTTCACAGAGCCTACATTCTAGTAGCCTAGGAAAGATGTTTCATAGGAAGTCACATTTGTAGCTGAGATATGAATGGGCACCAAACAAGTGAAGATTGGAAGAAAAAGAGTCCAAATGAAGAGTCTTATGGTCAAAATGAGCTTGTTGAGTTTGAGAATGGAAAGAAAACTGATGTGACTGGCAGGAGGACAGAGTGGTGAGCAAATGAGAGAATGGCACAAGAGATCCAAGAGGTATGGGCATATAGAAACTTTGAAAACCAGAGTAAGGAGTTCTATTTCTATCCCAAGCTGGGATATAAGCAGAAAAGTGACATAATTTGATGTACAAATGAAGAAGATAACTTTAGCTATATTATTTGTACTTTGCAGCTTTGACACACATCATCAATATTTTCTAGCGCTGTCTTCTGTGGAAGAACCAATAGTCATTTCTATTTGTACAATAACTTGCTAAAACAACCAATACTGAGCCTTAAAACAAAACAAAACACTAGTGTGATTTAATTAGTCTTCTGTGACAGGCAGCAATGTTCTGGCCAGTCTTCAAAAGACAAATTATTGCTGGACCAAATTGTTAAATCAGATAAGATGTCGCAGGATCTTGAATACCATTATTTCTGCAGGTTGGAAAATAAGCTTAATTTCAATCTTTCTGATTTTTGTCTTTTTCTAATATGCACCCCACAATAGTATCAATTGGGTGGCTTTCATTTTGTTTAATGATGCCCCAAGGATCTAAACATTTGATTCTCTTTCAAAAAGGATAAGCAATTACGAGAAACACTTTCAATTAATTTATTCAAATTCAAACTGGCACTATTTGTGAGATAATTTGGCAATATTTGGGAGATAATTCTAAAGGAATTAATTTGAGGTAATGACAAAGTACCTGACCATAATTTGATTTACTAAATATTTTAACTTTAGCAATTTCTAAAAGGGCAAATATACTCTTCCTTTTATGAAGAGAAACTTTTGGAATTTTCTTCTCGTCCTTTTCCATTAATTAGCACACAAATACAAAATTGATTTTATGAGAGTCAAATTATAGTATGAACCAGTTTATATGCCTCAATCCTTTTCTCAACATCAAAAAATACTATCTTAGCATTATTACGAAATTATGACTTTCTCAGCTACTTCAATGTTTTCTTTTATCTGTTTCTTTCTAATGCAACAATATTACAAGTGGATGCTCTATTACAATAATCTTCTTTTAGCACTAAATACAAGTTCAAATACTACAGTGTAGGCCTACCAGGAGAGGGAGTATGTGGTAAGCTCTGTACTATAATTTGAAGGTACTTTGAAGGAAGACCTCTGGGCATCCTATGACTCTTGAGCTTTTGCTACTAGAAATGTGTTTCTTTAGCTTAAGGAAAGCATTCTAAATATTCTCTTTTATACATCTGAATTGGTAAAGTATCTTAGTTTGAATTATTTATCTGAATACTTTGACCCGTAGTTGCTCAGTGGCATGAAAAGAATAAGAGATTTGATTATGAGGTAATGATAATGGCTAACAATTATATAGTCCTTATTGTGTACCATATATCATTTTAAGTATTTTGAGGGTATTAACTTAAGACAAACAATTACCTTGTGAGATAGATATTTTTATTCTCATTTTGTGTGAACAAACTGAGGCCCTGAGAGTTTAAGTAACTTGTACTAATTATACACATACTAAGTGACAGAGCCAAGATTTGGACCCAGCCATTCTGGCTCTGATCCCAGGTTTTTAACCAGTACTCGATACTGGAGGTTACGTTGGCCATGGAGAAGGGGAGAAGTGCAGGTCCAGAGAGGATGCTGCAAGCAGCCGGGGCATATCATGAGATGCTGGTTGCTGAAAGTGCAAGGAGCCTAGAAAGTAGGAAGCACAAATGTGAAATGATTTGACTGAGTTTAATATCTAAACAAAGCTGGTAAGTAATTCTTGTTTTTAATACAGCCAAAATAAAATGCATAAAGCATTGCCAATTTCTCTATTATCACTAGAATTAAAAAAAAAACCAAACTTTTCCTTTGCAGAATAATGTATGTCAAAATGACCCCAGGAACATTCAGATAAAATTAAAGAGATATTATTACATGACATCTATTTAGAGATACATCCTTCAATGAATGTAAAGCTTATAACATGTTTTCACAGAAAGAAATACGGAGTTGGGTCTCCATGCCATTAATCAGGAAACATTTTTCCTTACTTGCTTGTATGTATATGATGGATGAATATTGTTGCCCAAGAAAGAACCTATTCATACCTTTCAGCTGGACAGGGAATAACAGTGATCAGTCAAGTGAAATTCAGTTATTTATCAAAACCAAGTACCTTTCCATCTTATTTTTGAATGTTTATTATTTTAATGTGTTTCTGTATAAAGGTAAAGTGATTGCTAGGAATAGGTGAGGCTGTGTACTGAAATAACTTTGAACCAGCCTGAGAGTTTTTAAAATGTAGATAATAATGTCAATGTGTAATAACCGTCATTTCTCTTTCTCAGGGGAACAAATGAAAAAAACCATTTTAGTTGAATATAAAATTAAAAGAACCATTTATTAATTTATATTGATTGTACCTTACTATTCACTAATCCATTCAAACAATATATGTCAAATATTTATCATGTGCTATGTACTATGTTCATGATAAAATATATCTTCATAAATGTTTATATCCTTTTTACGTATCCCTGGAAAACGGGGAAAAAAATAAATTCTATTTTTGCAAAGATTCTCTCATGTAGATCTTAAAATAAGTTTATTCCTTCATAAGAAATTTCTGAATTGCCTTGTTCTAAGCAGATATTCTGGAAAATCTAATCTCTTTTTTAAAAATATGAGATAATGCATATATCAGACTGAAACAGTGTTTGGCACAGAGTAAGCCCTCAGTAAATGTTATTATTTTTTTCTTGGTATTACTGTAATTGTATAATTAAATTACTAAAGAGAATTCCTTAATATCTGGTGATGTGTTGTTTTAATCTTTTTTTGAATTGGTTATTTATAAAAGAATAGCTGTGTAAATGTTGTGGTTACCTTATCTAAATTATACTGGCTTTCTTTCTTTTTTTTTAAACTTCTTAACCTGAAAATTGTTGTGCCTTACTTGAAACATTATTTAATTTCCTCCTTTGTTTGCTTTTGCTTTTGAACATCTCTTTTGACTCTTTTTTTTTTTTTAAATCATGCTTCTTTTGGTCATGGTTACACTGACAAGTTCTTAAGTATCTTCCTAAATTAATTACCATCTATCTCTGTTGAGTGTTACAGCAAATGGTCTGTGCATACTCTCAAGATCATTCAGTGTCTTCATTTATTCATGTGGAAGCATGAATGAAAGACATGAAGTGGTTCCTACAATGGGCTTCTCTAATTATATTTGTAAATCCTTTCAAAGCCACATAATGTAACTACACGTATTCAGAGCCACTTAAAATACAAATAATGTAGACAAAGTAATTCAACTTAGAAATATTTTTTAATTAAGAAAAGTCCAAGCAATTATGTACCTGTGTTGGATTTTATTTTCACCTAGCAAAGAAAAACAAATTTTTTGGCAAAGTATCATTTATGAAGATACTCTATATTTAATCTTCTATAGATTTAATGTTTATTAGAGGGTATGATATAAATTATTATGATGATAAACACAATGAGAGATGATAATTAAAAAATGCAGTGGATGCCTAGAAATCAAAGTGGTGTAAAATGATGATGAAGATGAAGGTGTGAAGGACTGGCCTAATCTGTATCATATGAGAAGACAGTCTTGAACTACAGCTCAGAAAAAAGGAATCCTTGTTTCTTTTTAGTAGTTTAAATTATACAAGTAATCCTTATAAAATCCTGAAACATTAAAAAGAAACTAAAAGTCCTCTTTGAGCTCTACCCCATTCTAGTTATCTCTGTGCCTTCGTACTATTTGTTTGTTCTATTTTTCAAGTAAAAAGTGGTTCATAAACAACCTCAGTAAGATAATAGCTCTCAGAAAAATGTATAATTAATATTTTATGTTCATCTCATTCATCCATTCTATTTTAAATTTTTTTCAATTTTTAATTGTTTTTATTCACCTTCATTGAAGTATAATTGACAAATAAAAATTGTATATGTTTAAAGTGTACAAATTGATGTTTTGATGTAAGTATACATTGTGAAATGATCACAATTAAGCTAATTAACATCTATCGCCTCACATAGTTACCATTTCTTTTTTATTTTTGTGGTGAGAACACTTAAGATCTACCCTTTCAGCAAATTTAAAGTATATAATACAGTATTATTATCTATAGTCACCATGCTGTACACAGATCTCCAGAACTTTTCATCTTGCATAACTGGAATTTCATACCCTTTGACCAAAATCCCCTCCATCTTTGCTTCTCTTAGCTCCTGGAAACCAGAATTCTAATCTCTGCCTCTGTAAGTTTAATAGACTATGTTTCCACATGTAAGTGAGATCATGCAGTATTTGTCTTTCTTGTCTGGCTTTTGTATTCTAAGTTTATCCATGTTGTCACAAATCACAGGATTTCCTTATTTTTATGGCTGAATAATATTCCATGCTGTGTATATCACATTTTTAAAACTATTCATCTATCCATAGACACTTAGATTATTTCTATATCTTGGCTATTTCTATATCTTGGCTATTGTGAATAATGCTACAATAAACATGGGGGTAAAAATATCTCTGTGAGGTGCTGATTTCATTTTCTTTGGGTATACACCCAACAGAGTGATTGCTGGGTGATATGGTAGTTCTATTTTTAATTTTTGGGCAAACCTCTATATTGTTGTCCATAATGACTACCAATTTACATTCCTACCAACAGTGTACAAGGGTACCTTTTCTTTACATCCTAGCTAATACATGTTAATCTTTTGCCTTTTTATAAATAGCCATTCTAACAGGTGTGAGGCAATATCTCATTGTGGTTTGCCTATTTTTTAGTTGGGTTATTTGGGGTTTTTCGGTTGTTATGAGTTTCTTAATACATTTTGTATATCAATCCATTATCAGAAATATGGTTTGTGAATGTTTTCTCCCATTCCATAGTTTGCCTTTTACTCCATTGATTGTTTCCTTTTCTGTAAGTCTTTTTTTAGTTTGATACAACTCCATCATTCATCCATTTTTTACTTTCTTTTTTGTTTGCTAGCCAATTTGTTTGCTAGCCAATTCACCTTTTAAAAGGTGAATGAGACATTAATGACAAATTGACTGCTCCGATATCAATTTCTTTCCTGAACTCCATTCGTCTGTCTCTTAACTTCTGTTGGACATTGCCACCTAGATGTCCAGACACCACAATCTTCATAAAATCTTATCCATCCATCATTCGCTGCGTTTATTAGAGTGCATACCTTTCAGTCATGTATAAAGTAAACTTGAAGTCATTTTTATAGTGTCTCTCACATTTGCTACATTTAATCAGTCAACAAATCCTGGTTATTCGTATTATGATACTCCCATGGTTTCTCTCTTACTCTGTCTTCTCTTTCTCACTCTTACAGCTTCTGTTTTAAATTAAACCATTATCTTCTCCCTGGATTATTATAATAACTTTTTTATGTGTACCATCTTTACACTAGTCTCTCTGGACTTTAATATTTCCATGCACAGTTAAAATATTTTTCTAATTTTGGTGTGTATATATATATATATGTTCATATACATGTTATCTACATATGTCATGTCATATATAATCTTTCTGTTTAAAATAAAATAATACTTTTTCCATACTGTAACTTCCAAAATTCTTTTCTCATCAGCTTCAAATTCGCCCATACAGGATGCACAGTCACACCTCTGTGCCTTTATCCATGCTCTTCTTTTTCACTGGAAATACTTTAACCAAGTTTTTAAACTAACAAATAAAAGATCTTGCTCTCTTTTCAGGACTGGTCTCACTTTTACACACAGAATGCATCATGCAATGATCTATGTTCTGACAGATCTGTTTTGATCCTCTGTCATAGGAAACTAGTGATATTATGTATCACTTGTTGGTCTCTCCAACTCTATTCTCCTATCAGACCTGGACATCAAAGACTTTATATCTATATGCACATTCTTCTCTATATCTCAGGGACACAGCAGTCTGCTAGCTGAAATTAGGTAGGTACTAACTTTGTGAGTGAATAAACATTTTGTGTCAAAGTGTTTTATATACTACATAATTCAATGTTGTCAGTTTTAGTCATTTTTGAAGAATTCCCTTAAATGAAACCAAAGCTGTAAATTTTGCAAAGTTGTTTCTGCAGTCAGCTGATCCTGGATGGGTGAATATATAAAACAGACATCTATTTAAATAGACATCTATGTTTCTATACCCAGTGAGAGAACTGTTCAGAAACATCATGTGAACTCAGAGAACAAAGAATGTGCGTGTTAAATGTGCACTCCCAAACCACCACCTGTTCTTCCTTTAGATTAGATAGATGGTTACAGTAAATGTAAGGTGTGATTAAAATTTAAAGACAACCTCTAGAATAAATGAGTAATTAGAATGTACCATTTGTTGAGTAAATTTACTTCTGGATTCTGGGAAAGTAACCAGAAATCCTAAGATGTATTGTGCCTATGTTTTCAAGGAGAGCATCTACATATAGTATATAAAATCCTTCTGTTGTTTCCTTTTTGGGTTGGTTTATTTTAAGGTAACTTAATTTCCATGGGTACTTTACTGTAACATTTAAAAATATCTTGCATTTTTAGAGCACTTTAAAAAGTTCAGCAGGTATCTTTGCTTATATTGTTGTATTTTAATAAAATAATGACCCTGGGGAAGAAAGCTATGCATTATTGTACCCATTTTCCAGGTGAGGAATGATACACGCAGAAAGCGTGTTTGTCTGAGACTACCAGAGCTAAGAAGTGGTAGATGATCTAGATCTACTTTATGTCTAGTTCCTCTTCATAAAACTATATTGGCTTCTCAGCAGTTAACAGTACATACAACAATTTTGGAGATAAAATCTTTAGTTCTAAACAGCTTTGTGTGGGGCACACAAAAGTGTATTTATTGCAAACTCCTAACACCCTTAGCTAAAGTTTGAAAAGCTGAATTTGTAATAGCTAGGATATTTTACTCATGCTAGCCACTACTTACTTAAGTATTTGTATTCTAAATAAAGGAATCTAGGTAGGATCAAAGCCAATGCCTTCTGCATTATAGGGTTAAAACAGCATCAGTTTTTTATCTTAAAGTTCTGGAGATCAGAAGTCTGGGAGGGGTTCTCATTGGGCTAAAAATCAGTATATCAGTAGGGCTGTGTTCCTTTCTGGTGACCCTAGGGGAGAATCTGTTTCCTTGTCTTTTCTATCTTCTAGAGACCATGCGCATTTTTTGGCTCATGGCCCCCTTCTTCCATCTTCAGAGATGACAGCATTGAATCTCTCTGCGTCTTTTTTTCATAGTCGTGTCTCCTTCTCTGACCACAGCTGGTAAAGATTGTTTGCTTTTTGGGACTCATGTTATTACATTAGGCCCACATGGACAATACAGGCTAACTGCCCCTTCTCAAAGTCTTTAACCTTAATTATATCTGCAAAGTCCCTTTTGCCATGTCAGCTGGCATATTCACAGGTCCCAGGGATTAGAACAGGGACATCTTTGTGGCATCTACCATGCTTTCTTATCAAAATAGATGGATAAATGGCTTTAGGAAAAAGGGTTAAAAGCTCTGTACAGAGGAGGCAGTCAACAGAGGATTTCAGTTTTTACTTTGTTAGTAGATCAAATAAGATTCAAAATAAAAATAACTTTGATTTAATTGTATATAGTCAATATCATACCAAGGGAAGAAAAGTTATACAAGATAATCATTGTAATATCACCTACTCTTAAGGAAATGTCTGTTAATATTAGGAAAGTTCTATTCCATTCTTACAGCTGATGTTTAGGGAGTCTGTTAAAAATGTACATTCCCAATCTCCACCCACCACATATGCTGACTCAGGAGGCTTTTGATGGGACTTAGAAGTTTCTATTTTATAATAACAAGCACGTCAAGAGATTGTGAAGTCTGTGTCCAGCACTTTAAGAAATGCTGCTGTAATGATTATTTCTTTACCACTGAAGCTACAACAACTTAATCACTCTCACTGGTATTTGAACTTCTGACTCAGGAGAGCATTTATTATTCAAAACTGACATTTTGTATAAGATAGCAGAAAACAGAGTTTTAATTGAGGATACACAGAATGGTCGGGGCTTATGAAAAAGTATTTTTTAAATCAGTGGCTACAATTCTTGTATCATTTCAGGATTGCATACAATTAAAATGAGTTGAATAATTATAAGTTTTGTTTTTTATTCAAAAGATAGTCATTGATTGCCCATTATACACATAAAACTGGGCCAAATGCTATGGGAGAATCAAAAGAGTAGTCTCAGTAGTCACACCTTTAGAAAGCATATTCAATCTTATCCACTGTGCTTCAAAGCTAGTGAGAAAATAATTTATTTATGTTAATGGTAAAATGAAGTTAATATAGCTCATCAATTACAAAAAATTGTTTTAATATAGTTGTATTCAGTTTACAATAAATATAATACAAATTGAATGACATTTTTCTAATGCTAATGTTAAAGCCCAGCTCTGAAACTTTCCCGGACAGACAAGTCCAGTGGTTCCAGTAGAAATAGATTAACTTTTTAACATAAAATTGAGAACAATTTTCCAGTGCACAGCTCACTATTCATCTGTATTGCCAATAATAACGGCATCCTCAGAGATAAATTCGTTATAAATTTTGTCTTAGTGCACTAGCACTTGTTATTTTATCCAAGAGATGCAGCCATACTCACAGTAAGAAATAATATATAAGTCAATTTAGGGATTCAGCATTTGGAAAGAAAAATTACTTTTATAATTTCTATTACTCTTACCAATTTAAAATTGCAGTATGGCCAGTCATGGTGGCTCACACCTGTGATCCCAGCACTTTGAGAGGCTGAGGCAGGAGAATTGCTTCGCTTGAGCCCAGGAGTTCGAGGCTGCAGTGAGCTACGGTCACACCACTGCACTCTAGCGTGGGTGACAGAGTGAGACTCTGTCTCAAAAAAAACAAAAATGCAGTTATATTATTTACTAAATACTAGCATTCACTAAACAATTTATTTTTAGAATATGTCACATATTTCCTTATAGCAAAATTGAAGTTTTCAAATTGAAAATCAATTTGGATAACTCAGTTAATTTCTCTGATTAAATAATTCTGATCTATCCCCTATGCTATTAGAATAAATTCTAAATTCCTAGATGTGGTTGAAAAATTCCACACCATCTGCTCCTGCTCACCTTTCTAGTCTCATTGCAGGCATTTACCTCCACCCAACGAAGTTCTAGCTGTAATTCGGTTGCTGGAAGCCCTGTGCTCTATCCCTTCTCTGCACCTATATGCATGTTTTTTCTGTGCCAGGCACACTCCACTTTTTCTCCAAGTCTTACCTAGATACCTGCTACTTGTTTTCAGGTCTCAGCTTTATTTCCTTAAGGAAGCCATGCTTGATACAACACATCCAGGTAAGGGGCCCAACCTACATGTTCTAATGACTTCAGTGCAACTTGTCATCTTACCTTTCTCACTGCATTGTACTTGCCTACCTCGTCCCTACATCATAAGTTTGTTGAAGGTAGAGCCCAAGAAGAAATTAATGGAAAGAAGTGCTGTCATATGTACTGAAATCACAGAGGTGACTGAGACTAGGTGCTTGACTCCTATAGCTCACAAAATAATAAAAAAATATATATATATAAAATGTAAACATAAAGTGTCATGTGGTACGTGTTTAAATAGGGACATGAACAGAGCACTTAAACACGTAAAAGAGGGTGTAAAAATCCAGATCATATCCCTGATCTTCACATTGAAGTTTGAAAAATATAAAGCCAGACTGAACTCCTTTTAAAATTGGTGGGAACAAGGCAGCTATTTTCTTCTCTATTAAAAAAAGTTTTATTCTTTAGTTTTCCTTTCTGTAGAACTTTGAAGGTGCTTTTATCCACCCACTAAGAAATTTATGGATAGTAAGATGGCAGCTCTCAATGTACTCTCTCATTTTATTCCACATTCATCTCATATGAAAGAACTCTATTATATTTATTTTGAGTTTTCCCATTTTATTTAAAAAGTAAGTAAATTAATTAACAAGTAATTTAATTATTAATTAAGTAATTTAATTTTCAAGTAAAACAATTAAGGACACTTAACGTTTGTTTAATTAAGAATTAGAAAATATTAAAAACACAGTATGTGTAAAATATTTATTGTATTTAGAAATTTTATCATTAAGCCCATCTAAAAATTAGCCATATCAAATTATAAGATCAATTGAATATAGTTTCAAAGGCAAACATTTTAAGTACAAAAATGTATCTAATATTTTTAAATGCATATGGATTTTAATGTGTTCCTGGATTTTTTTAATGTGCTTATATTCAAAGACAGAGATTCTTAAAAATCATCTATATATGCAATGAGTTTGAAGTTAAAGTTTATATTTGAAGTAGAATTATTATTTATCTACAAGATGTACAAAGCATGGAGAATGGGTAAATATGTGTGGAATTGGATAGTGAGCACTTTAAATATTTGTTTCTTCTATTTAATAGTGAAACATTCTACCAATTTATTACAATCATGTTTATTAAATGTGTATATATTTCATTTTGATAGACTGCATATCCCATGGTATGCTAACATTTTGCCATGCAAATAACTCAATTTTACCATGAATTTTACCGATGTTGGATTAAGGATCAATTTTGCAAAGTAGATGATTTGTGTGCGTTTGTTGCAGGGGAAGAAGTGATTTTAAATTTATTCAAGTAGTCATGCTAGGTCTCTGTAAATTAACAGCTACTATATTAATTAGAAACCTATCTGCCTTAGGATGATTTTTGTATTGACTTAGTTGAAAGAAAAAGGAGGAGGAGACAACCTATGAAGATAGCAATAATACTGTGTCCAAATACAGGCTATATTATAATGCATCATTGACAAAAATTATTAATGTCTATGTAGTTGGACCACATGGTTTCAATTTGCCCACAAATTTGAAATTGTCCGCATAACCAGTAAACCTAATTATTCTAGCATTTCAATTAAGGTATGTATGCTACTTAGAATGCCTGTACACATTGTATTATCATAGTTATTACTACTGGGAATTGAAAGTGTATATCTAAAGGAAAACCTACGTTCCAAGTTCAAAAAAAAAAAAGCATATTGCAAGAAGAAAATGAAAGGTTACTTTAGTATCACTATTTGGCAATATTAAACAAATCTTTTACTGCATGAAAAATAAAACAAATGCTGATTCAAGCAAGAAGCTCAATTGTAAAATCAAAACCTTAGTAGCACTAGGCTATCATCTTACAGATGAAAGTATTAACCTTCTCTTCTTAATCCTCAGAGACTTGTAAAGAATTGAAGCTGTAAGTGCCTATGTAAAAAGGGAAATCTCTGCATGGAGACCGTTTTTAAAGTACTAAAAGAGCTCCTTGGGGGATATGTTCTTACAGTAGCTGGCAGGCAGAAGGTTTATGTTCTTTTCAAGATTTTCATTATAGCTGAAACTCAGGAAAGATAGTCAATTAATAGCACATGCTTTGAGTTGATTTCTACTTTCAAGTAATCAGGTATGAATTAATGGTGATGTAGAGGAAATTCCCATGAAATATTGCTTCCCCCTTGTGCTGGTACTGTCTTTGTAAAAAACTGTCTAACCTTTATTTATATGAAAAAATGGAACATTTTATGTGATTTTTGTGACCCAGTTTAATTTTTAACTAAAATCTTCTGCACATTTTGAATTCTGTAACAATTTAATTACTTGAGTCATCTGCTTATTGATATCATCAAAGAATAATAGTTCTAAACATTTAGGATTCACAGCACAGTTTATTTGCCAGTAGATTTTTTTTTTTTTGAGGAGGAGGTGGAAAAAAGGAGTTTATTAATTTGCCGGTAAATGAGGAGGATGGAGACTATTGTCTATGATGCCGTCATCCTACCAATAAGCAGAAATACAGAGCTTTTAAAGGGGTGCCATTTAGCTTCAGGCAATTGCAATTCAATTTCAGTCCATTCCATCTCCAGGGATGACCATTCTGTGACATCCGCCCAGACCTCCATGACCTGCACCCACCTGGTCTGGGTGGGGCTGAACCATCTCCTGTAGCACAAAAAACAAAAGACATTACCCTGCCCCTCCCAACCACTGTCCTGAAGCAGGGATGTAGGTGTCAGTTCCCAAAAAAGAGTGGTGGATGTTTTAAAGAGACAGAAAATATTTTTGGCATTTTTTTTCTTCAGGTCATTTTTCTGTTACATATTCCCAACTGTCAATATTACCCTTCCATATCTATGGGAGGAGGGGTGTTACAGTCTTTGATCTACTTCCTGCTGAATTAGGACGACATTTTAGATGGAAAGTTTATGCTTGCGTATGTCATTTCGAATTGTCAGTAGATTTAATAAGCTAATTGCCAGCTTTAGAGTTCTTCTCTTGCTTAATTTTTAATAGAAAACTTTAAGATAACAGAACTTGACACTTAAAAATTTTATATCTGGCATCATATTCAATTCATCCCCAATAGGAATTTAATTTAATGTCTTTTACATGTTTTCTTAAGAACAAGATCTATAAGGATCATTAAACATTAGAATCATTATTCAGTTAATCTTAGTATTTCCTATAATCTTGAATCCAGAAAACCTATGTCTCTATAATCCTTGATTATCTATAATAATAGGTAGGAATGGCTTACCATGTGCTGTCTTTTATTCTTTCAGAATACAAATACCTCATTTAAAATTCTGAGATCATATACTTTTCTCAACTATGAGAATCTCTTAAGTTACATATTCTGATATTTATACTAGTTCAGTTATCCAATTTTAAAAATGAGAAATTAGACACATTCCAGATATCTTTAGTCCTGGCTTTAGTGATCCCAAAGATATAACTGGTTCATTTGCAAAACGTTACCATTGTTCTTTAATTCTTTCATGTTAGCCTTCTCACATTTATAAAAATCTGTTGATTTATTCAACAAGTTTTGAATGAACACCTGTGAATCTTATAAAATATGTTAGGCATAGGGATGTGTTAATAAGTAAAATAGAGAAGATTCTATTTAAAATGTAGTATATAATAGGGAGTATTAATCATTGGAAAGAATAAGGGAAAATACATTAGCAGTTACACTGGTAATGGATATGTAAAGTGTTATAGGTAATACACAAAACAATTTTGTAACAAATAATGAAAGTAAAAATGCACATGTATTTCCTATGAACCAGCTGTTGATACCTACTCTAGAAAAATATTTGCACAAGTACACAGGAGGCAGTTTCAGTATTTTGCTGCAGAAATGTTTGTATTAGAGAAAATGTGGAAACAAACCAAATGTCCTTCCATCAGTAATGACTTAAAAAACTATTTTGTATCCATACATTGGAATACTATGCGACAATATTAATGAATAGGATAAAAGTTTATTTTGATTTGTAAAATCAAAATGTGATACCTTATATGTAAAAACAACTATACAAAAGAATCAAGGTATATACAGGTGTGTGTTTATGTGTCTGTAAATGCACTGGAAGAAATCAGGAAATGTGTACCTGAATTGATAACAGTAAAGTGTAGAGAGAACTGGACATGTGGGTGGTGGCAGAAATGGACTTTAATATTATCTCTCATATGATAGTATAATACTTGTGTAATTAAAAATCAGTAGCAAAAATAAAATTCAGTATGATGAATTCCATTATAGAAGCATGCATAGGTTTAACATGAGTGAATAACAGAAAGTTTCTAACTTTGGTACTTCCAGGATAGGGAAACAGTTTGTATTATTGAATTCAATGATATTCATTAAGTCCATGCATAACCCTGTATGTGTTACCTTCAAAAGTATGTTTTATCAATTTGTACTTTAACAAAAGTTTTCATGGAGATATGATAGTGGGTTTGTGCAGTTTTCCCATGGCAAAACTTCCAACAATGCCTTTAGATAGTGTTTTCCTTAAAGTCCCTGAGAGGCTAAACATCTACTCTCCTCTCTGTACAGACCCCACCTTGCCCAATACTGCTTCCTCTTTGGCTTCCTTTTCCCACAACTCTGAATCTCATGCAAACCCCTCCTACCAAAAGCAAAGTGTATGGATGCCACATATGACCCTCCCACTACAGTGTAATTTTGGAATTGAAGTATCCTATTCCCTAGTCTACCACTTTTCTCCTGAGGAAAAGACCTCCCTGGAATTCTGGCAACCGAAACTCTTCACCTGTTATGCATTGTGCCTGCTGAACACTGTACTAGGTGCTGTGGATACCAAATGAATCAGATACAATCCCATCTTGAAGAAGCTTAATTTCTAGGAGTGGGAGATAGGCATGTTGACCAAGAAGTGCACTAACACTGTACAAATGTAGAGACAGAAGTATATGAAGAGGCATTGATCGCAAAGGGAATGGTTAAATGTAAATGACAAGGATGGAAAAAGTTTCATTAAAAAGATGATAGTTTAAGTGAATTTTGAAAGAGCAAGTTATGCTTTTTCTGGATCCTGAAAAATGAGCTGAACAGTCCCGCCAAAGAGAAGATTTTTGAAAAACCATAAGGTGTTCAAATATTTCAGTTTTGCTAGAGAAAGGAAATCTTGGTGAGCAGAAGTAGAGAGAGGGCAATTTTTCCCTTTGTACATCTGCTAGTGAATATTTGGTTATTATATGTGAATATAAATAAATTTTATAAGTCATGTGTTTTTAAAAAACATGTACTCCATTTTCATAATTCATTTGTGCTAACTACAGAATTTATAAATCACAAAATATGATGTTACTGTTAGATAAATATATGTGAAAACACATTGACAAAATTATTGTTTTCACTATTTCCAAAAGAGTGGCATCCAAGTGATCCAATCTCTTTCTAATTTTTATTTATCTTTAGAATAATTTCAAACTTAATAATTAAGCTATAAAAACTTAAGTGCAAACTACCTTTGTACAATCTCTGTAACCCTGGTCAATTAAAGAGAAGGTCGAAGTGATAACCACAATCAAACAATGCACTCTTGATACTTATAACATTAATTGGGCAAAAATAAATTAAGATATCATTCTCCTTATTTTTCTACACCTAGAAACCATTCCTAATTAGCTGCATGATCAGTTAATAAAATATCAACTAATTAAGAAGATACCCAATACAGGAAATAGGCAATGCAACAGAACTAGGAATTTTCTTCAAAAGGAATCTACAAATTCAAACAAAGAAGTAGTTTATTCATCTGTTTCCTCCCTGAACAAACAAGAAGCAAAACTTCAGTCAGAAACTAAGAAAATGTTGGATATTTCAGCAATTTTTTTGTGTAATTGGCCCACCACCTCTTGGACTCCTTTTTGTCTTTCATTTGTAGTATCTCCTTTGAACTTAAAAAAATAACACAGCCATGCAGGAATTTCAGTCTAAACAGAATATAATATTTGAATTGGGACCTGAACGAGGGGAAGAAACTAGCCATGCAAAGATCTACAGACAGGGAATTCCAGGTTCAGGAAATAGCAATTGCAAAGGCCAGTGTAGCTAATGTGCATGAGCAATGGTGATATTCCTAAGTGTTTGGGCCACAGAGGCTGATAGACTGTGTAAGGACTTGTGAATTATGATCAGGAATTCAGATGTGTTGTGTTGTGATCTATATTTATTTGTTTATGTCTCCCATAAGCCTGTCTATATGTTCCATGAGGGCAGAAACCATGTCCACTTTATCTCCCAATATGTAACTATTACTTCACACAGCTCCTGGCATAAAATAGACACTCCATAAATATTTCATGAATAAAATGATAGATGAGCAACCTATTTTATTTAATTTGGTGCTCCCATATATAATGCCTTTTCAAATATGCATTTTTAAAAATATTGTACTATATGTATTTCATAGCTGGGAGCAAGCTCTGCTTAACTCAAGATTTGGCACTTATAATAACAAGAAAGTCTTCTATGAGTATATGTAAAATTCATGTGGGGGCCCAATTATGCCCATGCTTTAAGATAAGTCTATTTCAGCATTGATTATGATGTTTCCCTTCTCACTTAAAACTGTAATAGGCTTTACCCATTTTCTTGATAGTTAATAAACAAGTATTTCAGAAGATTAAAGAGAGTGGTAATAGCTGAAAATTGTTCTCACTTGTTTTATTCACTTTAATTCTATATTTAATTGGGGAAGCTAATGCTTTCTATTTCAGTTTTCTATTCGTAATTGTTGTCTTATGAATGCAATATGGTGTTTGACACTTCACGTAAGAAGCACTGAATTTGTACTCTACTTAAGCAACTCTCATAACCTGTTGCTACATGAATAGGCTCTATGCATAGCATTCAAAATTTACCTCTGAATTTCAGCTTTTGAAATTAATTTCTGAGTGTTTTTCCAAAGTGTCATTTAAATTGCCATTCAGCCTGACGTCAGTGAAGCACATCAAGAAATTATGACTAGATGAAACTCTGAATAAGTCATTCCAGGATAATTCTTTCAAATACCCTTAAGCTATAATGAAAGCATATTATTTGTGGAAATAAATAAAATGAAGCTAATATTTAATCATGGAGGGAAATAGCTGAGGTTTTTCAGGATGGAGGAGTCATAAGTGAGGGGAGGATTACAGTTAATTTTCCTACCTGAAGAGGTTCCGAACCTGAATCAGAAAGCATTAGACAACATGTAAAAAATTTTTTTCAGCAGTTCCACTAAGAATATTATGATTTAGTGGATTATTAGGGTTCTCCAGAGAAACAGAACGAATAAGATGTGTATATATAAAAAAAAGAAATTTATTTTAAGAAATTGGCCCACATGATTATGGAGGCTAGAAAGTCCAAAATCTGCAGGCTGGGCTGGCAGGCTAGGGACTAAGGTAAGAACCAATGTCGCAGTTCAAGTCCAAAGGTAGCCTTCTGGCAGAATCCCTTCTGGTGCAGAGATGTCAGTCTTTGTTCTATTAAGGTCTTCGGTTAATTGGCTGAGGACTTCCCACATAATGGAGGACAATCTGCTTTACTCAAAATCCATCTTTTAGAATGTTAATCTCATCCCCAAAACACCCTCAGAGAAACATCCAAAATAATATTCACTCAATAATATCTGGGCACCCTGATACAGCCAAGTTGACACATCAAATTAACTATCACAAGTCCACCCTATACCAACCCTGCAGCCCTACAGATTTTCTTAAACCATATTTAATCTCCAAATAAAGACAATAACAAAGCCATACTTTGGCCTAACGTGATACAACTATTCTGCATAAACTGAGTAACCCTTTCCCCAGAAGAGAATGCAAAGTCCTTGGGTGATGTTTACTCTTGATATGCTGTAGTTCAAATACTATCATGTAAAGTTAATGATACTTAAATTTTGATATAAAGTCAGTATATCTTATGATACATGATAAAAGAATGAAAGGATGAAGAAAACAAAGATTTTATATATAAATATATAATATGTAAATATATATACACACACAAATATATTCACACCCAAATAAGAAAGACATACTTATGACCTTTATAGTGGTTGTAGCTAGTGTTTATACCTATCTTCTTGTACTACCCATTGCATGTTGCCTTTATACTCAGAAAGCACCTCATCTCGTAGTTGTTTTTACCTGGTGTGGTGACCCATATTGTTACTCCTGATAGGTTTGGGCCATTAGAATTCTGCCCAGATTATGTTGTAGTTTTCCATTGACTTTAATCACAGGGAAAGGTAGTGCTAAGAGACACCCTATGATGTCCCCTGTATTTCAGACCTACTCCTCTTTACCTCCTTTGTAGAGCAGCAGTTGAATTACCCCTTGATAGTCAGGATCAACTACTCTAGCCAGCATAGTAATTCCTTTCTCGCCTGTTGATTTGGAGGTGTGAGGAGTCCAAAGTGGCCAGGTGACAGTCTAACTTCTACTTCAATGGTATCATTGCTACCTGGTAGAAGCATTCCTTCCTTTGAAACTAAGACCTCTAAACCAGCAGAACAGAACATAAGATCATGGGGACAGGAAACAGAAATATTGCTAGTGGGTCACTAGGATTGATACTGAGTGGTGCTACTCCCATTTCCACCCCTTGATTCCTGGACCCATGCATCCTGGCTATGGGAGAAACAGTACCATATATTGGATGCTGATTCAGAGCATATACAGTCTCCTGATGAGCCTTACTCCAGCCCCACAAAGTATTGCCTCATAGCTGGCACTGCACCTAAGTCTTCAAAAGGCCATCCCACCATTCTATTAAACCAGCTATATCAGGATGGTGAGGAACATGTGAATTTCATGAGCAAGGGCCAATTGGAATACCTTATTTGCTATGAAGTGAGTTCCTTGATCACAAGCAACGCTGTGTGGAATTCCAACCATCATCATGGACTGTGGTGAGATCCTGAAACTTCTGTGTTTTAAAAAAATCTCTCCAAAGTGGAGGTTAAGGAATGACTCAAATTCTGGTCTGTATTTAACCTCCTTTCTTCCCCAGTGAGCTTCCTTAAATGACTCTCTGGCAGGAAATGTTGTTTCCCCATGAGATTCTGGGGAATGATTTCTATCACTGTGTCCTATTTCATGAGTACCCACCTCAGAGTAGATAACAAGTTACAAGTTACAAGTAAGCCACAGTTACAAGTAACCCAGCCCCTTGGAAGCAGGTGTCTTCTCTGAAGCTTCTGTGGTCAGCCCTACTATTGCACTACGATATCCTCCACACAGGTCATCGCAATCACTGTGGATTCAGTGGATTTTATGCAGACTGGAAAGCCCTCTCTAGAGAGCTTTGTAAAGTCCTATAGCCTAAGCTCCTCCCCCACAGTAATAGTACTTCTAAAACCACATTTCTTATACTGGCGTCTTCAGCGAGACTAGAATTATTTAAAATCATGGAATGCAAAGATTAGCATATGATCCTCAGGAAGTTCATTTGAGTCAATGATAAATAATTGAAAACACTGCTTTCTTAAGCAAATAGAAAATTATGAAGGAAAATGGTAGTATTGCATGCACTTATTGCTGAAATTAGTGATTTCAAAAAAAAGTCCTCATTCTTGGCCACTGAGAGATGTGATGGCAAATCTGGAGAGAGAAGGGGGATGGAAGAGTCTGATCTGTTCACTGTTTTCTGCTGTTATGGTATTTCCTTTGTAATATTTGAGAGGCAACACGTAAGGAAAGTCAAGAAGAAATTTGGCTTCAATTAGAAGCTCCTAGAAAACGTGAATATTTGTATCACACAGTATCCAAATATCTGTATCTCTAAAACATAAGCTCCATGAGGTCAAGTACTTTTTCTGGCTCGTTTATTAAGTCTCAGTCTCTAGCACTGTACTACCCAGGATGGTAGCTGTGAGCCACATGTGGATATAGAGCACTTGAATTGTGGCTAGTCTGAACTGATATGTGCTGTAAGTGTAAAATGCACATCAAACTTTGAAGACTTAGTATGAAGAAAATAATGTAAACTATATAATTAGTAATTTTTATATCGATTACATGTCAAATTGACATTTTGGATATATTGGGTTAAATAAAACATTATTAAAAACAATTTCATCTGTTTCTTTTTTCTTGTTTCAATATGGCTACCAGAAAATTTTAAATAACACACATGGCTTACATTACATTTCTCCTCAACATAGCTGGTCTAGCATATATTAGGTCATCAAGTGTGAAATGTCCAATTTCCTTAAGTACTAAGTTGGACAGGTATTGTCTCTGACATTTTCGCTTTGACATTTCTTGTTTTATTTTTATTGTAAAGGTACATCCTCATTCTTTAAAATGCATGGTTTATGGCTTGTGATTATCTTTCAAATTTATTTTAGAGCAATTTTTGTGAAACCATGGATAAGTCAAAAATTTATATTATTTTTTAATATGAGTTCTGTCGTGGCCAGAACAGCCGGAAATATCAGCAAAGTGTTTGGGAAGGATGTAGCTAATGAACGCATAGTATGTTGATGATTCCAGGAGTTTTGTTCTGGTGATTTTATTCTTGAAAGTGAGCCACAAGGGCGACCTGAGACCAAGGTGGATAATGATGAGCTGATAGCTGTAGTGGAAGAGAATCCATCTCAAGCTATGTGTGAACTGGCAGCACAGTTTGATGTTACTATTCCAAAAATATTGGACCATTTGAAACAAATGGGCAAGGTAAAAAAGCTGGATGGATGGGTACCCCATGAATTAAATGAGTGTCAGAAGTGAAATTGCCTCCAAGCTTGCCTTTCTTTGCTGTCACAATATAAAGGTGAACCATTCCTACATCGTATTATTATGTGTGATGAAAAATGGATTCTTTCTGACAATTTCAAGCATTCAACATAATGGTTGGATAAAGATGAAGTGCCAAACACAGTCCAAAACAGAATATTCATCAAAAAAAGCTAATGGTGTCTGTTTGGTGCTCCAGCGCTGGTATTATCTACTATAGCTTCAGGTAACCTGGTCAGTCAATTACAGCAGGTGTCTACTGCAACTAATTGGACAACATGATGAGGCTGCTTGCGATTAAACAGCCAAGACTGGTCAATAGAGACAGGCCAATCCTCTTGCCAGACCACATGTCGCAAAAAGCAACGCTGCTCAAACTACAGAAGCTGGACTTGGAAACTTTCTGTTACCCACCATATTCACCAGACCTTGCACCAACTGACTACCACTTCTTCCAGGCTTTGGACCACTTCTTGCAAGGAGAAATATTCAATTCTCAACAAGCTGGGGAAAATGCCTTTTGCAATTTCATTGCCACTCACTCTCCACACTTCTTCACTGCTGGCATAAACATGCTACTGTTAAGATGGCTAAACTGTTGATTGTTTAGGTGCATACTTTGATTAATTATACTGCTTCTTGTTTGAGATATAACAAACTAAACTTTTCATTCCAAATTGGACATTTCCTATTTAGTGACCTATAGTTTACACTCAATAAATATTTGTTGAAGTAATGTTGAATAAATGACTTTATTATGGATCATTGTTCTGTACTTTCTCCTGAAGAAAAGATGATGGTAGAAATAAGAACTTATATTACATAAAACAGGTTTTCAAAAGTGTGATCAATCATTGTGTTAAGAAGGCAATATTTAGGGTCTAACTACTTAAAAGTGAGAATTAAGTAGATAGCATCCAGCTCACTTCTTAGATAAAGGTGTGGTCAGCTCTGCTTCTACTTAAGAATTCCGGCTGTGTGCATTACCTAACCCTGTGCAAAAAAAAGCAATCATGCTTAGATTTTTGCTATTTTACACTCTTATTTTAACCTAGTATTACAGTTGGTGCAGATGATTAATTAAGCAACAGTACAACTTAAAGAAGAGCAGAACTTGGAACCCCAATGCTAATCTCTAGGAAATGACAGTTTCCTTCACAGTAAACAAATGATCTGAACCAGAGATACAGTTGTCTTTAGCAAAACCCATATGCTCAAAGTGATGATGTATACTCCTGGTGTGAGCGATGACAAAACCTTCCCCCATCATATAAAAATATCCCATAAGCCATCCATTATTTTTGATAGGTCAAATACATTCTATTCAGAGGGGAAAAAAATCTATCCTCCAATATTAATAGTACCTTTGAAATCCATAACCCATTTATAATAATAGTAAGTCTATATTTTTCTAGTCTTGTAACACTAAGGAATTAAATTGCTAAACTAAGGTTAAAACATTTAAGATGGAGTATAAGGATAGGAAATAAGAAAGTTCATGTTTTTTTCTGTTTACATTAAATATGTATTAATTTTTCAGATATTTAATAACAATATGCTTTAAATTTTTATGCCACTTGATATTTTTCAAGTAAATCCTTACTTATGATGCTCTTTAAAATAATGTGATATGAGTGAATATTAATATTTTTCTCTGTTCATACCCAGAGTTAATATGAAGCAGCAAATAACTAATATTTTTGGCTTTGTAAAAATCTGTACTTTGTACACTGTGTAATAACAGAAAATTTACTTAAATTTGGAGCTGAGTTTAAAACCAAGGCTTCTGAAGGCCAAAGGAATGTTTTTTCCAGTATAAAATAATATATAACTCACTGTCTGACAGTTCCTCAGGTTTTAATTTATGAACCGATTATGAAATATTTTCATCAAATAGTCTTTCTATATAAAATATTTCATTTCATTTGTTGTTCATGGTAATAGAGTTGATCCTTGAACAACCTAGGTTCAAACCACACACATCCTCTTATACATGAATTTTCTTTCATCTCTGCCACCCTGAGACAGTGAGAACAATGCCACCTCTTCCTTCTCCTCCTCCTCCTCAGGCTACTCAACATGGAGATGACAAGGATGAAGACCTTTATGATGATCCACTTGTGCTCAATGAATAATACATATATTTTCTCTTCCTTATGATCTCATAACATTTTCTTTTCTCTAGCTTACTTTATTATAAGAAAACATTATATAAAACATATAACATACAAAATATGTGTTAATTGGCTGTTATTGATAAGGCCTCCAGTCAACAGTAATCTATTAGTAGTTAAGTTTTGGGGGGCTCAAAAGTTATATGCAGATTTTTGACTACATGAGGGTCAGTGCCCCTAACCCTCATGTTACTCAAGAGTCAACTGTGTTTGCTACTATTTCCCACTACTTTACTGGTGTGAATAATACAATGTTTAAATGTTTTTAAAGAAAACCTAGAGTGATTTCCATCATCTTTAGCAAATAATACTCAAGACATTTATTTGACTATCTGAGCATAATTTTGGACCATGCAAGGTTGTTCAATACAATACACTTATTACAAAAGGAAAGAAGAGGAAAATGCAGTCTTAAAGGCAGAATGAAATGAGAGAAAATGAGGAAAGCAGAAGATATAGAAGAAAAGGAAATAAATGCATATTCTTAGCGTGACAGAATGCTAAACAGAATGTTTCCGGAGAAGACTAGTATCAAAAGTATGAAAGGTTTTGTGTCTTCAAGATGTTCTTTGCTCACAAATTTTATCAATGATGTTAAACAAATGGAAAACAGAGACAGCATCATTTGTTCCTGGCTATATCATGTATCAGTAGCAACTATGTATAATACTAATCTTCTATGTCTCAGACATTTATTTGGATGAAGGACTTTGGTTTCATTTCAATAGCTAAAATAAAATTAGATGAGGATTATGTTGACTTAGAGTGATCACACTAAAAGAAACAGAGAAATGACCTTAGGTGGTTTTCATTTCTGAGTAAAAGTAGAGTAAATAATTCAATAGAAAAAATCATTCTTTTTCAATCTTATTTCAGTGGAGAAGGAAAATTTGGCTTAAATACACTCTATTCTAAAGGTGGGCACCTTGAAAATAGAATTAGTTCTTTTTGAATTGTTAATACACTTTAAATTGATGCATCAGTACTTTTAATACACTAGAAAACAGTGCATTGACTGATTTTCTCATAAGAAAGTGGGTTTTTGAAAAGATCTCCTATCTTACTTTCATTATAAAGATTACTTAACAATATTTGGTTCATGTATTGCTTCCTATAAGTTATTTAAAATGTTGGAATTTTGAATAACTATTTACATTGATTTTGTCTGTGGGTAAAAACTCATATTGCTGGCCTTCTGGATTAAAAGAGACAATATTTTTCGTATGTCTGGGTAGCAGTATTTATGATTAGGTAGCACACCTATTCATCACTTATTGGCCACCTGGATTCCTTTGGGAAGGTATGAGTAAGGAAGGAAGGAAAGTAGAAGGACTCCCTTTCTTCAGATACACCCAGAAGACTGATATATGGCCACTAGCTGCAATTTGTCTCTCTTTAGAAATGGGATGGCACTTCATCAAAGTGAGATTCCCAGCCAAAACTCTAATTTTCTAAATAAAATAAAAACTTTAAATAAATTTTGTATCCAAACTTACCAACTTTGCCCTTGGCTTGAAATCACTGCCAAATTAGCTCTGAGACAGCACCAAAATATTATGCTAAATTATATGAACTTGCAAATTTAAGGGTCAAAACTGTCAAATATCAGCACTTTCATAAAATTCAACCAAATAGAAGAGCACAAGTAACAAAGATGAATAAGATACAAGTTTGCTTTTAACAATTCTTGATTATATAAGACAGAGAAAATATGTGTGAAAATTTATGGTTTATATATGTTCAGAGAAGTTCCAAAGTGGATTAGCTTGGATTAAGAATGGAATTAGAAGGAAAGACATTCTAAGAGAAGAGAGAAACACTGACAAATATATAAAGGTGGAAAAATGCAGGGTTTACTAGCAGGCTTATAGGAGAAGCATTAACCTGGTGTGGGTTACATGTCAAGAGCAGAGAGTCAAGAATCTAAGTTAACAGTAGACATATGGTAAAGATCTTTAAAATTAAGTGAATAATATTGAAATCTAGTACACAATAGGAACACAATAAATTTTTTAAGTCATAAAAGTCACATAAACTGTCATTAATTAAAAAAAACAAGAATAAGATGATGTGGATATTGGACAAAAGACTAGAAGACACTCAAAAACTAAGAAATAAAATTTAAACTATTGTAGAGAAAAGCAATAAATGTAGGAACAAAGATGGTGGCAAAAGAAATTTTAAAAAATACAAAAAAGGATTTGAGAAACATTGTGAGGAGTCAATTTATAAGGATTAACACATATTTTGCTCTCCTTTTATGGATAAGGCACTGTAAAGTGCTATGAAATATATGTTTGAAAAAGATCTGGATTTGGCCTCCAAGGACCTTAGAGTGTAATAAAGAGGATAATAAATGTAAGTCAATGTTTATTATTATTAATAAATTGCTTGGTGCTCCTAGGTGCTGGATTCTATTGCAGGTGTGCTACATATAGAGGACAGAAAGTGATGTATTACTTGAAAGACACACACGGTAGTGGAGGCTCCTCCTAGAGAAGAGACTAGAGAGGCTTTGTAAAGAAGGTGAAATTTTATTTGGGTTGCCAAATATTTGTAGGCTTTGTACACATCAGGATGACTTGGCATTAATTGGTTGCAGCAGAATTAGCAATTGAATCACTATGTTTCCAAGCTTGGGAAATAACAGTGCTACCTATGAAAATAAAGCATCTTGGAGGGTGAGGTATTTCTCAAAAGGATGATGATGGGTCAGGCATATCCATGTTGAAAGTGAGAGATACCAGTGCAAGTGCAGGGCTCTGAATGCAAGGGTTAATGAACTAGAGAGTCCTGTTCTCATGGTTCCTACAATCCATTCATCATTCCTTCAATATAGTTGCCTTGTACCCACCTGCTATGGAAAGAGATTCTGTTAGCAGAGTGGTAGATGGTAAGCACATGGCATAACACATCATTAGCAAAGATGGTGGTGTTAGGAAGAAAGAGCCTTAGATGCTATTTATATCAGGGGGATCTGACCTAGTCTAGGTGGTCAGGGAAGGAATTTCCAATGAGGGGACATATAAGCAGACACCTAAAGAATGACTTATCCTGTAGATGAACCGGGAGAAGAATATTCTGAGCAAATTAACAGCAAATGCCAAAGAGTGAGAGGGTAGAGTAGGTAAAAAAGATAGAACACACAGGTTTAGATTTATCCTTAAAAAATGGCATTAAATAAGATTATTTTTTGTTTTAAATTGATAAATATATGATGAAGATGTCAGTGGCTCAGCAGTTATTCATAACTGGTTATTTTAAGGGGTCACTAAGGAGAGGTGGAATTTGTTGAAATAGGAGAAGTTGTAATTGGACAAAAGGAAAAATGTATTAGAGCAGAGGACAGCATTTCTGCCGTTACTTGAGAGACAATGAAAAGTCTCAAATGGCCTTTGTCCAAACCCTCCTTTGCATGCTCTATGATGCCAAAATTTAAGGTATGTACCCCACTGAAAAGCAAATACCCCCCAAAAGTGTGAGTTGTATACATTCTTTTTGACCCCTTATATGACCCAGAAGTTGGGATCTCAGTTCTACTGTAAAACCACCCGGTAGCGAATTAAACTGAATTCTGGATAAATAACACCCAACAGAGTATTTCTCCTCTATAAATAGGCCTCTAAAATTCTCAGTGTCATAGTTTTTTCTTAAGAAAACTATAAATTTCATTGCTCAGACACTACTATTGTTTACAGACATAAATCATAATAAATTCAAAAAGAGGACCACCTTTAAGAGCAAGGTTTTTCAAAAACGTTGAACAGGACATTTATTTATCTTTCTAATTAAAACTATTGATGTAGTTACACTTTTATTATAACTTTATTCTTTCTCCTGTCCCTTTGTATCTCCAGCCATGTGATAATCCGTCTAGGGCAACCAACCTAGAAGTTTGTGGTTCAGAGTCCAGCCTATCTAGCAAGTAAGTGGCTTTTGCAGAGTAGGACCTTGTGAGGTTGTGACTGATGGTTCCTAGGAAGCATGATTATTTCTTACTTTGAAGCTTAGTCCATTTTTAGTCCATTTCCACTGAAAAGTTCCTGCTGGCAGCTTCTGGGCCACAAGTTTTTAATTAGTGCTTATCCTTACACCTTAGCTAACTCCCTTATCTAGGACAACCTTCTGCTAGTCCTGGCAGGACTCAAGAATCTTTTCATTGCATTTTCCCTAGTGCCTATACTTATATCCTTTTTTCTTCAAAGTCATAGACAGATAGAAAGATTGAGAGAGAGAAGAAATGCAACGCCTCCATCCCTCTTGATCCTGCGACTTTTCTGCCCCATTGGAAAGGGAGACTCCCTTGATTTCTATGGCAACCCCCATTGCTCCTGCTTTTAGCAACTTTGCTCTTACCTTTCCCTTATATTTAATAGAGTTTTCATTATTTTTCTTAACTCAGCTCATGTTCACTTCCTTACACAAGCTGTTTGATTTCTTTTTTAAAAAAAAAGCTAACAGTGTTTGGACAAATTTAATAGTTGAGTGATCTGCAATGCGTATATCGTTAAATTTGCTCTGTATGGCTTAATATTTTAAGAAGTAATCAGTAATTAGTGGAAATTAACCAACTCTGTTAGGGTTACTCTTAATAAGAGTTGGGAGAGAGAAGATTTCAATGGTGCTGTTGACACAGAAAGGATATTCCTGAAGCATGTGTTCAAAAGGAAGGGATTAGGGAGGAAGACAAAGCTTACTTCACAATATTCTCACAACTTCTGTGATTAAGATGTTCAATAACAGAGATATGTAAGTATCTCAAACAAAAAGATATGTGCATGATCCATCTCAGAACTTTGAGAAAAGCATATTAACCCACCCACCATGGGTAGTCAGTCATTTTATTGCCAAGGCTGGAGATTGATCTATGTGACCGTTTCCCAGAGACTTTTTAAAAAATTGACATTTCATATGCCACTCACTTTTCATAAAGGCAAAGTTATTAAAGGATCATAATCAACTTCAAGAATAAATATTTAAAGTACATGAGTTAATTTGCCAGTCTTTTTCTTCCTTTTTCCCTGTATGAATGTGTGTCTTTTTTTTTTTAATGTGTGTCTTTTAAACTCAGTTTCCATTTCCTCATCTTTAAAATGAGAAGGTTGGTCTTGTCATTGGATCCTGAGGTATGATCATTTTCTTATATGGAGATTAGTTAAAATCAGTCTTTCATGACACTGTGTGTAGGGGGGGTGCACACATTCGTGTGTGGGAAAGGAATCATTCTCTTAAATAAAAATAACTGACCATATTGATTTTATTTAATATAAAGAACTTTTACAAATTAGGCTTGAAGTATAGACAAATGAATACTTTTCGTGGGTGAAGCAAGTCTTCACTGTATGTGTTGTACCTGAACAGCGAAAGACAGAGAGCAGATCAAGAGTGAGGTGGTTGCACCTTGAGGGGAACATAGGAGAAGATAATCATGGCATTAAGACAAAGATGGGATGAAAATCACCAACTCTCTGTCCTTCAAGGGTTTTTATATTTTTAGTCCTTTAAGTGTTTTATTGTTTGGTTAGTTCATTAGTTATTCAGGTCTTTAGTTTAAGACTAAGATGATGGGAAGTGCGAGCAGGCATGATTCTGTGTATTCCTATAAGTTACAATAGCCGAGTTAGATAGACTGACATTTGCTTGCTGAGAATGACAAGACTGCAATGAGAGTTTACAGAAAGTGGTATTTAAATATAGAAAATAAGAGTGAGTAAATAAAAACAATACAGAGTTAAAAGTTTCTTAGAAAGAAATATGGTCTATTTCTTTTGTATACTTTAGCCAGAAGGAGCAATTAAATTTACTTATGAAAATCAAACTTGAATTTTATAAAGGCGTCTGGATAATAGTTTGCTTGACTTCATGAAAATTAGCTGTAAACAAGCGTGTCTTAGTTTCCTCATCTGTAAAAGGAGAAAAACAATAGTACTTATGTCATAGAATTGTTCTGATGAGTTGTTTTTATTAAAGTATACTTTAAAATTCCAGCACATGTTAAATAATGAATGCATAAACATATATTGCAAGATTATAAAACTATACATTAAAGAGGATATCTAAAATCGACACAGTGAGGATGGTGCTGACTTTTTTTTAAACATTTTCTTTTTTTATTTTTATTTTTTATTTTATTTATATATACATTTTTTAGTTTTCCAGCTAATTTCTTTCTATTTTTTAAATAGAGATGGGGTCTCACTCTTGCTAAGGCTGGTCTTGAACTCCTTAGCTCAAATGATCCTCCTGCCTCAGCCTCCCAGAGTGCTAGGATTACAGGCGTGAGCAACCGGGCTCAGCCGGTGCTGACTTTTTGAAAGGTACATGATCTTCAGGATGTAAAGGGGATATAAAAATTTGACGGTGTTTGCTGTTGGTGGTAATGACAACGATGACAATTGTGATGATAGATAAAATAATAGTCCCCATTTATTAAGTACATCCTGTGGTCAGATCCATACTATTCACATTATATGTATAATCACTTACTTCAAAATAATATACAGTTGGCATCTAATGTGTGATTTCTGGGTCTAAAGCACCACAACAAACATTATTATTAGAAATCATTAGACTCTAGTGAAGCCTCTACTTTCAAGGCAACCAGTACTACTGGAGAGATGTGATGTGAACTGGGACAAGTTAAATAACAATGAAATATTTGCTATTGCTCCACGCTTCTGTAGTTCCATCCCTGTTGCTGGAGAGTAGTACTTCTTTGAAAGTCAATAAATCATAAGATCAGCCTGGAAAAAAATCTATCTCAACATGTTCCCTTTGACACTTGAATCAAAAGGATAGATCACCATACTCATTTGACTGCTAAGGTCAAAATAGCCATTTGTCTAACTATGCTTTTACTTAACTTCTTGGTTAGTCATTATTTCAGCTTTAAATTTGAATTCCTAAAGATATGGAATTCTGAAAGTGGAGACATAGCATTGACAAGTCAGTGTATGAACTACAATCATCCAAAAATAGTGATCTTACCTGTAACATATAAATTGAGTAATTTTTCATTTCTGAAGTATTGCAAATAATTTGATATAAATTACTAAACTATCTTAAAGCATTCTTTATTTCAGTTAAATGATGCAGCTTTTGAGCATTACTGAAGTATAAATGGGCATGAAGTATGCCAAAGAAAATTATGGCATTTTGGCATATATTGTGCTTCTCAACAAACAAACAAAAAATCCACACACATATACTAGACTCTGGATTCATAGTATTCTGTTACTAAATAGCTTGATCATTATCTTCCTCAGGCTTCACTAAGGGAATGGTATTAAAAGCTTCAGTTATCTCCATACCACTTTATATTATTAATAGTTCATTATTTTTTATATTTTCAAGCAGCCAATGATACAAGTCCTAAACAAATAAAACAACGGACTAGGGTCAAATCAAGTCATCATTAATAAAAGAGAAACTAGACTAACAACAAGACTAATAAAGTTTGCTATTTACTCTCTTGCCAACTGAACTAATCGTGCATGTTATGGAATACTTCTTATCTATGACTCTGTTCTTGCATCTGTTTAATATGTAGTTTATCAGCAAACTGCCAGATGGCATCAGGCCAAAGGGAAAGAAAATTATTTTTCAAGATTAAGGATTTCTGAAAATAACTAATTTTTAAAAAAATCTCAAGCAGTGGTTTTGATTGTAAAAATACAGTAAATTTTTGGAATGTTTGATTATAGAGCAGTGTATTTTTTTAAACTCAAGAACTGAAGGAAGGGAAGTATAAATATTTCTAGAGAGATGTATGCCTGTATGACCAGGGTAAGAATCTAGAATTTTTCCCAGAGGTTCACACATTGGAGTTCTTTTTTAACATGCTATTGCATTCCAGTTTTTTGATTGCTGGCTTACATGTTTGTTCATTGTAAACTCTAACAGAATATATAGGATTTTACATTTCCTTACTTCCTTCCTAAATTCAAATAATAGACTCTATTTGACAGCAATATTGTGATGATTGGAAATATTGTATGATGTCTTGAGAAATGTCTAGAGCAGGGAGATCAGCAAACTACAGCCCAGGGGCCAAATCCAGTCTGCCACCTCTTTTATAAATAAAGTTTTATTGGAACATAGCCATGTTCATTCATTTTTGTATTGTCTATTGCTACTCTCATATTACAAAGGCAGTTGAGTAGTTATGACTGTATGACTCAAAAACCTTAAAATATTTACTACCTGTCCTTTAAAGAAGAAGTTTGCCAATACATGGTCTACAGCATACAAGGGACTTAATAATGGTAATTATTTTTAGTTCTGAAACATTGAGGAAATACTTACTTTGCACAGACAAACCAGTACCTTCCAATAGAAATATTTATTTGGAAAAGATAAACTAGCACTGTCTAACAGAAAGACCATATTATAAATTGTCTAGTTGATGCATTTTTCTAAAAAGGAAAGAAACAGGTTAAAGTATTTACACATTAAAAAGTTGATTCACATATTCAGGTGGTTCCAAACATAAGTATGTTTTTTAATATGTTTTATAGTATGTTTTCTAATTCATTTTTACAAAGCTTTCTAACAAATATATTGAATATCAGGATTTTTAACTTAATTAAAATTAAATTAAATTAAAAGTTCAGTTCTTTAGTTGCAGTAGCCACATTTCAAGTGTTCAGTAACCACATGTAGTTAGTGGATACCAAATTGGACAGAAGCATTTTAAGTAATATAAAATTTTATTTATTTTTATTAATAACAATTTCCATAATAGCTACTCTTGATTGACCACTTACTTTGTCACAAAAATCTAAACAGATGTGCAATCTGGGGACTGAAGTTAACAAAGTAACTTGTTTGTTAACACCAAGGATATATAGCTAATTAAGTAGAAAAATCTGAATGCAAGATCTTACCTTAATTCATACTTTTTCTCCAACTATTATACTCTGCAGACTCCGGTTTGTCCTCTACATGCCAAAACACTGTATTTGTTTCGTTTGAACTTAAAAGCTTCAGGAAGAAAAAATTACACATTCTCTACTTGTATATTTTTAGCCTTGCAGAGCACTGTATTCTGCCTCTCAGGTTTGTTGGTCTTGTTTTGTTTTGTTTTTGAAAACCATCTCATAAATCTTGTGTATCTGCCATCTACCCCCACCCTGTTCTCTTCTCCACTGTGAAGGTGTCTGCCAGGCACTGCAGCATAGCCAGTGCCACTGCAGCATAGCCAGTGCCTCTTCCCTCTTCTTGCCGAGTTCCTTGTACTTTTCATCCTGGAGTGTGTGTTGGGGGTTGTGTTTTATCTTCTTGTTTCTCCCATTATTCTCACTTTGATTTGAAAAGGGTGGCCTTTCTTCAGTGATGCTACTCATTCAATGTTTCTTTCCTTACCTACAAGACATATTTGGTTTTGTTTGCTAAATGGCCATTTCTTTGTTAGGAAATGAGAATTTAGTTGTGTGTGTGTGTGTGTGTGTGTGTGTGTATGTTTAACTTACTCCTTGGCTAGGAGCCATTCCTTAAACCTGAAGATTTGGGAAGCCAACTTCTAGAGGCTTGAGTATTCAAACTAATTCCACTCAGCTACTGACATCTAAACACTTCAAATATTGTAATAGCATTACATTGTTGTCTCCCTTGGACCAGTTTGCATTACCTTGCTTAAAAGTCTTTAAAAGATCCTCATTGCCCTCTGGATAAGGGGCAAGTGAAATCTTAAATGGCATAAAGACTCAATTCTTTGGCATTTCTGTTCTCCTGAAGAAATCTTCAGTTTCTTGAAGACATTAACTTTGTCATGTCTGAACTTTTACATCAGCTGCCCCCACTACTTGGTTCATTGATCACCCACCACATCCCATCCCATCTTCCTTGGGTCTGATTTACTCATACTGGTAAACTCAGAAGTTACTTCCTCTCCCAAGCTTCCCCTAAGCCCCAAAGACATATCAAGCTCTTGATTTTGGCTCATACAGTGGCCCAGGTGTGCTCTCAGAGTAAGACTTCTCCCTCTATATTATCATTGCCTATCTCCACCACTGGGTGATAACCTTGAGGACAGAGTGATGTCTTATTATAGCTCTAATCTAATATATACCAAAGAGCCTAACAGCAAAGCAGGGCCTCAGTAAATATTTATTGGGTCAATCAAACCACTTGTCTTAAATGTCCAAATAAAGTAAAGTTCTTTTGTATGTGGTCATTGTATGTGCATTCAGTATGTACAATATTAAAGTGAATGTTATCTATTGAAGGTGTTTAGAACTTAACGATAATAACACTCTATTTAATATAATAAGCACTCTATAAACAGCATTCTGCAGTTTTCTAGATACCACTTCTTACTAATATTTAATTAATTGGAATGTTTGCACCTGATAAGGATTTTTAAAGTTTATTTTATTCTGCATGAAATGCATTATCTAAGAGATATAAGAATAGAATTTTCCTAACATATTTCATATTCTAAAATAGCTATTGTTCATATTTTCTAGCACACTTGTCACTTTATTATTTTCTAGAACAAATGAAACCAAGCACTTAAAAGGAACACAGTGAGTGACTATTTTGGTGGTGTGAGAAAAAGCACTTAAAGGTAGTTATTAACCTGTGTTGGGAAACAGCATGCCTTTGAAAAGCTGATGAAAGCTGTAGGCTAGCTCTCTCTTTTTCTCCAGAGAAATGCCCAAATGCACATATACTCACCAATTTTGCCACACTTCGAGGACTCTCCTGATTCATCCGAGAAAATTAGGTTAAGAAACCCTAAGCTAAAATCAGCCTGAAAAGAGCATCGACTCAGCTGAGAGGTGGAACAAAGGTGGAAGGGCATAAGTGTAAAAGATGGGAAGAAGTATATACTTGGGAAGAGAAGAATGCATAATGCTTTGCAAAATTCTGTGGAATATTCCCTACTTTAGATGCCCCCTAACAAAAGGACTTAAATTGTTTGGAAACAGAATACCTGTGCCCATTCATCCATTCACCCATTTAATTAAGACACATTTATTTAGTTCCACTGTGTGCCAAGATCTATGTTAGGAATGGGGGGAGAGGTGGTGCAATTGTGGAATAATAGTTATTATTTTAAACTAAGAATTTCTTCTGTGTTTCTTACATATACTAGCATGTCATGCTAGAAATGAGGAAAAGGAATTCGTTTGTTTAGAAGTTTCTGCTTACTATGGCACTGATTTTATACCGACAAGCCATTTTTCATTTGTCATTGCTATTGATATTATATGCAAACAAATGAAGTTTGTAATGACTTTTAGGATGATAACATATAATTTAATTATATTAAGTGACTATAATGGAAAAACATTAATGCGATATATAATTAATACAATAATAGTGCAATATTATTGTTTTAGGCTTCATAATAGTGTCCAAAGTAAAACTTATATTTTGGTAGAAATTTAATGAAAAACATGGCAGCTCCTGATTGCCCTGAAGTTATTTATGTAAGGGAAGTCTCAAATTAAGATAGTCTTGTGGTTTCAGTTGTGCTCAAGTGGGGCTGGAGGTCATTTTAATTCTCTGAGTCATTCATTGACGCTCAGACTTGGATCTGTTTCCCTGGTAACAATGAATTGCTTTGCAATGAGACCTAAGGGGAGACTTTCAGCAAGTCTATGTAGAAGTAATTGTGGCCTCAATTAAAATACAGTGGAACCAAGAAAAACTTCTTGCATATAATCTATGGAAAAACCAGAGAGAATGTGCATAAATGGTCACCTTGGAAATGAGGACATAGCACTATATGCATCATATCGTTATCTGTCATATTTGGTAATGACACTGGACACTGATGATCCACATGCAGGTGTGGCTGAAAGACCTATTTAGAACAATGGACCTTTTCACTCTGCAAAGCCTTCACGATTCCTTAGCTTTGCAGCTGCAACTGCTAGTCGCAGAACATGCTGATGTTTAAGGGGCAGCCACTTAGATATGAAGTCAGTCCCAAATCTTTGCACACAAGAGCCACCCAATTCCTGAATATACCATGTCAGTCTGATCTGCATTGCTGAGTTACCCTACCCTCCCACAACTACATTCTACTGTTTGAGAGTATATATAGAGCTTTCCTCAAGTGCTCATGTCTTCCTTGTGCTCTTCACTGATGCCGAAACAGACAAGAGTTATGTTTTTATGAATATCATTTAAATGTTTGTCATTTACTTTCTCTTCTCTCAGTAATCCGTTTATTCAGAAAATATTTATTGAGGACCCACCATATCCCTGTCTCTTTTTCTGTGCTATATGCTGAAAATAGAGCAGGAAGAAGACAAACCTTTTCCCAGGACCCTATTGTTGGATGCTCCCAACTTGCTAGTTGATTTTAAAGATAATATGTGAATGAGGCTGATAGAGTTGCTCAGGGGACTAGCTGTGTTCTCTAGGATGAGATCATATCACATGATCATACTGAAATTGGAACATGACCATATTTTCAGGTAATGTCAATCTTCTGTGTCATCTGGAGATGAATACAACATTGGTGTGATTTGGTGTTCCAGTTCTTAATTAGTATTGTGTTTCTCCGTTCATTCTCCCAGAAGAAATGCCATACATTTTTATTCATTTTAACACCTTCTACTTTCTACCTTTTTATTTTTTGTATTAAGATATAAGTTTCTTGGCCGGGCGCGGTGGCTCACGCCTGTAATCCTAGCACTCTGGGAG